>CM053769.1:142639738-142756630 GCA_028658325.1 Potorous gilbertii
TTTGCCTATGGTTGTCTCTGCCTGTATTTGGCATGATCACAAAGATTTACTTGAATGGTTTTCTCCCTTCTCCTAGAATCTTTTGAAGAAATATGATTTCATTTCCTTCAGTTACTTGCAACTTTTCTGTCACCCTCAACTACATACTGCAGGAAATCATTTCTCCCTGTTTCTCTCCCTTTTAGGAGAAAATTGATCTGTCCATCTCCTTCCTTTGACTTCAGTGTTTTTACTTGTTTTATTTTCTTAACATGTTTTTATGTTGTATTTCTCATTAGACTCTAAATTCCTTAAGGACATATATAATTTCTTTATATTTTACATTTTCTGAGCTTTTTAATTCCCCTAGCTGTCTACTACTAACCTCTGTACCACCTGTTTTGTTTTGTTTTGTTTTGTTTTTACACAAATACGTATTGAATGGACTGGAAAATAGGTGATAGTGCAGATAAAGTCCTTGGCCTGGAATCCAAAAGTCAGAAAGACTCATCTTCCTGGCCTCAGACACTTAGTAGCTTTTTGACTCTGGACACAACTCTCCTCACCTCAGTTCCTCACATATGAAATGAGTTGGAGAAGGAAATGACAAAACACTTCCGTATCTTTGCCAAGAAAAACTCAAATGGAGTTACAATGAATGTGATACAACTGAAAAATGCCTGAACAATAATACTGAATAGATATTTTTTGTTAGTACTAGTAAAAGAATGTTGATTTTATGATGTTTCATAAACTATAAAGGGTCTAATAATCCTTTCCTTGCTTCACTCTGAGGGTGACTTTGTGGATCACAGAAAAAAAAAAAGATACTTTAAAAATAGTAAAAAGTACTATTAGATCCAAGTCAGTGTTATTAAAATTAAAGGAGCCAATTAAGGGACAGAAATAGAGTAAGAGACTTGTTTCAGTCACACTATTAAAAAATTACCCTTGCAAGTTTCAGTGCTGTTTTTCTTCCTATCCTGATGCCCCACGTAAAGACATTCTCTTCTAACTATACTCACTTTTCAATTCTATTCTAATTTATTCTTGTAGTGTACAGATGAAGAGTCAAAATGAAAATGAAAAATATCAATATACTTGAATTGGGACAATGGTAGGAAAATGTAGGAAATACATATTACTATCATAACAGTTTTCCATCACCTACAAAAGTAAGGGATATTTTGAAGGATGAGAGAATTTAAATGCAATAGAAGAGATTTTTTTTGTTTTTGAGAGAACACTGTGTGATAAAATGGGGAGACATAAAACTATAAAGTTGTTTTTAGAGAGAAACCCCTTTATTTCTCTTCCACATAGGTGAGTTTTGAATGTGACATTACTAAAGAGCCACAGCTCCCTTAAAAGTTAAACTTATTTATCTTCCTAGGACTGGCAGGAGGAGTTAGTACCCACTGGGACCATTGTATTCATTTTAATTTGAATAAAAATTCATCATTTTGATCTGAAAACCTATTATACTTATCATCCTTTGTTCTCAAAGAGGACCAAAATGACATCACCATGCCAAAGTCAAATTTTAGTGTGTTTTAGTGTGACTGATCAAACCAATATGAGCTCAGAATGTTCCACCACATGTAGGCATAAGTAGTCTGTGTGAACATTTGGGGTGGATTCTCTAAATTTGCATATCTTGTGTTTCATTTGAACTATTTCAATTGTGCTTTGCTCATAGAGCACAGCAAATTCTCTGATGTGGGCATACCATGCTGAGTAATCCTGGGCCAGTATCTTTCGTGTCATGCAATCCATTTCAAACCTTTGAAAGTATCCCTCTATCACTCCTTCTGACCACCATGTGAATGCCTGCCCTGTGTAAGTTCTCCATAAAAGAGAAGCAAGCTTACATTTGAAAAATGTAACCAGTTCATCAGGGTTGCACTCTCTGAAGTAGAGTTTGAATAGGAAACTCTTTCTTTTCCCTATTTTTCTGAATAGTTTATATAGCACTACAATTAATTGTTCTTTAAATGTTTGGTACAATTCACTTGTAAATCCATCTGACCCTGGAGATTTTTTCTTGGGGAGTTAATTGATGGCTTATTCAATATCTTGTCCTAAAATGTTTTGTTTTTGTTTTTTAAGTATTTTATTTCATCTGTTGATTTTGGCACTTTAGGTTTTTGTCAATATACATTTCGCTTATAATGTCAGATTTATTGGCATATAGTTAGGCAAAATAGCTCCTACTTATTGCTTTATTTTTTTCTTCATTGTTAGCAAATTCGCACTTTTCATTTTTCATATGGATAATTTGGTTTTCTTTTTTTTATATCAAATTAATCAAAATTTCATCTACTTTATTTTTCATAAAGCCCACTCTTAGTTTTACTTATTCAATAGTCTTCTTACTTTCAATTTTATTAATCTCTCCTTTGATTTTCAGAATTTCTAGTTTGGTATTTATTTGGGGATTTTTAATTTGTTCTTGTTTTGTTGTTGTTGTGGTTATTTTTATTTGTAGGTCCAGTTGATTCTTCTGCTCTTTCTCTATTTTATTCATGGAAGCATTTAGAGATATACACTTTTCCCTAAGAACTGTTTTGGTTACATCCCACAAATTTTGGCATGTTGTGCCATTATAGTCATGCTGCTTCATTCAATTATTGATTATTTCTAAGATTTATTGTTAGACCTCATTCTTTAGAATGAATTTATTTTGTATCCAATTAAATTTTAATCACTCTTTCCTTGGCATTTTAGTACACATAATGTTGATGGCATAAGGATCTGAAATGAATGTACTCTCTCTTCCTGCCTTTCTTCTTTAATTGTGAAGTTTTGATGCTCTAATACATGTCAATTTTTGTGTAGGAGTCATGCACCACTAAGGAAAAAAGAGTATAATCCTTTTTTAGTTCCATTCAATTTCTCCAGGGGTCCACCACATCTAACTTTTCTACAGTTCTATTCTCCCCCTTAAGTTCTTTTTTGTTTATTCTGTGGTTAGATTTATCTAATTCAGAGAGGGGGAGGTTGAGGTTCCCCACTAGCATAGTTTTTCTGTCTCTTTCGGTATTTCATGTTAACTCCTCTTCTAAGAATTTGGGTGCTATACTACTTGGTACATTGTTTATGATACATTTTAGCAAGATATAATTTCCTTCTGCATCTATTTAATTAATCTATTTTTTTACTTTATCTGACATTAAAATTGCTACCTGTATTTTGTTTCTAATTCTGCTTAATCATTGCAGATTTTCCTCCAGTTTTTTCCATTTACTCTGTGTAAATCTCCCTGTTTAGAATATTTTTCTTATGAACAACATATTGTAGGATTCTGCTTTTTGGTCTACTCTGCTACTCACTTCCATTTTCATTCACAGTTTGTATTTGCAATTATGATTACTAATTGTGTATTTTTCCTCCCATTTGTCCTCTCTCTCCTTTCACCCTTTCTCTCCTAATCAGATCTCTGAGGGGAGGGAACGGTTTTTTGAGAGAGCCTGCTCCACATTGGACAGATAAAATGGTTATGAAAATTTTCCTGACAAGAAGCTTAGGAATACAATTTTATAGCTTCCACATAATTGCTCCTGATTCTTTTGCTTGGGATAAAAAAAGAAAAAGAAACAAAAAACAAAAAAAGCTTTCCTCCTTATATCCATCAAGATATGTAGCAAGATAATTGTCATGCTCCAATTTTTTCTCTTTTGACACCCCCAGTTTTTTTCTTTTTAACTGATCTTCATATATCTATGACTCAGTGCCTTCATCATCCTGGTTTTCTTCTTTGGACTCTCTCCTATATTTGACTTTTTTCTTAAACTTTGGTGACTAGAATTTAACACTCTTTCTGGATAATGTCTGGTGAGGGAAGAGTAAAGTGGAAATATCACTTCCATATATTTGGAAACTATGCCCCTGTTAGTGGAATCTGAGTTCATCTTAACTTCATTGACTGCTTCTGCACAATTCTTGCTATCCATGGCATATGGAAGCAGCAGTTGACTGGAATGCTTAATCTCAAGCATCCCATGATGAAAAAGAGGGGAAGCTGCATGTTTTCTTTCAATAACAAGGGAGGAAAAAAGAGTGAAGAGGTAAGCATACAGTGATCTGCCTCTTGCCTTCTTTGGCCTCCTTCCAGACTCGATATAAATATGCTCTTCTCCAAAAGATGTTTCCAAGGAGGAGGCCTCCATAAAAAGTCCATAGGAGACACTATGTCACCATCTTAGCTTCTGGTTCCAGCTTGGCAATTGTATATTCTCTGATGAGAACAGCTAGTTGTGATATTGTCACAATAGTTTGTTCTGTTCTCCAAGATGTTTCCAATTATGGCTAAAGCAGGTTAACTAAAATAAAGAGAAGGCATGTAGCTTTATGATCCATCAGTCAGCCAGTGACCTTCAGAAAATGAGTAATTAAGACTAATTTAGTCCATAGGCTTAATTAGTGGCAACCTATGGAACAAGAATTACAAAAGTCTAAAAGACTGTTTTTCCTGAAATAATACCCCAGGGGATTTGTCACAGGTCTAGAGGAATCAGTTTTAGGAATTTGTTCTTTGTCAAAAGAAGTGATATAAGAACACTCTCAAGGTCTCTCTCAGGAGCTTTGGATTTGACTGTGCAACATGAGAGACACTGGCATAGAACCACTCAGGAAGGAATGCCCACATCAAACAGGATGCTGTGCTCTATGAGCAAAGCAGAATTGCGACAGCACAAAGTAATTATAGGATATGCAAATTTGAAGTATCCACCCCAAATATTCACCCGGACTAGCTGTGCCCAACCTGTGGTAGAGCACTCCAAGCCTGTATTGGTATGATCAGCTATAGTTGGACACACTGAAATTTCACTTCATCATAGTGATGTCATTTTGGTCCTCTTAGAGAATGAAGGACAACCGACAACCATTAGTCTAGAGGAATCAGTTTTAGAAATTTGTTCTTTTATAATCTACTCAACCTAATTCAATAAGAATTTTATTATAAAGCCCTTCTCTTTGCTAAGGATAGTATTGGGCACTGGAGATAGAAAGTTAAAAAATTGACATAGTTCTAGAAAATTAAAGCACTGGGATGTTAAGATTGAAGTTAGAGGTGTGTGTGTGTGTGTGTGTGTGTGTGTGTGTGTGTGTGTGTTTAGTGAGGCAATCTAATTCCAGTTTTCAAGTATCAATTAAAAGAAACTATCATGAAGTATTTTAACTTCTAATGCCATAAAGTAATAAATTTATAGGTAGAAGAGGTCTTAGAGGACATTTAATTGAATATTTTATTTTTATAGCCAAGGTAACTGAGACATAGAAAACTTGGGCAATTTGTCTAAAGTTAAACAAAGAGCAAATGACAGAAGTAGGATTTGAAATAGAATCTTCTGTAATGAAACCCAATATTATAACTTTATTTCAGAGGGCAGAACGATGACCAATGACTGGAAGTGGAGGGGAGTGAGATAAATGCAGAAAGTTAAATCTCTGGCTAACATAAGGAAATCCTTAGCAAGTTGAGATGTCCAAAAGTGTAATGGTTTGCTTCTGGAGGTAATTAGTTCTTTTTTACTAGAAGACTAACAGTGATGGCAGGAAGGAAGGATAGCAGAACTACTTGTGGATGAAGCTATAAAGAGGATCCCTTTTCAGGGACAGGTTGCACAAACTACTTTTCTGGAGTTCCTTCTGTGACTACCAGAATCACTTTCTTTATTTTCCCATTAACTTTCATGCCTTAAACCTTTCTCTTTTCAGGATCTGATTGTTGAAAAGCTCTCCCTTCTATCTTGGTATGGATACAATAAGAAGGCAAGACCAAAATATAGACAAAATTATAAAATAAGGTAATTGAGGCATGAAAGGGGTAAGAGCTTGCCCAGAGCCACACAGTCAGCAATCTTTTTGAAGCAATTTGGACCTAGGTTTCCTGACTTCAATAAAGTGTTCTTTCCTATTTCTTCTCCTTTCCTAGAAATAGATTGACTCACAAGCTATAATAAGAATGAAATCCAGACTGAATTAAAGATGCTATTTTCCACCTTCATAGACTCTTTGGTGTGAAAGTAGAAAAGGATAAACACTTCTGAGATGTCATGAACAAATGCATGTATGTGATTTCCTTTTTGAGGGGATATGAATAGTATTTTTTCGAGCAAACTATGTATGTCATCCTTCATTATCTTCTACTTATTTGCATATTGATCTTTTTCCCCCTTTTTTGACTCGAAGCATTTTGTATCACACAGAACTTTATATGAGTACATGAATGACAGAAATACTCAAAAGATACTGACTAATGATATATACTCCTGTGATTAGATAGTGAAAGTTACAAAAATAGTTGTAGAATACTAAATATGGGTAGAACTTTAAAGGTCATATAATGAAAAAATCTCATATACTTCCAGGCTGTTTTCAACATCAACACCTCCCTTAAAAATTTTATGCAGCCTTATGTCTCTTTGTTCATTTGAATATGAAATTAAAGTTGCAGATCTTTTGGAAAGAGAAAAGAAAAATTTATAAAGTAGTCATGTAATTAGATGAATTATATACTTCAATAAACAATTTTACTTGGAGATCAATTACAATCCAAGCTTGCACTCCAGGCAGAGGTTACCTCTGATATCTGATGAGTGGTCAGCTACTTAACTTTTCCTTGATCACTTTCAATGACATTTTGGTATAGATCTGTCCAAGGCCTTTGACACTGCTAGTCATGAGGACTTATGGAAAATTATGACAAAATTTGGTTGCCCAGAGAGGTTCATCAGCATTGTATTTCAATTTCATGATGGTATGTTTGCCCAGGTTCTGAATAATGGACAATGTTCTTGTGCCTTCCCAGTCACCAATGGAGTGAAACAGGGCTGTGTGCTTGCTCCCATGCTTTTTAGCATGATGTTTTCATCCATGTTGTCAATGCTTTCAATGAGAATGAACAAGGCATCAAGGTCAACTACCACATTGATGGTAAATTCTTCATTGTGAAAAAACTACAGGCTAAGACCAAAGTAGAGGCAGTGTTGGTGCATGATTTTCTGTTTGCAAATGATTGTGCACTCAATGCAGCCTCTGAAGCTGAGATGCAACAAAGGATGGATCAATTCTCTTCTGCCTGTGCTAATTTTGACCTAATAGTTAACACCAAGAAAACATAGGTGCTCCATCAGTCACCAACACACTATCCATATGTGGAACATCGGTTACAACAAATGGAGAAGTTTTGCATGCTGTGGATAAGTTTACTTACCTTGGTAGCATACTTTCCATGGATGTACACATTGACAATGAGGTTGACACACACAATGTCAAAGCTAGCTCAGTGTTTGGGAGACTCCAAAGAAAAGTTTCAGAGAGAAAAGGTATTAGACTGACTACCAAACTGAAGGTCTACAGAGTCGTTGTGCTGAACTCATTGTTTTATGCCTGTGAAACCTGGAAAGTATGCCAGCACCATGCCAGGAAACTGAATTGCTTCCATTTGAACTGTCTTAGGAAGATTCCAAAGATCACCTGGCAACATAGGGTACCAGACACTGAGGTCCTTTCTCTAAATAAACTGCCAAGCATTCAAACTATGCTTCAGAGAGTGCAACTCTGATGGGCTGGCCACATTGTTCGAATGAAAAATGTACACTTGACAAAAAGACTTTAATGGAGAACTCACATGGGGCAGGCAATCACATGGTGGTCAGAAGAAGCGATACAAGGACACTCTCAAGGTGTCTCTCAAGAACTTTGGATTTGACTGTGCAACATGGGAGACACTGGCACAGGACCACTCAGCATGGTGTGCCCACATCAGAGAATGTGCTGTGCTCTATGAGTAAAGCAGAATTGAAACAGCACAAAGGAAATGTAGGATGCATAAATTTGGAGTAACCATCCAAAATGTTCACATAGACTATCTGTGCCCAATCTGTGGTAGAGCATTCCAAGCTCTTATTGTTCTGATCAGCCACAGTCAGACACATTCAAACTTCACTTTATTATAGTGATGTCATTTTGGTCCTCTTCAAGAATGAGGGACAACAACCAAAAAACCCTTGAGGGCATCTTGCTCTTTTGGCTGTTTTATTATGCAGCTGATACATAGTGAGCTTGATTTTCTACTAAAACAAAAACCTGATTCTTTTTCAAATAATTTCCCTTTCTTTCATCTTGAATTGATGAAACTTTTTTTCAAAATACCTTGACTCCATTACTTTAGATTTTAGTCTCGAAAAGAAAAGTCATGGTTTAATGAAGGAGTTTTAATCTTTGTGTGTGTGTGTGTGTGTGTGTGTGTGTGTGTGTGTGTTGTTTGTGTGTGTGTTTGATAGACCCCTTTCCTAGAGGAGAGAAGCTTGTGCACCCCTTTCTCGGAATCCTGTTGTTGTATTTTAATAATTAAAGGAAATGCTAGGTATCAGTTAAGGACTAGTGAAAATTAAGATGTAATTTGTTTTTCTAGCCAAGTTCTAAGACTTCTCTGAAATTTGACCTTTAGGCTTTCAGTGGTCCCCAGGTTAAGAGCCTCTGGTCTAACATTAAGAGGTAGTAGGAAAACCAGAGAACATGGACATAAATTTTAACTGAAACTTGCTACCTACAACCTTGGACGAGTGATGACATTTGAGGTCCTTAGTTTTTTAATCTGAAAAATGAGGGGTTTGGACATGAATATCTGAGCTTCCTTCTACCTCTAATTACCATATGTTTCCTAGCAGCTCTAAGTCACATGAACCTAAAAATGTCATCTGAGTTATTTTGTTGGAAATTATTTAAACAGCAAAGGGGTTGTGAGTGTGTGTGCGTGTGTGTGTATGTGTGTATGTCTCTGTGTGTGTGTGTGCGTGATTCTACTAGAGACAATCAGACTTGGGCCTGAAGTAATGAAGACTTGAATTCAAATGCAACCTCAGACAATTACTGTGTGATACTGAGCAAGTCACTTAACTTTTATCTGCCTAATTTCCTCAATTATAAATTTGGATAATTATAGTCCATATGTCCCAGGGTAAATGTCAGAATTAAATGAGGTAATATTTGTTAATTGCTTAGCATAGTGTCTGTTACATATTGGATATTTACTGAATGCTTGTATCCTTCCTTTTTTTCCTCTCAGACTTTCATAGCCCCAACTATCCATTAGATTATTTCAAACTGAAAGGCCCATGGAAGCCTCAAATCAATTTTTCCAAAGTATAACTCATTTTCTATCAACTTCTTCCCAGTCTCTATTATGGTCACTACCATCCATCCACTTTTCCCAATCAAGGATAAGCTCAACCTTATCCTTGATACTTTTCTCTATTTCTTTCCCATGTCTATTCACTGAAAGATAAATCTGAAGAATCTGAGAGTTAAAAGTTATTTCAGAAGTTATGCAATCCAACACATATCCGAAAGAAATTCCATTACAGCAAACCTGAGAAATGGTCATTCTGTCTTTCCATTTTTCCTTTCAAAGAAAGAGAGAGACTACCATCTCTTGAGGCAGGCCATTGAAATTTTGGACAATTTTGAATTATTAGAAAGATATTTATTTTCTAACATTAAGTCTATCCCATTAAGTCTAATACAGCCTATTTTCCTAATATTTCCTTTGGCAATTTGCCAAGGCATAAGGGACCTAATCGAATAGTTTTTTCCCAGTTACAAGTCTTCAAATACTAGCTAGACAGCTGTCAGGTCCTTCCTCAAGTCTTCCCTTTTCCAAGATAATCATACCCATTTGCTTTAACCAATTCTCATATGTCTTGTATTAAAGGCCCTACATCGTTCGGCTTACTTTTTTCTTAACCGTTCTATATGAAGCAAGGCTTGGGTTAGCAGCATGGTGATGAGGTCAGAAAGGATGAGCTTATCCTAGGAGGGGCATTTTTTTCCCCATGGAATTGAAAACAGGCAAAACAGCAGATGCAAAATGGAATGACTTTCCTTCTCTTCTCTGCCTCATAGAATTTCTCTTTTCTTTCAAGATCCAGCTCATGTCCTTCCTTCTGCAAGAAACTTTTACTGATATATCAAAACTTCTTTTGACCTCTTTGCCTAAATTACATTGAAAATATATGTACATATGTGCATGTATGTATACATGCATGCATGCATGCATATAGATATACATGCATGTGTACACACATACACATACATTCTCAGTAATACAATGATTCAAGACAATTTCAAATGACTCAGGATAGAGAAGGCTATCCACATCCAAAGAAAAATTATGGAATCAGTCCGAATGTAGACCAAAAGACACTATTATGTTTCTTTTTTGATTTTTCTTTCTCATGTTTATTTTCTCTTTTGTTTCAATTTTTCTTTTACAACATTGCTAATGTGGAAATATGTTCAACATGACTATAAATGAATAACCTATATCTGATTGCTTATTGTCTTGGAAAGTGGACAGAAAAGAGAGGAAAGGGGAACAATTTAGCACTCAATATCTTAACGAAAATCAATGTTGAAAAGTATCTTTACATGTAATTGGAAAAAAATAAAATAATATTAAGTGTAAAAAAAAATAAATATAATAATAACATGAAAAATCAGTTTGGCAGCTGTGTGAAGAATGGATTGGAGAAGGGAGAGAATTAGGAGGCTATTGCAGTAGTTTAGATGAGAGATAATGGCATAAACTTGGATGGTACCATGTTTGGAAAGAAGGGGACAGATGCAAAATGTTTTAGAGATAGAATCAATATGATATGTTTCTTGTTACAGAATGACTCAATAAGATTTGAGTCTTGCTTATTTCCTCTTTTTTATCCCATTCGTCTTCTACAAAATACGGGGCCAGTCATATCAGTTTCCTGCTCAAAAATTCCCAAGTTGTTCCTACTTCCCTCTAGGATACTGGCCTAAAGTCTTTTATAATTTGGCTCTTGGCTATCCTTCTATACCTTTTCCATATTCTGACTAATCTATCGTTACTATTCCTCAGGATTGACACTACATCATATCCCTTCATGCCTGTGCGAAAACTAGAAATGCAATCCATGCTTTGAAAGTCCAACCTGATCACACCTGCTTAGTATCCTTAGTTACCTTCAATGTTTCTGTAATGTGCTAGGTCCTAAGGAAACTCTTTCTTGATACTTCTAGCTGTCAGTGACATTCCCCTGCTAAAATTATCTTGTGGTTACATATGTGCAAAGTCAAAACACTGGACAAAATACAGTCTGAATGACCCTCCTGTTTTAACCTTGCTCAATCTTTGGGTATTGCACTCAATCAGATTGTGAGAGTGCCATCCACTTTAGGCTAATCTCATGGCCTATAGACTAATCCTATCACCTGTAGACTAATCCTATCACCTACACACTAATCCCATAGCCTGAGGACTACTCCTGAAAACTGTCACCTGAAAACTAATCTCATCACTCAAGGCAATAATTGGAAGGAAATGAAATGACACATCCCACCTCATTAAAACTTGATTGTTTTACCCTTATATATAAATTGTTTATTGCTATTGTCTGTAAAATCAAGCTGGTGCTTGGATTTGCCCTCAGTCCCACTACAACTACTTGATGTCTTGTGATGTGAATAACCCCTTTTTCATCTTATTTCCTGTGTGCCTTGAATTAACCAGGGTGGGACCTGAAACAGGGTTTTTCTTTTAATGCCTACTTGTCTACTCCTGCATGCCCTCAACTCCCCATCTCAGACCCTCTAACAGAATTTATTATTTTATAGAATATATAGATATAGAATAAATGGAAACAGAATAATAGAAATTATTACTTTAGGGCAAAGACTTTGTTTTGATTTTTGAATCCTCAGTACTTATGGTGCCTGACACAAAGTGGTAGGACTGTTAATTTCAAAGTTACACTTAGGGAATTCTTGATTACTACTTTCAAATATATAAAGAAAATTTGGCTTTTTGTCATGTCTTACTTTAGTTTTGTATAAAAAGATACAATTAGAAATTCTGTAGGGAAGCTACAGGGAGAAAGATTTTTATGTGACAGGGAAACTTCTAAAACTTCTAACAAATATAGAACAACACCAAGTAGCTGGCCATTCCAAAATTTTGGGAGAGCTGCTTCATACTCCTCTCACCTATCACCTTCTCCACAAGGTCTTTGTCTACTTTCCTCTCAAAAATAGTTTAGTATGTACTTCATGTAAATTTTTTCATTTACTTTATCACATACTTTATATGTGTATGTTTATTCCTTCCAGTTATACATGATATCCTTTAGGGCAGGTACTGTACCATGTATCAGTAAGCACCCCAACATACATGGGAGTCCTGCTATTACAGGTTTTTTGATCTGCTTCTCTAAAAGGAAAGGCAACCTTTGAGGGCTTAACAATCACTTTTATCAATCACGGGAACAAGAAAAAATCAAAATAAACATTTCAGAGAAAAAACAGAGAAATCAAAAGTAAAAAGACAAAGCTTCCAAAATTGTCTATTACATACATACAGTTACCAGAGAGGGAAGAACTGACTTCTACATTTTAGCCAGGAGGCTCCTTAGTAGCTTCTGCATCTCTCTAACCAAAGAAACACTTTCCAGTCAGTAAGCTCCAAAGTAAAACCTCACCTTCAGAGTATGTATACACTTTTCAGAGGAGAGGGTATAACCCTCTGATCTAGTGCCTCAATAGAAAAAAATAAATAAAAGGTACTTGGTACCCTCTAACAAAACAACTCCCCTAATCAAGCTTTTCTCAATGGGCAGGTCCATCAGTGGTGGGAAAGATCTTCTTTAATCATATTATTCAACCAAAGTCAATTTTAGTAAAACAGCAAAAGATCTTAATTTGATTACTGTCACATGCCACTACCTATCAGAGAGTCTATCACACAGTAGGTACTATGAAAAAATTGAAGACAATCAGTATGGGTTAGGCAACTGACTCAAGTTTTAAAAGTCAAGGATTTTAAGTGGTTGGCATCATTTATTCTCCTGGGATTGTTTAGTCCTTGAAAGAATCTGGCTTTATATTTTATTTTCTAATTTCTTTTTTTATGAGAAAATACTGCTAAGTCAGAATTCTCTTCCACACAAAATTTATAGCCACCTTCAGTATATTAGTTTGTACTCAGCTGCTTCTAGTTCTATCTTTCAGAGCCATCCATCATTCAGCTATAGTAAATCACCCAATTTTCTTAATTTTATTAAGCTAAATAATATTGATGTCATCCTATTTTCCTACCTTGTCCCACGGTTTAAAAGAATACATATCAGCTCTCTCTGAATTTCGAAATTTGACATTTCTTAATGGAGTGCATTATCAGTGGTTTGCAGTAGAACGTATTATTTCCACATATGTTTCTATGCTGATATGTCACACTACGGGGAACTCAGTGCAAGTCAGAGAATTTTTATCTCTGTATCCCTGATACGTGCTATCATTTGGCACGACTGAGCAACTTGACATAAAATATAACACTTTGACGCATCAGGTGGAAAATTTAAACATTGCTTTTTCCAAAGGAAGAATAGATTCTTTATGTTTTAAACTACACTATTTCAACAACAAGAGGAACACCAAAAAGTTATGATATGGTATTGATTCCCACAGGGAGCTGAGTTAGCAAAATGTCTATCCTGCTCAAGGGTGGTTTAACTCTCCTTTCTTTTTTGACACAATAGGCAGTTCTAACCAACATGGTTCATGGCAAACAAAAATTATTTTAAAATCACTGAACACAGCACTCAGAGAAACATTCAATTAAATAACTCCAAAGTCAGAAAATGTTGTCAGACATAAAATCACTTTCTTTTCAGTCTTTTACTTTCCCTTGCTGAAATTCAAGCTCCTGCAGACAGATACAATGGGAAATAGCCCAGTCGTTTAAACTAAATTCAGATCTGAAATCTACACCTTTCTAATCTTGTCATCTCAACTAAGTGATGTCCTATTAGGGTTAAGATGTAAGCGGGAGGGGCGTGGGGCATCATTTTGTAAAAACCCTCTTTTTAAAGATTAAGAAACTAAGATTCACATAGGAGCTGTGATTCATCTAACTTTATAACGGTAGGAAGTAGAAGAAAAGAGATTTAAATGCATGTCCTCAGACTCCAAATTCAGGAGTATTTCCTCTCTGTATCTGTTTTTTCACCTGTACAGTAAGAAAAAATAGATGATTACTAAGTGTTTTTCAGCATCTACATTTTGTAATGTGATAATCTGTGGTCTGTTCTAGCTTTAAATTTCTATTCATGAACTCTATCATTCATAGCATTGTAGTATTTAGAATTAAAGACTTTAAATTCAGTCTGATCCTTACCTGGCTGTGTCACCCTGGGCAAGTCACTTAATCTTGTTTGGCTTACTTTTCTCATCTGTAAAATGAGCTGGAGAAGGAAAGGAAAAATCACTCCAGTATCTTTGCCAAGAAAACTCTAAATGGGATCACAAAGAGGCAAATATAACTTGAAATGTCTGTAAAAATCTAGAGCTGTGAGCATCCTTAGAGGAGTACTTTTTGAATGTAATGAAGTGATGTTCCCTAATTTTTCCCAAAAACATACATCCTTCAACTTTTCATAAAATGATTTGTGCAAAGTTTTCTTCGTTTAAAATGCTATTTAAATAAAATCAATAATTTAATACAAGTTTAATGACAATACATAAATAAATCTTAAATCTATAATAAAATAATACGACCAGTCTGCTACTGCTGAATCATAAGATCACCAGTTTTCATATGAAAGGGATGTTTGAGTCCATCTAGTCTAACTCCTCCATTATACACATGAGGAAATTAAGGCCTATACAGGTAAAGTCACATGTTAGGTCTGAGAGGTAGTAAATAGCAAAGCTATAATTTGACCCCCTAGGTCCTAAGAATCCATATACAGTGCTCTCTACTGAATCAGATTTAGACTTCATAAGCCTCCGGATTGGATTTGCTACACACTTGAGGAAAAATATGGGGGAGGGGTGGGGAATGGGGATTTTACACTACGCCTCAGTTCAAGGTGCAAGACAGGTTCAAGTAAGACTTCTGCCAGTCACCTAGACACGTTTCTCAGTCTGACTCCCAGTGTAATCACGTCAAAATGTTGTTAACCCTAGAAGGATGGGTTCTGGCACCACCTGCTTCAGGATGGGATTCATAACATATTACACCCCTATTATAAATATTTACCCTTTCCCTCTAACTAAATGTCATCCACAGAGATCAGGGTTCATCCAGTGAACTAGGAGAATAGAGAGGTAGGGTGGTCAACCCATCTCCCCATTTATCCTGTCACCATTACCAGATGCATACAATAGCTGAAATTGCCAATGGCAAACCCTGGTCTGTTACCTTTCACTAGTCAGAATATATTCTTTGTCTTTGTGTCAATTTTGTTGACTTTTGAAATTTGCTTTAAAAAGTTTTGGGTTGTTTTTCGTTTTTGTTTTTGTTTGTGTGTCTGTGTGTGTCTGTGTGTGTGTGTTTGTAAGATTTGCACTGAAAAAGAGCCAATAATTTTGGTGATGGTGCCACCCTCTTCTGAGATGGTGTCATTCCTCATCAAACACTCTGGAAAAATCTTGTCTTAAAAACATTTAATTGGTTAGAAATATTAGAATAGCTTTCCCAAGCTGAGGTCTAACTCAGAATACAATGCTCCTGATAGTACACCACACTGTCTCTTACTAACCTGAAATGTTAATAACTTAACTAATAACTTACTAACCTGAAATATTAATGCTATCACTGACCTTCAGTCAACATTCTAAGTTTGGAAAATTGCGATATTTGAAGTAATTATGAGTATCCATGTATATCTATTTATATTTTCTTTCTCTGAAACCCTCCTTCCCAGAAAAATGGGGCTATCATTGTATTCCCTTGAGGAAAGGAGACTTCACTTATACAGGAAAAAATTGTTTTAGGGAATTCACAGGATTAGAAAGTAATGTTCAAGCAAAAGTCTGTTTCATGCAGTCAGAAAAGCCACTTAGAAAATGAGAACTAGAATCAATGGGACAGAGAAGTACAGGGATGCAGTGAGACTGCACAGGTAATTTGTAATAATAAGCAGCCCCAGTTGAAGGTGAAACATCCAGTGACATGGGCTTTCCCAAATGGGCAGATGGAAAACATGATTGACTATTATAGTAACTTGTCAAGGTAGATTAATGTTGGTTATTACCTCGGAGTCAAATAGAAATCCAGGTCCCAACCAAAAGGTTAGAAACAAGATAGAATGCCTCCATAACATACTAAACAAGGGGAATGTTGGGAAATAGACACAAGTATAATATTAGGGGAAAGGTAAAGACCTTTGTATGGGAAAATAGAAAAAAAAATAGTAGACTATATAATAGAGTGGAATGGTAGTTTAGCATCAGAAATAACCAAGATCCAAATCTTACCTCTGACAACAGCTATGGGAGCTCTCTGAACTTCAGATTTCTCTTTGGTAAAATAAGGATTAAAATAAGGATTTGATCACTTGAATAACCTGCAGTCTACATCTACTACCCTTGTTAGTGAGGAGTGGGGGCGGGGGAGGGGAGGAGGAAATACGTACTTTGGGAAGCTTAAAGCTGTGTCATCCTGAGTTAATTATGAACATCATAGGTGACCATCCTATTTCTTTTACCCCCAAAATTCATAAAATTTAAGATAGAATTAAGGTGTTCTTCTTAGGTTCTTTAATTTATATATGTAAGGGGATAATTTAGGCAACATTGAAGGTATATAGAAAATAATAGTAGGAATAAATAAATTCAAAGAGAATATAAAAATATAATCACTCACAGTCTTCACAATGACCAGGTTGGATTTATATTAGAAGTGTTTATATGAAGAAACCTCCAAGTATAAATCACATGCCCAACAACCACAAAAAAAATAATAGCTAATATTTATGTAGTATTTTAACATTTGCAAAGTGATTAAATATTTTCTCATTTTACCTTCACAACAATTCTGGTAGCTCTGTGCTGTTGCTATTACCATTTAACAGATAAAAACAAACATAATACAGATGATGGTTATGTTATTTGCCCAGCTCACGTAAGTGCCAGAGGCTGAATTCGAACTCAGGTCTTCCTGACTCTGAGCCCAGCCAGCACTCTATCCGTTTTGCCAACTATGAAGTAAAAATAAATCTTGAAAATGTAATAGTACTTATTCTTGTTCTAATACATATACATATATGTATATATATGCACACATATACATGTATATATGTGTATGTATGTATATATAAACCGCGTTATTGTTGATTAAGTGGAATTTACCTGTGAATTCATCTGTGTGAGGGAATGATTTCTCTACTGATACAGAACTATAATTTAAAAAAATATATAATTTAATGTCCATAAGGTATCCTAGAGTTTATTCAAAGATTAAGTGACAATCTTCTGGTCATATCATTAATAAATATAAGAAAGGTAGAATTTTAATAAAAATTTTCTTGAATTCTATCTCACTATGATTACTTCCAGTTGATTTACAGTGCAGTAGGCTCAAACATAATATACACATGTGTATATACACATATGGATTAATCTAAATGTATATGTGTATGTGTACACACACATACATGCATATATACATACATACAAGAAACATCTATCAATTTACATCTTATATTGTTTGCATGTTGCATCTTTCATTAGACTCATAACTCTCGGTGAACTAAGACAGTTTATTCAGTCACATGATCAAGATTCAATTATTAAGGTTGTATTATGTTTCACTGAACTGGAGATACGATGAAAGACAAAAGGGGGTCTCTTTTTCTCATGAGTTCTCAATCTAATGAAGTAGGATAATATGTTAACAATTAAGTATGAATAAGTTATAAGTGGGATAAATAGAATATGATCAAAGGAGACAAGACATTAGAAATGAGAGAGATTGAGAAAGGGTTAGCACAGTGTGTGGTACTTAGAAGACATTTAGTAAGTGGCTGTTAACTCAACGACTGACCTTTATCCACCATACTATTCTTTTCTGGCATCAAGGCGAAAACAATAAAGTCTTAATAAAATGAGAGGAAAATACTATTTTTTGTAGAAGATATAGATTGTTTAGAAAACTCCAAAGATTCAAAGAAAAAAGTCCAAACAATTAGTACCTTCAGTAAAATATCAGGAAAGAAAATAAATCCAAAATTATCTTTAGAATTTCTGTACATTTCTATCCAAAATGAGGAGGGAAAAATTAAAATAAATATTCAATTTTAAATACCTGTAAAATTTATAGAACACCTGCATATTGGTATAAAAAGACACATTTAAGCTAGATAAATCTACAAAATATAACATTTATGAAAACAGATAGCTGAAGAAAAGTTCATTGTTCATGGTTGTCACATACCAAAACATACTATATTTTTATACTATGAAACTTTAAAAATGATGACAGAAAATGGTTACTTTATGGGTATAAGACTATGAAAATTTAATCATCCATAGGTTAATGTGGAGGACTCCCAACAAAAACAGCAACAGCATTTATTTTAAGGAAGAAAGAATTAATTTTTTCCAGGCAAATAGTGAAAAAAAAGCAATATTGAAAGTGGCCAGACATTCCTAGATTTCAGATTATCTTACTTGGATTATGAAATCAAAATATCGTTCTCAACAGAACAGTTGCAAACTATTGACAAAGTAAGAAAGATTGCTCCAAATTTCTAATACAGATTAAATGAAAACAATTCTAGAATTACATTTTACAAAAAATCAAATTAACAGAAATAGCAAAATGGAAATTGTCAATGTTTAGGCACTGTCTGTTGAGTTGTGCATTGGCACAACCATTACAGAAAGCAATTTAGTAGTAAGATAAGAAAGTCACTAAATTATCCAAATTCATGGACTCAGATACAACTACTAGGCATGTAACAAGGTAAGATTAAAAATAGAAAGAAATAATTCACATACCCTGAAATATTAATAGCAGTATTTTTTTTAAATCATAGAGAACTGGAAAAAAAAAAAGATGATCATTAGTTCATTAAACATTGTGTAAGTGTATGCAATTATATATGTGTGTGTACATATATAATATACAAATAAATATGTATATATATATTCAGATAAATAAATATACAAATTATTTATGTGAAATATCTATAGTTTATCTATATGATGGCAGCTAGGTGTTGCAGGGGATAAAATGCCATGCCTGAAGTCAGGAAGACTCATCTTTCTGAGTTCAAAACTGACCTCAGATACTTCCTAGTTAGGTCACCCTGGACAAGTCAATTAACCCTGTTTTCTTCAGTTTTCTTATCTATAAATGAACTGGAGAAGGAAATGGCAAAACTCTCTAGTATCTTTGCCAAAAAAAAAAGTCCCAAATGGGGTCACAAAGAGTCAGGCAAGACTGAAAGTACACTAGAAAAATAATCATTTGCCTCAAGTAACAACCTTCTGACAAGAATTATTTATCTTCTTTCACTTAGATCCCATGTTGTTGTTTTCTTTCTGCATTGAATTCCCCCCAGCATTTCCTTTAGGAACATTTATTTGTCTTTAACCAGAGACAGAGGGGTGTAGGAAGGCATTCTACTAATCCATTCATATTTTCTTCAAGCTAGGAGAGCAATTTATACTTGTAGTTCAGGAAATAGTCATTTGCCTCTGGCACTAATTTAATAAAAAATCTCAATCACTGAAAAGTTATACATGCTCTTCTTTACAAATTAAGATTTCTGTCTCTGTTTTCTCTTTTAATCCACCATTGGCTAGTTGCAGCATCCTACATAACTTTGGGGTTGACTGGATTTGGTAGTGACTGACCCCTAAAAGTTTCATCATCTTTCACTGAATTGTTGCTGCCTCCTGCAGTTATTCTAGAATAAAAAATCAAAATAAAACTTTTATCTTATTTGGGTTGTCTCTAATTTTCTGCAAAAATGGGTGACAATGTCTCAGGTCCCATACATGAACTCAAAGTAAAAAATATATAACAGTTGGAAAATAACCATTATTTTTATTCTATATATGCGGAAGTGCAAAAGATGCACAAGGATTCCACAAATTCAAAGTGAAAATATAGACTCTTAGTCCATCAAATCCCCTTTGAATGGAACTGAACTTCTAGTTGTTATTAATTTAATATTTTGACATTCCAATGATTTTTTCTATCAGTCAACATGAATTTATTAATCATTTACTATGTGCCAGTCCTTATTTCTCATTTAGCAACTTCTGAATTCCCCCCATCATTTTTTGCTAAACCAATTAATCCTGATGTTTGTGTGTATTCTGGTTCAGTTGGGTAAACATACTGCATATCACAGCTCTGAAAGCTGTCTCCTCCATTTCTGCTTCTCTGTTACTATGTGCTCAACCAATTTTCTTTCTGGGTCAGTAATGAACTGTTCACACATGAAGAAATGCTTTAATCTGTTGACTTTGAGTCTCTTGGCAATTGTCTTGCCTTGGGGCCACTGCTTTAGTTCAATGGAATGTTTAGCTCGGAGAGGTTAAGTCTGCAATCAGTCCAGCATTCTCCAGCACCCATCACCTTCATCACTCTCTTGTCCTGCCTGTCTCTTCTCCTTACAATGACATAGTTTCTTAGACATCAGTGTTTGCGGTGAGGGTAAATCAGTGACATTTCATTGTGTTTGTGTAAGTAGAAGACTGTTACAGATGAGAAAGTCATGAAACACATGAATTTTACAGCAAGACAGCTTATCTATCTCTTAAAAAGACAAGGTTTAACTCCATCAAAAGTAAAGAGTAAGTAGAGATTAGAGAGATACTGTATTCTTGACTCAGTAAGAAAGTAGATGAGATTCAATTTTATGCTGACAAAAAAATATCAAAATGCTTCTATGATGCCCTGAAACCTATTTATGAGCCAAAGATCTCTGATACATCTCAACTACTCAGTACTGTTGGAGCCACACTGAGTAGTGACAAGGACATGATCTTGGAGATATGATTGGAACACTTCCATTTCTCAACAGACCATCATGAACCAGTTCTGAAGCCAATGACCTTACCTCAGGTTGTATTCAAGCACTTCCTAGCTGATCTCCCAACTGAAGAAGATGATTTAATGCTATCTGGTTTCTCTCAAGTGGCAAAGTGACTGACACAGATTCCATCCCAGCAGAGAACTACAAGGCAAGGGAGTCACCTGTTCATGTAAAAGTTGATTAAAATCTTCTGGATTTTATGGCAAGAGGAAGTTATCTCCCAGGAGATTAAGGATGTCTCCATTGTCTGTCTGTATAAAGGAAATGGAAAAAAAAAAAAAGGCTGTCCTGTGACAGTCACAGACTCTAGTCAATGCTGGCAAGATTCTTGCCAGAGTCCTCCTTAATTGGCCGATTCTTCACCTTGAAGATGGTTATCTGTCCAAGAGCCATTGTGGTTTCACAAGAGACTGAGGTATGATAAATATAGTATTTAGTCCCTGAAAATTTGAAGAGAAATATTAGGAATAGAGGTCTATATACAACATTTGTTGACCTCACCAAGGACTTTGATACCACAGTTATGAGAACTTGTATAAGATAATGACAAAATTTGGTTGGCCATAGAATTTCATTGTTCATGATAGAGTACTTGCATGAGTGCTGAATGAAGGACAATGCTTCCATACTTTCCCAGGCTCCAGCTTGTTCCCACACTTTTTAGCATTATGTTTTCAGTGATGTGGTCAGATTCCTTCCACGAGGATGACAATGGCATCAAGATCAGATATAGCACTAATAATAAAACTATTTAACCTGAAAAAGCTATAAGCCAAGACAAAAGTGGAGAAAGAATTGGTGCATGACTTTGTTTACAGATTGTGCACTCCACGCAGCCTCTAAGACTGAGATTCTATGCAGTATTGACTGATTATCTGCCACACATGCTAATTTTACCCTGATAATTAACAAGAAAGCAAAAGTCATCCACCAGCTAACACCATAGTCTCCATACATGGGATCTGGAGTCACAATACATGGTGAATTTTAAATGCTGTGTAGAAGTTCACTTGTTCTATCATTTTCAATTACGTCTGACACTTTGTGACCCTGTTTAGGGCCTTCTTGGCTAAGATACTGGAGTGATTTTCCATTTCTTTTTCCTGCTTATTTTATAGATGAGGAAACTGAGGCAAAAAGGGTCAGTTGACTTGCCCAGGGTCATATAGTAAGTGTCAGAGGCTAGATTTGAACTCACAGAGATGAATCTTACTGACTTCAGGGTCATCATTCTATTCACTATGCTACCTGCTCTCATATTCATGTACATTGGCAGTATGCCTTCCAGGAGTATTATCAATGTATTTTTACGTAATGGGTTGATGTATTTTTGCTTAAGGGAAGATCCTTCCCATCCATTAATAGGCCCATGTGACCTCTTTAAATCACATGGAAGCCTGAGACACATGATTTCAAGTCACATGGAATGGGAAGGGGTAGAGCAGGAAGGGTGGAAGAAGAGGTGGAGCTAGAGCAGAGCTGAGAGGAAATTAGAGAGCAGTCAGAGCTGGGAAAGGCAGCTGATTAACATGAGTAAGAGAGCTTGTTTGCGATTTATTTAAGGGAGCTAGTTTGTGGGAAGTCTAACAGAGGGACCCTTCACCTGCAGATTCCTGATCATTTAATCTAGATGTTACCCCCCGTCCTTGAATATGCAGCATCACCCCTTGACCTGGGGTCAACCAAGCTCCAGATGTTAGCTGCAGAACCAACCCCTCAAAGGGGACCTCTTGGAGCAGTGACAGCTCTATATCCAATCTCAATAGCAAGTAGCTGTGGAAGAAGAGATCTTCATCTGTTACCCAAGAGATTTTGGGCCCCATTCATTCAAAGGGAGAATGATGGGGTGCTTGTGCTCAAGCCACACCCTAAGATATTGTTTTATGTGCTTATTTTGTGTGATCTCTGTTACAGTTCTGTTGACACCAGTTGTTCCATTGCCCCATTGACCTATGTAATGAATAAGAAAGACCTTGGAGCCAAATGTATTGTTAATGTATTTTGCATAATGAGTTAATGTACTTTTGCTTAAGGGAAGAACTTTCCTATACATTAATAGGTTCATATGACCTGCCTAAGTCACATGGAAGCCTGAGTCGTGAGTCTTATGTAACAGGAAGGGTGGAACTGGAAGAGGTAGAACTAGAGCAGAGTTGAGAGGAAATTAGAGAGGAATCACAGCTGGGAAAGGCAGCTGGCTAGTATGAGGGAGAGAGCCTGTTTGTGATTTATTTAAGGGAGCTGTTTTGTGGAAAGCCTAACAGAGGGAAGACTTGGGGATGGTATTGCCCTCTGCATTGTTATTGTGTATAGATTTTTTGTTACTATGATGGATTTGGCTTTCTGGTGTTGGGATTTGGCTCTCTGGTGTCTGAATAAATATTTTGATTCTGTCTTTCATGGGAAGAGTCTGTTGTATTTTGTGATTCAGTGGCATACTCATGGCCACTGTGGGCACTGTGAATATAACATTGGTGCTACACCAGGGGTGTCTGAAAGGGTGATGAGGTTGATACATGTGTTACCAGCACTAGTTCAGTGTTATAGAAGCTCAAAAAGAAAATGGAATATGGAAGAGATATTAGACTGCCTACCAAACAGAACATTTACAAAGTTATTGTGTTGACTTCACTGTTGTATGCCTCTAAACCCTGGACAGTTTTATCAGTACCAATCAGAAAACTGAACCCATAAGGTAGCAGACACTGAGATCCTCTCTGGAACCAAACTGCCAAGAATTCAAATACTACTATAGAGAATACAATTCCAATGGATTAGACACCAAGCCCAAATGCCAAATGCAAGCTTTTCTAAAAGACAATTTTATAGAAAATTTGTGCAAGGAGGTCAGAGGAAATGATAACAAGGCATTCTCTTTCTGAAGGCCTTTAGTATCAATTATAAGACATGGGAGATTCTGGCACAGGAGTGCTCAGCATGATATGCTTCCATCAAAGAACAGGAACAAGTCAAAGAGCAACAGAAGAAAGGAAATATGAGCTGTGTAAATCCAGAAATATCCATCCCAAATACCCACAACCTGTATTATAGCCTTCCAAACTCATATTGGACTAATCGGCCACAGCCAAGCACACTGTACTCCGACCTCAACATTGGGATGTCATTGGTTCTCTTTGAAAATGAAGGATCAACAACAACCACTTTGTGCCAGGCACTGACCTGAGGCATGGGGATACAAATAAAAACAGAAAGATGGTCTCAGTTCTTTATGAGCTTACTTTTCTAATGGGGAAAGAACATACTTAAAAGCAAGATTAAAAGTGGTGAGAAGTATTCTAAGCACTACTTGGGCATGCTAAAGAAAATCCAAATTGAAACCTGGAGAGACAAAAGACATTGTTGACCTAGGAGCTCACTAAATGGATTTTCTAGAAGTAGTTATACAGCTAGAGGTAGAGACCACAAAGGAAGAGTACTTCAATTCTTTGAATTCCTGGGCTAGCGTGAGCTTCCTTTTTTGGAGTAAGGAAGAGATGATGTGGAGTATATTCTGACGAGGAAAGGATATATATTTTTCGCAGAGTTTCGCACAGCCTCCATATAATTCAAATTTGACTCTTCATAACCTCATATGGGTTATTCTTGGGAAAGATAGTGGAATGGTTTGCCATTTCCTTCTCCAGATCATTTTGTAGATGAGGAAGTTAAGATGAGCAGAGCTAAGTGACTTGTCCAAGGTCATATAGCTAGGAGGTAGCTGAAGTCAGATTTGAACTCTAGGAAGACAAATCTTACTATAGTCCTGGCACTCTAACCTAGCTGCTCATAAGACTCGCAGTACCATCCTACAGTTTACACAATCCCTACCCTATTGATAATAAATATACTTTTGGGAGTTTCTATAGTACCAACATAATATTCATAGTGCCTACAGCAACCATGAATATGCCAGCACAGTTCTGAATCATGAAATAATAGACTCCTCACATGGAAATAGAACCAAAGCATTTATTCAGACACCAGAAAACCAAATCTGTCACAATGCAGAGGACAAAACTATCCCCAAACCGTCTCTCTGTCAGACTTCCTACAAACCAGCGCCCGTATACTAATCACAGACTCCCTTAACCAAAATCACAAACAAGTTCTCCAACTCACACTAATTGCTGCCTTTCCCAGCTCTGATTGCTCTCTAACTTCCTCTCAGTTCTGCTATAGCTCCACCTCTTCCTGTTCTACCCTTCCTGCTCCATCCATTCATGTTCTATGTGACTTGACTCATGTTCCTCAGGCTTCCTGTGACTCAGACAGATCACATGGACCTATTAATGAATGAGAAAGATCTTCTCATTAAAAAGTAAAATTACATTAACAATAAGCAAAAATGCATTATCAATACAATTTCTGAGCAAGCCTTCCCTTTCCCATCAGGCATGAACTCTCTGAATCATTCTGAATTTTCTCTCTAAAGCAACATATTTCTCAAGAAATACCTAAGATACCTAATACTCCTTTCTTCAAGAAGTATGCTATGTTGGCACA
Source organism: Potorous gilbertii (assembly GCA_028658325.1). Classification (NCBI taxonomy): domain Eukaryota; kingdom Metazoa; phylum Chordata; class Mammalia; order Diprotodontia; family Potoroidae; genus Potorous; species Potorous gilbertii. The sequence continues at coordinate 142,665,088 of CM053769.1, forward strand.
TCTCTTTTTTCCAGATCTATTTCCGAAACTTCAAACCTGGTAATTCTTGAACTGAGGGTTATCTTTGAAGCAATTCTGAAAAAAAAAAAAAAGTATGTTTGTTTCTGCCCTGTGCTTCTGCATATCAGTATCCCATCAATTAAAGCTGTACATATTTACTTGCTATTTCTCTCACTGGAATTTGAATTCCTTGAAAGCAAGCATTGTCATTTGCCTCTTTTCATGTCTTAAGCATTACTACATGGCATGGCATATAGTAGGTGCTTAATAAATGTTTGTTGACTGCCTAACTAGAATATTTGTTCTCAGAATTTCTTATCTCAGGATACATGCCAAAGAAAAAAATACAGATCTTTGATATTCTTTAAAAAAAATAAAAGAAACAACAAACCTATAAAATATCTCCAGTTGCCACCATTTCTTAGACTTGTTAAGTTTGCTCTCAGTAATTCTAGTCTTTGACCTGGGTTCAGAAGCTATCAGTAAGCTCATGGAACTTCCATGTGTTATTAACATAAGGCAGGCTGTACAAAATCATGGGATATGAAACTGTGTGACTACAACAGGCATTTGGTTTTCCCACACATATGTCTCTCTCCCCTCCCCAAGAAAATCAGGACTGTTCTGCTAGACACTGATCAACTGATCAGTGAAAAGAAAGGTTGAAAGAGGAAAGAATTTGATTTTCAGCTCATTTTTATAATCACAAAGAAGGGCAATTCCTCCAACAACCTTCCATTCAACTGAAGCCCAGACAGCAAATTATCACTAATTCTCCATGTGTTCTCATCTTTTCAACAAAGTACTAGTATGCTCACTTCATAGGCAGGTGAACCTTTTAAGTATTTCCAAAGAAATAGTCACATTTTCAACATTATGAGATTGACTGAAAAACATCAACTTTATCCAAGCTTCCCTTGATTAATATAGTCCCTCATACCAACATTCTCCCATCCTCCACAAATCTTAGTGAAAGAAAGCAATTCAGAAAGAGGTAAGAAGTGACAATATTCATGCCATAAAAGAAAAAAAAGTTTAAAAAAGCAGTGTTAACAGATTCAATTCCATGTATTCGTAATAACAAATGGATGAATTTATCTAGAATTTAGTATTTGTACTAATATGAAATTAGTCTGGATCTGTTGGGGTCAGATTTTGAAGTGTCAAATGAACAAATTAGCATTTTTATGGTAGAAACAAAAGGGAGCCTCTGAAACTTCTTGAAAGGGAGAATAACATGGTCTGATGCAATTTAGAAATATCAGTTTGGGAATTACATGGAAGACGAATTGAAGAAGGAGGAGAAAAGGCAGGAGAACTACTTAGGAAACTTTTGTAATGTTCTGGTAAGGAAGTGAAAAGGCTTTTTAATAGGATGATATACATGTTAGTGCAGAGAAGGGAATAGATCCAACACATACTGAGAATGTTGAAATGGTAGGAGTTGACAGTTCATTTAGCTGTAGGAGTTGATGAATGAGGAATTATTTCCAGTACATCAAATTTTCAAATCTGACTGTATTCTTAACTGAAACAGAGGAGTGGACTTTGGAGAGAAAATGATTCCATCCTATTCTAAAGTAATTCTATTGTGGCTTTGTTGATATATGCATACCTATAGACAGTTACAGATCTATCATTTGAATAAAAAGGAAATCCATGGGTGTATCTATCAACATATATTCCAATATTTTTCAGGCCAAGATAACTTAGAAGATCAGAAGGAAAGGTCTTTCTCACTGGACTGGGATTGGGGTACAGAACAATTACTTGGCAAGCTAGAAACAGGCTTTAGGGGTGTTTGACTCAGAAGCAGTTCCTTCCAGAACTTTCAGCCTATGGATGGCAAAAGGATGAGACAACTGGCCAGAAGGAGATTACAGGAGGCCCTTTGCTGGCACTGGTTACAGGACTTCATTGCATTGCCTAAATGCCAGTTGAAGACCTAGAGTGAGGAAGAATACTAGCACACAAAGGTGTGCAGCCTCAGGGACCATAGACTTTAGTCTCAGGTCTTTAGTTTCAGGGTGGAAAAGAATATTTGTGGCTACTCACAACAGAAGAAAGAGCAGGAGGGCAGTGACCACATCTCTCCTTAGTTTATTCCACCTTGGAAGAACTGAAAACCTACACACCTCCAGAACTATCTATATAAACAACAGCGAGAAAAACCTGAAACTTGGGCCTTCCAACCTAGGAATAGAGCCTAACTTTTAAATAAAGCTAAAAGTAAATAAATAGCCTGGGAAAATGAGCAAATAGCAACAACAAAAGAACTTGACCATCGAAAGGTGACAAAGAAAATCAAAGCACAAACTCAGAAGACAACAATGTCAAAACACCTATATGCAAAGCCTGATGAAATACTTTAACCTGAGTGACCTGGTTACTTACAAATTAATCCTGTTTCATCCCATCTGCTCCACTAGATTACCCTCTCTGTAAGCCCCAGTCTATAACTTATTTCCATTCTCTTTTTATCTACTAACTCCCTGCTTCCTACACACATCCTCAAAAAATCATTTAATCTTTCCATCTCCAATGACTATCATCTTACATTTCTTCTGGAGCTTACTTTATGGCTAAACTTCTTGAAAAGGCTCTCTATAGAAGGTGCCTCCACTTTTTCTCCTCTCACTCTCTTCTTAATCCCTTAAAACCTATTTCCCAGCCTCATCATTCCACAAAAACTACTCTCTCCAAAGTTACCAGTAATTGCAGTTCCAACGACCAATAAACCTTTCCTCCAACTTCTCTGCAGCCTTGCATTCTTGATAACTCTCTTCTTGTGACTTCTTCTCTCTCAGTTGTCAAGATACAACTCTCTATGGTTTCTCCTCCTACTCTTTAGACTGCTTATTTTTAGTTTCTTTTCCTGAATCTTCATCTACATCATAGCCTTTAACCATAGATTTCCGTAGATTTCAATACTGGGGAAGGGAGGTTATTATTCTACATTGCTTCACTTGGTGATCTTATCAGCTCCCATGGATTAATTACCATCCCTTTTCTAATGATTCTCAAATTTCTCAATGTTGCACTGTTAGCCTTCATCTCAGTATCCAACTACTTTCCTGACATCTCAAACTGGATGTCCAGTAGATATTCTAAATGCTACACACATAAAACAGAACCAATGATTTTTTCTGTAAATTTGTCTCCCACAAAATGATTTTTTCTGTAAATTTCCCTCCCACAATTTCTTCATTAGTATAAAAAGCAACAACATCTTTCCAGTCCCTCAGGCTGATAACCTAAATGTCATACTTGACACTTGATTATTTCTCAACACCTCCCCCCATTCTATTGTCAATGCTTGTTGATGCCTTTGTGACATCTTTCCAATATTTCCCATTCTCTATTCTGAAACTGCCACCATTCTGGTTTGAACACTTATTATCTCTTACCTTTGTTATTGAAATAGCTTACTGACATGTCAGCCTGCCTCTGGTCTCTCCCAATTCCAATTCATCTTCCATTCTGCCATCAATTTTTCTAAAGCACAGGCCCCTATTCACACTACTCCCTTACTTAATAAAAAGTCAGTGGTTTCATATCACGTCCAGATTAAAATTTAAAATACTCTAGTATTCAAGACCTTTAATAACCTAGCTCCTTCCAAGGTTTCCAGTCTTCATACACCTCATTTTTCCACCACACATTCTTCAATCAAGTGACACTGGCCTGGCTGTTTCACAAACAAGTTAACTCTCAACTCTGGATTTTTTCTCTGGCTCTCTGCCATATATGGAGTGATCTTTCTCCTTATATTTGCCACTTGTCTTCCCTGGTTTTCTTTAAATCTAAAGCTAAAATCTTCTACAAGTCTTTCCAATACATCTTAACTTCTGTCCTTTATTTATTTTTTTAACTTATCCTGTACACAGATTGTTAATACATATATGTTTACTTGTTCCCCCCACAGATTGTGAGCTTTTGAGGGCAGAGGTCATCTTTTTCCTCTTTTCATATGTTTTATACTTAGCACAGTATTTGGCACATAATTGGTGATTAAAAAGATTTTTTGACTGACTGTGTCCTTCTTTTCTTCCTAATTGAAGTTATCTTGTCCCTTTGAAGAATGGAAATCAGTCCATAGATACTCAATTAAGACGCTGATACTCCTCAGTAACCCAAAGAGAGAAAAAACAAATTTCACCCAACTAGAGGGCTTACACCTACTGTGATTTTCTCCTCCATTTCCTCAAAACAGATGGAAGATTTTGTCCAATCCCAGGGCTTCCAGGAAGTACAAGGAAGGGAATGCCAAATCACACATCTGGCATTTTCAATTTGCCAATTGACAGTAAACCCAGTGAAATGAGATTCCACCTTCACTACTTAAGATCATGAAATTTAGATCTTAGATCTGTAAGGGACCACAGTTGTCATTTAGTTCAACTTCCTCACTTGATAGTTGAATAGTCTTAATGGCAGAATTATGTGACTTGCCTATGGTCAGATGAAAGCTAAGCTAAAATTCAAATGTCATTCCTTTTGCTCCAAATCTAAAACTCTCTTCACTTTTTGGAATTGCCTTGTTTTTACCTGAAAGAAAAGCAAGAATTACAAGCATATAACCCACCCCTTCTTCCCCAATTCCACCATATATTCATCCTGATAACTCAGCCATGCACTGTCTCTTAATCCTCCCTGAGAAGATAAATGTGCCCTGCCCAGTGGATGCCCAAAGTAGGTTCATTGCATTCTGCATGTTAATGAGGCCAATTAATCTTTTTATTACAGACTTCTTCACTCTCCAAAAATGTTTGTCAAATACAAAATATTAATAAATTATTAAAATATAATACACTGAATAATTAAACCCACAAATGCCTGATTTATCCTTAATGTTGTTAATGATATTTTTAAAAAGGGAAAGTTTCGATAACATATGTTTGGGCCAGCATAGGAAGAGATGAGCAAGCTGTTCCTCCTGGTTGTTTATTCTTAGAAACTTTTCTCGGGGAAGCAAAATGCCAAGGACACTGTTAATGTCTGTATGGATGCTGACTGGCTGTGGAGCTTGGATTGTTCCTTGTTCCTTCCTCTGCTAAGTTTTATTTTTGCTTGCAGCTCAAGAGCTCTGTTCCCATTTTAAGATATTCTAAATTCTTATATTTTCAATTTTGAGATTTTAAAAGTATCTGAAATCTCAGTGGACTATTAGCCATATACTCTTAAAATGTGCAATGCAATAAAAAAGATTTAACATATTAGAATTCAGAAGCAAGAGTAGAGCTAGAAAAATAGATCAGGGAAAAAATCTATGTGGTGCTGGTAACTGAGATCATGAAAGCCGATGTGATCACCAAATGAGAAAATAGAAGAAACGAGAAAAGTAAGGTACCCAGTCAACAAGGCACTATTAAGCACTTCCTATGTGCCAATCCTTTTGATAAGTCCTGGAAAGGACATTCTTCCAATGTTTATCCTTCCTACACAGAAGTTTCCTGTGCTTAGATCATTCATTATTTCATTTTAGGAAAGCAGGTAGAATTATATGTATATATTTACACATGCTTTTATCCTGTGCCTGGTGTCTTGTGATATTCTCTAGTATTTTCCCAACATGGTGATGTGGCTTTGTTCTAACAAACTTCTGAAAGATTATTTCCTCCTTGATTCTCTAACTTGTTTCTGATGTCCCCTTTCATATCTAAAACTATATAATTATGTGAAACTATCTTGTTATATATTGTGAGATGCTGATATATTCCTAATTTCTGCCGGAGGAGTAGCATCTAGGGTAAGTCCAGTGAAGAGTTATCATGTTTATTTGAACATAAGGTAACGTGTAATAGGACCTATTCAGTATCAGGCATCATAGATGTTTTCTATAAGGTTATCCCAGACCTCATTTTTAGAAACAGGACTTAGACAGTGTGTCAGTGTTTGATATCCAGCTACTGACAGTCATCAAGGGAGAAAAAAGTCAGACCAAACAAGGTAGAAGAATAATAAATGTCAAGGTATAAGGTAAGACATCCATAATCAGTAAGGTTGCAAGCAGCCAGAGAAGGTTTATACTCAAGGGGAATTTTGAGTGCCAGGGACAGCCCTAAGCTATTATTCTCAGGCTCTCAAAATAAAGAAAAAAAGAGAAGAAAAGACATAGTGCGACGGGCCAGGTATTCAGAGCAAACACCATTTATGAAATTCTGTCAAAGTGAGTTCAGAGTCTTCTCATCTTATATACTTCACTAGAACAAATACTCCTTTCTATAGTGGGGAAATAATAAAGGCTGTCATCATAGATGAGGAATACAAGCTGTTGATATTTGTCCTTCATTCTTAAAGAGGACCATTATATCAGGAAGGTGATGCCGTGAATTGCAAGTGAATTGGATTTAAGTGAGGTAGGGCTGTGCAAAGTCATCGGCCTCACCTCTTCTCTGGGGCTACCTAGGTCCACTGGTGAGATATAGATCAGGACAACAATAAATAAATCAGGAATATAACTAAAATATGAATAGATATTACCATTCAACTCTATTTGCTTCCCTGCAAATGATTGGTTCAAGACGGAAGAGAGTTCTGCTTAGGAACTATAAACAATGAAGAAATATCCTCTCTAAGTCCAAGAGGATGCCTATCTAGATCTCAACTTGCAATTTAAACCAAGTGAGGTAGTGTGGGTAGTGTCTTAAGGATCCTCAGAACCTGGAGGATATTGGTTTGAATTTCACTTTTTGACACATACAAGTTGTGTGACTGAGAAAGTTGTTTAAACCTTTGGTATTCTAGGAAGCTCTGTAATATACTAATTTTTCAGAGAAGGTGCCAACATAATTTGCAAATGAAATTTCTCTGTTCTACATTTCCTTCTATCAGAGAATTTATAAGTCTAGTCCCTAACAATTAGAATCCTCTAAAGGTACCTTCCCTGTTATCTTTCTTAGCATTTCTTCCCTTCTCTTAATTCAAATTATTTTATCTCTGTACATATTCAGTGGATCACTTGGAAGAGACTTAAGGTGAACCAGTCTTGCCACTTAATTTTAAAGATAAGCAAACTGAGGTCTAGACTGGTTACATGTCTCATTGAAGACATTCCAGGAAGTGAGCTTTAGGTCAGAATCTGAACACAGTTCTTTGTACTTCAAAAAAGCAAAGTCATTCTACTTTATTGTGATAATTTGTGTTCCCTGAGACTTCTTAAAGGCAAGGATGACTTTTTGTTTTTTACTTTATATGCTCAGCTTCATGAATATAGCCAGTGTTTCATAAATTATTAATGGATTAAACTGAAGTGAAGAGAAGTGAAAATTGGTAGACCTTGCTAAAACTGTCAGAATCTCTAGAAGCCGAGTGTGTTGTATTAACTTCCTTCATTAAACATTCTTCTGTCAGGCTGAAAACCTCAATGTCATTAGGTGTCTAGGTGGTATAGTGGACAGAGTATTGGAGGTAGATTCAGGAAGACCTGAGTTTAACCTGCCTCAGACACTTCCTAGACCCTGGGAAAGTCACCTCCGGTGTCAGTTTCTTCATCTGTGAAATGAATGTAATTAGAACACAGAATTATTGTGAATATCAAATGAGATAATATACGTAAAGTGCTTGGCAAACTTCAATTCACCATAAAAATTCTCTTCCTCCTCCTCTTCCTTCTTCTTTCAATAACCAATTTCTAACATAATTGGGTGCTAATTTCTCTCTACAACATCATTTTGCCTAAAGTGTTTTATTTGCTAAACTAACTGGTATAGGGTAGGCTTAACTAAACTCCTAGTAATTATTACATTTATAAAAATAAGGTGTATTTTCACATCCCTAATGAGCTTCTTAGTCCCAGCTTCTGTTGAAATCTTTCCTGTGCAGGAACTCACTCAAGGTCTAATTCTTTCTCTGATGCCTTCATGTAAAAGTGGTCTTTCCATCCTTAAAGTGCTTACGGAAATTTTGCTTACTTCTTACTTTGCCTTTTTCTCACTGTTGTTGTGTCTTTCCCTCCACCATCACCATCAACATCAACATCAACATCGCCACCAACACACACACACACACACACACACACACACACACACACACACACACACACACACTTGATTGCACACACTTGATTACAAGCTCTGTGAGAGTAAAATCTGTTCCATATAGTGTATGTATGTGTGTATATGTGGGCATGATATCACTAAGTCAAAATACAGATGACTGTAATATAAAATTATATATGATCAAAAATTGCCCCTTTATCAACATCTGATTTGGGTGAATACAACGTGGGTATAGCTCTCTATCTACTCAAAACTGAATCCCCAATAGTGTGTTTCTTTGCCAGTCAGCCAGTAAACACATAGTTCTAAGCAAAACTAAATTTCATAGCAAGATAAGAGAGACAAAAGATTTACCCCATGTGCACAAAGTTACATTCTCTAAAGGTTATTGGACAAGCAGGAATCATAATCATATGTGACTATGAAGCACACATAGTGGGGTCCATGTTTTGTAGGGAATGCATATGGCCAGGGCACCCACACACAGCAAGGACCACTTACATTATCATGCAGAGTTGTCAATATCTAGTGTTTGTATCATCAGATAGGCTGTGCTCTCTACTAAGCTGTGGTTCTTTCTGCTCTATTCTCTGTGCTGCAATGTCCTCTGCTGGATACCTCCAGTATCTGACTTCTTCTTTGTATGTTTCTGTTACTAATGGAGCCCTTTGCTGAATGGCTCTCTAACTACCGTCAGTGGAAAGTTCATTGAAAGAGTATTCTTATCTATGGATATAACTTTCAATGTATTAATGCATAATTTTAATGCATTAATTCAATACATTAACTGCCTTTAAGATTGCATCAAAAACCAGAAGACAAGTGTATTGTAGTAGACCGTTGACGCTGGTGTTAGCAGACAAAGTCTTTTCAGCTGTTACTATTTAACACTGGGCAAGTTACTTCCCTATCTAGGCTTCCATTTTCTCAAACATCAAAGGAAGGGGTGGGAAACAGACTTCCAAAATCATTACCTAATCTGATATTCTGAGATTTGGTCTACTCATAAATCTAAAATGGTTTCTCCTTTAAAAAGAAGAATATCACAGAATTCTCCCTTGATTAGAATGTAGTAAACTGACTGAGTTATTATGAACTACAAAAAAAAAAAAAGATATAGGTTTTGCAACTGATGTTAAAGCAAAAAAAAAAAAAAAAGACCTAAGAGAAAAATGGAAATAAGAGGGACAACACATCTGTGCTGAACTCATTCACCCTCAGGGCATCTTTCACTCTCCTCTGGGAAAATGAACTTAAAGCAGTACAAAAATTGAAACTTAAAGCTAGTTGACTTTTTCTTATCTGAAAGAAGCCACTTGTCTACATCTATGACTCAGATTATTTTTTGCATATTAAATTATAAGAGACAGTTCCAGCTGGATCCATCAATGTATTTATAACTCAGCCACACAATTTTCCTCCAGGCTGAAAACTTGGCATACATGCTCTCAGTCTGACTGCAACTTTTAAGGAGGAGAAAAGAAAAATAATTGTGACAGTTTTTAATATCAAAGTCCTTGTCTATACTTTGAACATAATGGGAGCATTTCATTCCCACAGACTGCTGCAAATCACCAGTTGTGCCAGCAGGGGACAATAGACTGAAAAATTTGTCACTTTTGTTTCCTCAGTACTTTTAAATGATCTGTAATTTCATCAGAAGGGATGCTCCCTCAACTAATTTAGGGCACAATCCTTCCACTATTTAGTATACAGTTTACAAAGTGGCTATGATTAAAAAAAAAACCATGCTCTGGTGACTGATGACCTTCTGGAATGAACTTGTATGCATTTAGCTAGTTCAGGGTTGAAAGATCTTCAATCCCTATATCCATATCTGAATTCTTTTTATCTTGATAGATCCAATTAGAACTAGAGCTCCACCCACAAAACCTGATGAGAATCTAGATTCCATTAATTTCAAGATAAAACAATGGAGGAAGATGAGACAGCTAGGTTGCAAAATGATAAAGTCGTGGGCCTGGATTCAGCACCATCCACATTCAAATTCATCTTAAAATACTTACTTGCTGTGTGGCTTTAGGCAAGTCATTTAACCTGTGTTTGCCTCAGTTTACTAATCTGTAAATGGGGATAACAATAGTATCTGTCAAGGGTGTCATGAGGATGAAATGAGTTGAGATTTGTAAGCTACATAGCACATTAACTGGTACACGGGAGACAATATGTAAATGTTGTCATTGTTAGTGAAGCAAATGGGAAAAAGATTTGCACTATTTTTCTTCAATTTTAGATGCTTTTTTAAAATCAGATGCCTCCTGGTAACTGAGGTTGAGATATCTATTGAATTAGATGGCACTTCTCTAAGTAAAAGTGCATATATATATGTGTCTGTGCATATGTATATATATATATATGTATATACACACAGATATATATGAACATGTATGTATGTATGTGTAAGTATGTATCTTTGTAGTACCTACTACAAAAAACAATTAGCTTATTGATGGGATAAATGTCAACTAAAATCTGTAGCATTAAAAAACACTCCTTTTATATTTACATTCCTATTGTCAATGCTAACACAGAAAAAGTGTTTGCGATCTTGAGTACAGATTTCTCTATGTGTATAAGTTAAACCTGTTTGTTATCAGTGACATTCATACAAATACCAAATTCATAGTATCCATGTATAGTTATGACTATACCAGGTTCAGTGATTTAAATTCACAATTAACATTGGAAATAAAAGCTTAATTTATTATTTATTTTCCCTTCCTCTTGCTATGATTGTACTATTTGAGCAAGAGAAAAAAAATATGTAGTTCAATATTATATTGTGGCACAGAAGTTGGAAAGAAATAAATTACTGAATGACTGACTCAAGAAGGTGACATGAACTGGACTTTGAAGATTATATAGAAGTAGATGAAGTGAAGATGAAGCAAAAGGATATTTTAGGGGTGGAGAGAAATAGAATGGCCAAAAGTCCAGATGTAGAAACTTTCAAGGTGCTCATAGGGCAGAGAATGGACCTACTTTAAGCAAAAGTTTTTGTAAGGAAGCTACGGAAAATAAATTTGAAACTATCTATAGGGGATCTGATAATGGAAGACCTTGAGTGCAAGAAACTTAAACTGTGTATGATACATTTTGATTATTAGAATGACATAATGAAAACCATGTTTTAGAAAGATGGTATATAGGCTGCGTTGGAATGGAGGGAGACTGGAGCCAAAGAAAGTAGCCACATTTTATGTTAACTATTACATGAAAAGTGGAATTTTCTTTTTAATTTGTGGACATGTCTTTCATCATCATTGTCAAATGAACAAACAAAAACCAGAAGGATCTTGTCTTAGTAATCAAACTTATAATTATGAACCTTCAATCAACTAGATTTTCCCTTGAGTTTTGAAAAAGAAATCCAGTCAAGGCTTCTACTTGTACATGGTTCAGTTTGAGAAAACTTAAGGGAGGTTTTTCTTTGCTAGTAAAACTTCCCAGAGTAAGAGCAAAACTATTCAAAGTAGATTTTATGAATGGATGGCCAAATGGGTAGTTGTCCTATGTTCTTTCCTTATTCACATGTCAGTTTTTTTTATGTGGATTCTGTACTCTTAATATTAATAGGCTGAGTATTTATGTATGTCCTATCATTGTGATGGGGAAGGGGGGAATATGATGGTAATTTAAAAGGGAAGATCTTTCTCATTCATGAATAGGCTAATGTGACCTGTGTGGGTCACGTGGAAACCTGAGTCAAATAAGCCTGTGGAGGGAGGAGTTTGCTGAAAGGATATAGCAGAAAGGATAGAACAAGAAGAGGTGGAGTTAGAGCAGAGCTGAGAAAATAAGTAGTCAGACCTTAAGGACTCAGGCAAGCCCTTAGCTGGCTGTGAATGACAGAAGGGCATTTTGTTTAAGGAAAGCTGTTTGTGATTTGTTTAAAGGAGTGGGTTGTGGGAAGCCCAACAAAGGGAAGGCTTGGGGATGGGAGTGCCCTCTACATTGTTATTGTGTATGGATTTTTTTGTTCTTTTAGTGGATTTGACTTTCTGGTGTTTGAATAAATGTTTTGGTTCTGTCTTCCATGTGGAGAGTCTGTTGTATTTCGTGATTCACAATTGTGCCTGCTTATTCATGACTTCCAGGGGCACTGTGAATATTGCATTGGCCCTACAAGAAGAGAAAGAGAGAGAGACAGATAAACAAAGAGAGACAAAGAGACAAAGACTGAGATAAACAAAAGGAGTAGTAGTTGATGTTGAGTCATTTCAGTCATATCTGATTCTTTGTAACTCCATTTGGGGTTTTCTTAGCAAAGATATTGGAGTGGTTTGTCATTTCCTTCTCTAGTTCATTTTACAGATGAAAAACTGAGACAAAGAGGGTTAAGTGTCACGTCCAAGATCACTCAGTTAGTAAGTGTCTGAGGCTGAATTTGAACTCATGAAAAAGAGTGTTCTTGACTCTATGGCCAGTACTTTACCCATTGTGTCTTCTAGCTGCCTGAGGCAGGAGGAGTAGAGGAGAATGTTAATGACTACACCCTTTAAACTTATCCACAAAATCAGAGAGAATCCTGGATGGGAACCAGATAAGTGAAAAGCACAGCTATCAAAAGCAGGGTGGTTTCAAGGACAGATTCTAAGTGTCTGGCGAAGAGGAGTAGGGATAATGGCAGCTGTAGTGGAAGTGGCATGCTTTGAAAACATAGATGTCAGTTTCCTTATACAATGTCCTATTTTAAGGGGTGGATGGGTCATGGAAGTTTCTGAATATAGTATTTGCAAGAACTCTAAATATGGATTTAAGAAACGTAGTTTCAAATTTTGCGACTAATACTTACTAGTTGTGGGAACAGGGAGATTGATAACTCCTTATGACCTCTGTTTCCTCTTCTATAGAGTAGAGATATTACCTGAACTACTTCACAAGTTTCTCAAAAAGGACTATGCAAACCCCAAAGTGTCATAAAAATGCTTTAATTCTTATCTTATTCTAATGTTTTTGATAGAAGTCTATAAGGAAAGATCCAAGGAGAGGTCATTATTCTGCCTGTTTTCTTTTATAATTTATGTTCTGCAGACTATTGTGTTGTTATGCAATCTTTTTTTAGTCTCGACTATTTGGGACATCACTTGGAATCTTCTTGGCAAAGATACTGGAGTGGTTTGCCATTTTTGTACTCCAGCTCATGTTACAGATCAGGAAACTTAGGCAAAAAAGGTTAAGTGACTTGATCAGGGCCATACAGCTAGTAAACATCTGAGGCCAGACAGAAGATGAATCTATCTAATTCCAGGTCCTGGTGCTCTAGCCACTGTGCCACCTAGTTGCTCCATATACTATGGTACAAGTTGATCAAATTGATTGCTTTTCATACTTGAATAAGAAAACTGAGATTAAATCTCATTTTCTGAAGATTCATTTTCTAGTAGGTTGGGATGAGAGTGATGGCATATATCTCATCCTATTCCCATATGGTTTTAACTTCTTCTGCTAGAGAATACATATTTTGAAACTTTTCTTTCCATGTAGCTTGAAAACTGATGATTCTCTGTTTAGTACAATTTTGTTCCAGAATCTTCAGGCATATTTTAAGATCTGTATTTGTAGTATAGAGACTTGTGGGCTCCTTTATAAAGGGTAACAAAGTTCTAGCGTTGTTACGTGTCACTTTAACCACTTTCTCATCTCTTTTTTGTTACGTGTCACTTTAACCACTTTCTCATCTCTTTTTAGCTATCTGGTTAGATGCTAAATTGTTACAATCTATAGACTTGTTACACAGTTACTGCCATTTCAGTGCATATAATCTGCATCACTAAATAGTCTAGATCCATTGTTTATTGGGAAAGTTACTTCCTCCCTCTGGGTGTTAGCTTATTTCCTTTAAAATGAAGGATAAGACTGGAAGATCTATATTTGAAAATTTGGAATTTGAAAATCCTATGATCAAGGATATTTCCCCAGACTATAGATAGTGTTATGGATCTTCTGTGTCTTCAACTCCACAATTCTCTAAACCAATCTAGAATGGGCCATTGCAGTGACATTTTTCTCGTTCTTTAATTCTATATATTCAGCACAGAAATCTCTAATATCTTCATATCCTTTCCTTCCTCTCTACTTCCACTATAAATATCCTAGCTTAAGTCCTCATTAGCAATAATTATATCTAATATTTATATGATGTTTTAAGTTTTTCATAGTGTTTTGAATATATTATCTCACTTAATTCTCATTATTATTCTATTTTGCAAATGAGGAAACATTGAAAAAGCATAAGTGTCTTTCCCAAGTCACCCAGCCAAGAAGTGTCTGAGGCAGGATCTGAACTCAGGTCTTCCTGACCCTAAGTCCATCACTGCATTTATTATACTGCCTGGTTGTCTGATTACTTGTTAATAATAAATAACATATCAAAATCCTAATTTTTGAACTGGTCTGTTCCTCTAATCTTTGTTGCTGTTGCTGAGTCTTAGTAGTTGCAAAAAAAAATCTTCATGATCCTTCCTATTTGGGGTTTTCTTGGCAAAGATACTGGAGTGGTTTTTCATTTCCTTCTCCAGCTTCTTTTACAGATGAGAAACTGAGGCACATAGGGCTAAGTAACTGGTCTAAGTTGACACAACCAGTAGGTATCTAAGGTCATATTTGAACTCAGGAAGATGAGTCTTCTTCGCTTCAGGCACCATACTCTATCCACTGCACAACCTAGTGTCCCTTATTCTAATCTATCCCTTACCACTTTACCCTTCACAAAATGCTAGATGCAGGCAGGCATAAAGTGAGATGTAATGTTCCAGCACACTCCATGGGAGCATTCGTATTCTTCCTTTTCCATTGGTTATTCCAAAAATAGGCAATGATAATGTTCCCTCAGTGAATGTCACTCACCTGGCCCATGCATTATAATCTCTGATTGACAGAGCAATCTTCCTCAAGAACAAGTCTGATCACATAGGTATTCTCAGAAAACTTAGTGATTTCCTTTTCTCAAAAGTTTATTTTCCTTAGCCTGTCAGGTAAGACCACTCACAATCAAGACTTGACACTAAATCCCCACTCCAGTCAAAAAATGTTAGTCCTTATGAATCATATCTGGCACCATATGTAATATTTATGTAAAATATTTTAACGTATAGTACTGGAGATATGTCCTATTTTCTAACATAGTAGATCACTACAGAACATTTTTAGGAACTCTTATCACTTGTTTGGGCAGCTAGGTAGACAAGTGGATAGCATGTTAGGCCTAGAACCAGGAAGACTCATCTTCCTGAGTTCAGATCTGCCCTCAGGTACCTACTAACTGGACAAGTCACCACCTTATTTGCCTCAGTTTCCTCAACTTCACCTGGAGAAGAAAATGGCAAAATCCTCCACAATCTTTGCCAAGAAAATCTCAGATAGACTTACAGAGTTAGGTATAACTGAACAATAACATCATTTGTTTGCTCTTTGTCCCATATTCAGTGTGGTGCTATCAGGTGCATATTTGTTATCTTTTTTCCATTATCTGTAGAGCATCATATGTTAGCCTAATTATGATCTGGATCACATGAGCACTTCTTCTGTAACTTTTGACTTTACATGAAAGCTCTATTGCTTATGGGCAACAGTCCTTTCTGATATTTTGGCCAGTGGCTTTAGTTCTTGGTGTATGAACTTCTGAGCACTATAGGGATTATCATGTCCCTTCTGAGGATCAGCATTACATATGGGCTCTATCTCCCAGAGGTGTCTATTGAGGGTATAGTAAACCAAAAATTCCCTGTGCTTCTTTTCTTCTCTTATTTTCCCAGGAAATTATTTTCTCTTGGTGATGATAGATTTGGTGGCATTTCCCTAGAGGCATAGCCAGGTTAATTTTTATTTTTATCAGAATCCTACCACAGGACCCTGTCATTTCAGTCCCTCAACAGGTAACTAACCTGTATTCAAATAGGCGTTTCCCATTTTACTTAACTCTT
Organism: Potorous gilbertii; assembly: GCA_028658325.1. Classification (NCBI taxonomy): domain Eukaryota; kingdom Metazoa; phylum Chordata; class Mammalia; order Diprotodontia; family Potoroidae; genus Potorous; species Potorous gilbertii. The sequence continues at coordinate 142,681,034 of CM053769.1, forward strand.
CTGATACTTTCTGTTCTCAATCACATGGTTATCCAGCCAATCCCATTACAGGTATCCAGTCAATTATAGCAACTGATTTCTCTTTATATTGTGGAGATATGTTTCATGAGTAACCATAGTCAGAAAACTAAAACCTCCCTGAATAGTCAAGAGAAAGGGAAATAATACCATCCTGGGTGTCTAAAGAGTTTCAGCTAGTGATGACATCGGCTTATTTTATAGTATCCTGCCTTCTTTCTGGGAAGAATTTATAGTCCCAGAACTTCTTTGACTTTTGATTACCTAATATAGCATAGCTTTCCATTGATCAGTTGTCTTGTATTTTACAATGGCATAGATTGAATAGAAGGGTTCTAACTCCCAGCTATATTTTTGACAACTCAAACATTCTAATACTCCCTATTTCTTTCTGTCATCTATGCTGAAGCTAGTACTTATGTGTTCTCATAATGCACATCACCATTTTTTATTGTTGACGGCTTTTCTCAAAATTGTATCTTTTTGCATATTTTGGTTACAAATAATGGTTAATTGGGGAGACAAATGAGAGAAAAAATGTCCATATATTGAAAAAAACAAAGGTAAGAATACATAAATTTAAGAATCATATAATATGTCTACATACTCATTCTTCCTATATTCTAAAGCGTTAGCCAGTGGCGTGCTGGGATTTATGTCTAAACAGCAAGTGTATAATAAATCTTGCCATCAACCCTGGTATAATTTTAAGGATCTGCTTGTTATAAAATATATAATATTATATGATATATAATACAATGCAATTATATTATATTATGTTATGGAAATAATGTAATATTTCCATAACCTAATTTTATCATCATAGGAACTTGTTCCACCAATGTGAACTGTAACAACTTAGTTGTTTGGCTTTGACATTTGCTGTGACAAAAAAATACATCACAGTATGGCCAGTCTGGTGGCACACTTACTACCTAGGTTAGTTCTAAAGCGACAAATAGAAGGACTTATGGGTCTCTATTTGAAGGTTTTCCAGATTGTGATCACTTGCTTCTGAGGAATGTATGGTCCAGTAACTATAAAGAATCCAGAATCACCACCAATAAGGCCTATACCCAATTTATGAGTTCAGCATTTGTATTCTAAGATTTCTTCCAGAATCAATTACAATATATCTCTCCCGCAAGGGGCTAGGGTAACCTGAGGTTTTGGAAAATGTCTCTTCTCTACTTTCATTGTTTTAAGCCTAATATCACTACTTCTGTTTCATCTTCTAATATTAATTAGCTTTTATAAAAATATATATTTACTGCAGAGATATAGTAGTAACAAAGTACAAACGTTTAAGCCAATGTTATCGGCCATGCTCTCCACTGGTCTCCAGAAAAGTATGCTTAAACTTAATTCTGCTCCTGTTGTGACATTGTGTCCAAATGTGGTATGGCTACTTACTGAACATTTTTCCTGGGTTGGGGTCCCAAAGGTGTTCCTGAGTATTATTTCTCATTCTTTGTGGAATAGTTACTATTTTGGCTGCAAGATTGTTTCTTGAGTCTGACTTGTATTCTTGTGGCTCACTCTCCCAACCTCTGGAACTCTCAAGATTGGAGACTCCATTCTCTTCATAGAGAACAGAAAATAATATTTGCAAAGACCAAGGTCCCAAACCCATTTCTCAAGTGCTAAATGGCCTCAAAGGGCAGAAGATCCTAATGCTTTCCCCCTTACAGTCCTTTTTTCCCTTTATAGTCTTTCACTAAGTGTGGTGAGAAATGGATTCATAGAATGCAGTGAAGAGATACCTCAAGATAACTCGGGCCTTTCTGAAAGCCCTTACAGTGCCAGGTATTCAACCCATCAAAAACTACCCCTTCCAAACATGGTTTTAGAGAATTGAAGAAGCTACAGAATAACTCTGCATATTATATGGTCTGTGCAAGGCATTCCCCTTACACCTTCCTACTTCTCTTTCAGAAGCAGGTGTCCTCGCTGTTCTCCATGGAAAGAGATTCCATTGTTTAGACCAACTGCTGAGGTCTCTACCTGCAATGGAAACTGACAACACTAGACATGTCACATTCTGGTTCCATGGAGCCTTCTTTTCTGGCTTGAATATTCCCATCATATTTGGCAGAGGAAAATGGAAGTAGTCTGGGTAGAGATTTTCTTGGAATGAAAGAGAATAATTTTAAGATTTTTAAAAATTCAGACCAAATCAGGCGTGACTGAAGTGTTCTGTTCTGAGGTCTTCTTGGTTAGGAAAATTGTGATGAGAGTTGTCTACACTGCTGCCCGATCAAGGAAGCTACTAAACAGTTTACTTTCATCATTGATCACCTAATGATGGCATGCAGCAATAAATGCTTCCTACAGAAGAGTTTGTCCTCTTTGGTCACTTTCTGACCCTTTTCCAATAGAACTGAAAATAACACAGGCACTCAAAACTGGCCAAAGCTGTCCATCATTTTATGGGCATTGGCCAAGTACTATTTTAATGCTCTATCAAAGATTAGAAGTCTATGTACCACAATTTCCAAAGAATTTTTTTGACACATACTTTCCCAGTAAGGAATCTGAGATGGAAAAACTTCTCCTTGGTATAAATAGTATATTTCTTGTATTTTGTAGCTGACAGTTAACATTTCAATTCTGTAAAAATCCACTTCTTTCAGATCTAGAGTTGCTTTTTTCTTGATCTAAATGCCTAAAGTCATCATGGGAGACTTGCATGCTAATAGATACTTGAATTGGTAGGGGAATATTTATTGCCCACTTCTGGGTTGATTGTTAATTTTTCCAGTTAATGCACTATTTCATTAATAAGTTGCATTTTCTGCCTGCACAGTAATAGAAGTCAGGATCCTGGTGAATAAAAAACAATTTTTCAAGATTCATGCCTGTCCCCCCAAAGTTTTGCTTCTGCACTATTTCTACATAACCTTCTTTTAGCTGGTATTCCTGACAGGTAATCAAGTTTCAACTGGAACAAATTAATTGTCCGACATAGCAGGTGTTCAGCTTGTTTTTAAGCTATAGTATCTCCCAAAATATTTACATCTCCAAGGGAAATTCCCTTAGTTATTTCAAGTATTCATCATAGAGAGTGGTTTCGTGTTCTCTCATCATACCGGTAATTCAGCTCTTGATATATTCCATCTCATTAATTAATTTTCTTTTAAACATATGATCTGGAGCTTCTTACATTATCCCTGACATGATCATAACAAGGTGATATAATAATAAAAAAATGATGATGATGGTGGTGATGAATTTTTCACTTAAATTTTTCGCTTTAAATTTTGCAAAGCACTTTAGAAAGATTATCGTATTTTATTTTTATAACAATTCAAGAAGTTAGGCGTTATTATCTCCATCTAACTGATGACAGACCTGAAGTTGATGGAGTATAAATGACATGCCCATGTTGCATATCTAGTACCTTGTCTGAACTTAATTTTGAATTTAGTTCCACTTGATTACAGGTCCAATATTCTATGCATTGTGCTACATAATTGCCTAATTGAAACCACACACACACGTATAACAATTTAAAATCAGAATATCTGCATTCAAATCTTTACTTGTTGGCTTTTTATACCTGGGAAAGTCACTTAAATTCTTGGGGGAGGAGTGGGATTTCTTAAACTGCATAATCAGATTTTTACTAAGTGATCTCTTAGTTTCCTTCTAAGTCTAACTCTTGAAAATCTATGAATTAATAGAGAATAATAAATGGGGAGGGGGCAAGGAGCAGTAACATACTGTTTCTGAACCTTTCTTCAGACTCTTCAATCAACAAAAAAAACAGTAATCAACGAGGATAGAAATCTTTTCATCGGAATACACAAAAATGTCAAGAGAAAAATTTAATTCTTAAATACCAAAAGTAGACAATTTTTTTAATGAATGTTTTCTTTTAAAAATTGTCCCCTTGAAATACCATTAAATTTTGGCACCATTACCAAGAGAAATTGCATAATCTACTTTTTAATAGCACTAACAAAATAAGCAAAATTCATTCACATAGAACATGAGATTTTAGAACAGTAAGGGATCAAAGAACATAAAATGTTTGAGCTGTCAGAAAAGTGATTGTCAAAGCTACCCATAGCAGACGGAATGGTAGAATACAGAACAATTAAATCATTGCTCTATTTACCCTCCCCCCTCTTTCACTTTCCTTGCTTCCAGGTTCAGAGTGATTATTTCGAGGATAGATATTTAGACCATTGCTCCAGCCGGTGACTACTGTATCACAAAATTGTTGGACATACCAGAGACACATTAAAAATAATTAACATGAAATGCTATAAATTACACATTTTTCCCTATAACAACTCGAGATGGTCAGTGTTATTATTTCCCCCATTTTCTACATGAGAGAACTGAGGCAAACAGAGAGTTACTGACCTGCTTGTGGTCACAAACATATCTAGAATAGTGAATCAAATAATAAAACGTTACTGAATCCATTTATAAAAAACTTCTTATAACTTCTATACCTCAAGGGGAGTCCTAATCTAATTCTCTTCCAATTCTTTTAGCATCCCAGCACGCCATAAGGGCAGAATCACACTGTACTCACAGGTTAATGTGTAGACACTTAACATATAACATATTCGGTACCTTACCTGGGGAATATTGAATAAAGGCTAACACTTTTCATTGAAATAAAAACAAACTAGAAATAAGCTACTTTGCTTGACTATGGAATGGCAGGGCAAATTGTTGCATACAAACATACAGACAATAAACAAATAAATCAATCAACGTTGGGATATTACTATGTTACAAGAGGTGATGAATATGAGGATATTAGGGAAACACAGTCATCTATAAACTGGACAAGGTAAAAGAAAATAAAAAGGAGGGATATACATAGTACCTCAATATTGAAAATGAAACAACAGATAAAGGAACTTAAGGTTTGAAGAAATAAAATGATCAAAACTGGTTTTAAAGGAAAGATGGTAGAAAACACTTTCCTTTCTCAGCGAAGAATGGAGAAACTACATGTAGAAAATTTTGCAGACACATATGTGGTTATTGTGGTGTTTGTTTTTGATTGACCATTTTTCTCTGTTTCAAGAGCACACTCTAGGGTTGGTGTATGGGTAGGTGAGTGGGGTTCCCTGTCAGTCAATAAGTCTTCATTAAGGTCTTACTATTATTGAGTTTGGTGTTTACTGCTGTGTATTAAAAGATAAAACGAGTAAAAAATAGTCTCTGACTTCAAGCTGCTTAAATTTTAATAAAGGAAACCTATACATACATATATAACCACAAAATGCAAACAGAGTTGACAAAAAGTAACCTTAGTGTGTGGAGGGGGGTGTAGGAGTGGAAGGAAAGTACTATGGTGGAAAAAAATATTTACACAATTTTAAAACAATAAGAAAAATATCTGTCAACTCTCAATTCTACTTTGTGCATGTTTTTCTAGCCTAGATTGGATAAGAGAATTCAGGATAATGACGATGAGGAGGAGGAGGAGGAAGATGGTGGTGATGATACTGATGATAACTAGAAACTATATGGTGCCTTATATTTGCAAAGCACTTTATATAAATATTTTCTCATTTTATTTTTACGACACTTGTAGAAGATAAGTGATCGTCTTATTCCCATTTTACAGGTAAAGAAACTGAGACAGAGAGAAGAAAAATGCTTTGACCTTTCCATATTACATAGTAGGCATTTGAGATGGGATTTTAATTGCAGCCTTTCTGTTTTCAAACTTTGCACTTTATCAGCTCTACTCCTCACCTGCCTAGGAAGCACTGTAGCTGACCTATCTGGCTGCCTTATGTTATTTTTCTCTGACATCAACTTGCTGTCTTGCTGCTCTCATACCCTTAAGCCGGTAGCTGTTGTTTTCACTTTCCAATTTCTTGTCTCCTAGAGTTTCCCCATCAGAGTCTTTATTGGGCAACATCAATATTACCACACAGTGGACTCATGTAAATCATGGACATTTCAGTAAATGAAGAGTGATTAACTTTCCCTCACACCTCTCACCCAATTTTTTGCATGGGTTTAGTCTTTACAAATCCTACCATATACTCAACATTTATCTCTAGATACACATAATGAATGTTTAACTACTGGCACATAGAATATTTATCCCATAGTAACAAAACACAAGGAAAATGCATTGGATCATAGTACTTAGTATCCATAACTGGAATCATATTAAATAAACCAGATACATATTACTATTTTCCTATTACAAGTCAAAACATCATGCACAGAACATAAACTTATGTTGGGTAATCTTTACTCAATATTGGTGATCACTAACATAGAAGAGTGAATGATCTGATGTATTATAAAAAAAGACTGGAGTTCAAATCCTGTTTAAGACTATTACAACTTCAATGGCCATGATAAAGTATGTTTATTTAAGAGCTTTAATTTCCCTTCTCTAAAGTGGGATCAGTAATTTTTATTACCTATTATTAACAATAGTTAATCTTTGCTTGCTATCTGGCAAGCACTATGTTAAGTGTTTTTATAATTACTATATAATTTCATCCTTCACTACAACCCTGGATCTTCATTTTATGGAGGAGGAAACTGAGGCAAATGAAAGTTAAGTGATTGTCCAGAGTCACACAGTTACAAGGTTTCTGAGACTGAATTTGGGTCTTTCAACTCCAGTTCTAGCAATCTACCCATTGTACAACCTAGTTGATCTTACTATTTGTCTAGCAAGATAATTATGTGGTTTCAGTGAGATTGTGCATATAACGTGTTTTGTAAACTTCAAGGCATTATAAAAATCAGTTTCATCATTATTGCTGCTGCTACCACTATTCCTACATAAAATATAGTAGCACATTTCATAATTACATGTAATAGACCAAAGTGAAAGGACATATGAAATAGCATCACATGCTGGACTTGAAAACTGACTGCATACTACAGCCCATCATGGAACATCACTTGTTTGCATGTATACACTCCTCTGTCATTATTCCTTGACCATAATATATTAGCCTTATTATGGTTGGGTAATCTTATAGGTCCGTGGTGAGCCACTATCCAGTCAGCATGCTTGGTTATCATTAAATGCACTGGCATAGAGTTGTATTATTGAGTCTTTGGAAGGTATAGGCTTTACTATCACTGTCTGTTTAGATATTCTGTATTTTCTTAGAGTAGCCACATGAAAGACATGCCTTTAAGATTTAACCCTCCTTTTATGCAGATCAAGTTCCCTTCAGATCAAGGTAGTCTTGACAGGAGTCTCTGTTTCTCAAGAGAGTTCCAGAATGCATTTTCCATATTCTCCAACAAATTATCTTTCTGGATGGTCCATCATTGTATTGCAACAGTAGTCCACAAATGGTGAAAAGAGTCACTTTCCTGACTCCCTGCTACTCTCCTGACCTTCTCATTGAAAAAGTCAGACTAAGTCTGTATAGTCAGCTGGCAATGAAAATGCAGCATTTTTGTGAGGCCCTACTCTTCCTTAGGGTTTTTTGCAGACAAATTTACCTACTATTTTAATAAGTTAATATGGGGTGTCTTTTCAGTGAACTACTGACTTGTGTTTGCCTGGGATCTCCTCAGTTTTGCAGACCTGTATCCTGATTTGAGGTCTTGACAGTGAACTCAATCCTCATACTGTGGTCTATTCCTTTTTTTTTAACTCTTCTGAGATGAAGCCCCTCAAAGACAACGGCTTCCAAAGCTTTGTGCTACTTTAGATTCCAATCCAAAGTCATTGATAAAAAGGAAGTCCCCGTATACAAAATATGTACCACTAAGCTTTTTGTGGTTGCAACAACAACAAGAACATGTGAATTGAAACAAAATAGATGATCATTCACTGGGGAATAGCTAGGAACATTGTAGTATAGGAAAACAATAAAACATTATTGTGACAAATTATGTATATGATGAATACAGAGAACAACAGAAAGTTTTACACAAACTTATACAAAGTGAAATAAGGAGAAAACAATATACATAATACAAAAGAGCTAGCACAACAATCAAAATTAATTATTACAAAATTACAAAGAAAAAGCATGAACCTAATAATGAGATAAGAGAAGACATCAAGACCCCACTTCTTCATACAATTGAGAAATCATTGGGTGATGTATGTTGCATAAATTGTCATTAAATTTCTTTTGTTGATTAACTTATTTCTCTCTATTTTATTTAAAATATTATTATATGAGATAGCTCTCTAGAATAAAGATGATGCATACTAGTAGGAATTTTGGGGATATATAGAAGCAAATATATCAGTAAAGTTGCATTTTAAAATATATAAACAGAATTGATTAAAAATAATCTATGAAAGGAAGGCACTAATAATTGGGGATAGTGGATAGGATTATCAAGGGAAGAATGCTTCTTGCAAATGCTGAGATTTGAGATAAGTTTTGATGAAATCCAGAAAAGCTGAGAAGAAGAACTAAGAATGGAGGACATCCAGTGAATTGCAGAGAGCCATGCAAAGTCACTGAGATGAAAGACTGGAGATGGAGTGTTAAGAGGAACACCAAGATTATTGAGCCCAATCACTGAATTCATGGAGGAGAGTAAAGTAAACTTTACAGCAGAATGGAAAAGTAGGAAGGGGAGAGATCAGAAAGAGCTTGAAAAGACAGAGGGCTATATATTTGATCCTGGAAATAATACGGAGTCACTGGACTTCAATCAGTAGGGAGAAGACATAGTCAAAGAAGTACTTTAGGAAAATAACTATCTACTGATCACATGTCAAAATATTCCAGCATATTTCTGTCTATCCAAACATGAAATCAAGCTCACTATGTAGTTTCTCAAATTTCCAGTGACAATTGCTTTATATAAAAACTCTAATTTGTGGATAGAAGGAGTCTCATTCTTAGGCAATGCTTTATTGACAAAAATTATGGATTTCTGCTAAAATTCTCCCCTGATATAAAACTGACCTCAAGTCTTCAAGACTTGGAGACAGTATATACTAGAAGGGTCTTGTTTGGATGTTGTACAAGCCTCATTTCTGTTTCTTACTTTTGGAATTCCCTTTCTTGTCTCTGTATTTTAACTAACAATTCACCATGTGTAGAATTCTCTTCTTCCTCTCTTCCATCTTCTACTTTCCCTGACTTCCTTCTTGTTTCAGGTCAATGAAACATTTTGCAGAGACCTCTCTACTACCAAAGTCTGTCTGTCTGTCTCTCTCTCTCTCTCTCTCTCTCTCTCTCTCTCTCTCTCTCTCTCTCTCTCACACACACACACACACACACACACACAGATTTTTTGCTTTAAAAATAAAGAGCTAACACTGTATGTAATTTGGGAAAAGGAACATCAGTTCTCTTGCCCTACATAAGTGTGTATGTTTGTGTGTGTGTGTACACACATGTGCATGTGTGTTATTTCTCTCCTCAATTAGACTGTAAGTTGCTTGAGGAAAGGGGCTGTTTTTACTTTCTTCGTATCCCCAATGTTATCAGAATTCCTGGTACATACTATGTCATTCAAAATGTTTTCTGAAAAATTAGTAGATTGACCTACAAAATGTATTACCACTACATGAACAAGGCAGCTGACCTTCTTGAGTTTGGCTCACTTGCTAACTGATACAGTCTACAAAAAGTACCACAAAATTCAAAAAGGACTTTCCCTCTTTGCTGTTTTGCTTTTGCTTCCTCTGTATTATATACATATTATTAAGATATTTAGCAGTGATGCTGTAACTATGTTGATGGTATTTCTATCTTATTTCTTTTCTGAATGCCATGAGATCATCCTGATGCATAATGTCTGAAAGCTTCTCCGATTTTTATTTCTGCCATACCACATTATCCACATCTCCAGTATCCTAAAGATAGGAACAATGTGTCCCTTCCTACATTTATTGCAATATTAGATCTATACAACTTTGTTTTCAAATTTATATGGTACTCTATTTGTTATGTATTATATTGTTTCTATAGATTTGATTTCTCCTACAAAGTCCATGGCATTCTCAATGTTTCCTGAATTGGATAATTAAAAGTAATTAGATAGCAAAAACAACTGATATTGTCAGTCTTGAAAGAGAAACTAGAACTCATAGTTTCACAGAATGTAAAAACTGAAGGATATCTTAGTCTTATTGTGTATGATGCCTTCATCTTAAAGAGAAGAAACTAAAACTAAAACTAAAACAAGAGACGTGACTTTCCCAACGTCATAAAGTTAGCAATTTGACAGTGGATGCTGGACTAGAATACAGGTGATCTTATAAACAAGGGCTCCTTCTAGCATGTCAAAGTTGGAAAAGGAAGTAGGATAAAGATTTTCTACTGGAAACCTTTGGCAGTCAGAGATTTCTGTCAATGGCATCATCAAACTGAACTTGTTTGTGAGGAAAAAAAGGTTTAGATGAAAAGTTGGTACCCATGATTTGATGGGCAAAAGAGGTAAGACTTTTTCAATGTTTTTCAAGTGGGTAGAGCTAAGCAGAAGAGTACAATGAAAAGTGTGCTGGCTGTGGAAACCAGAGATTCTAGATTTGATAATTATTCTGATCATCACTACCTTTGGAATATTTGGCAAATCACTTGAACTCTTTAGCATTAATTTTCCTTCTCTTTAAATTATAAAAAAATTGTAAAACAAAAAAAAGAATTCAAGTGCCATCTCAAACATCAGCTTTATGAACTTTAAAAATCTGTTACTTATGTTGAGCTAAGGATCATCCCCTGTGAAAAGGAATGATAATTATAATGTTTAATTTAAATATTTTAATAAACGTTTCTAGGCACATAATAAATGCCAGATGCTGTGTTGGAAGTAAGTGGCTGATGAGCTCCTTTCTAGTTCTAGATTTATGATTCTAAATTACAAAGTTACTGAGGAAGATTTTGCAATGATAGATGCCAGAGTGGAATATACAGATACTTCCCTTTCACAAAAGATCTTCATGTAGACATTGAATGGTTGGCTATTGGAGAGAAGATTCTAGCTCAGCAGAGGTTGAAAAAAATGAGAGTCAACCTAGAGTAGTGGAAAGAAAAATGACATTGGAGCCAGAGGATTATGATTGGTAACCTACACAGTTCTCTATTAAGTCTATGATCTTGAAGAATAAATCACTTAGATGTTCTGGGTTATGTAATCCTATTTATAGAAAATCCTGGGGTTGGAAGTATGGGGCTGAAAGTCTCCTTCCTACACTCACTTATCTAATCCTTATCTTCAGTAAAATTCTTCTTTTACCCCCAAATCACATAATTACCTGATATAACTTCTCCATTTATAAACCATTTTCAAGGAAGAGATGCAAAGATCTGAAAAGGAAAAAGAAAAGCAAAGTCAGGGATGTGGAGCCAAGATGATGGAGCAAACTCAAGGACTAACTTGGGCTCTCTCCCAAACCTGTCCAAATATAATTATATAATAATTGTAACCAAATTCTAGAATGGAAGAACCCATAAACAGATGGAGTGAAGCAATTATCCAGCCCAAGACAACTTAAATCAGCAAGAAAAATCTGTTGTACCAGGGTGAGAGTAGAAAAGAGCAGAGCCCAAGCCAGTGTATCCCCAGCCTCAGAAAACCAGGAGAAGGTATTGGGAGACAATGAATCAGCAGCAAAAACTCATAGACTAGAGCATAGGCCAGGAGAGTAGTAAACATCTCTCCTTAGATCATACCATTTTGGAAGAAAAAAAACTTAAAGGTCCCTAGGACTATCTCTGAAAAGAGCTGCACAAAAACACTGAAGCTTTGAATAGTGTACTGTCTACCCTGAAAGCATAGCCTTACCTTAACAAAGAGTTAAAAAGCAAAAAATAGACTGGGAAAATGATCATTCAACAGAAAACAAAAACAATTCTGGCCACATAGAAAGTTTCTATGATGACAATAAAGATCAAAATACACACTTATAAAAAGATAGCAAGTCAAAGCTCCTACATCCAAAGCCTGCAAGAAAAATATGAATTGGTTTCAGAATATGGAATAGTTCAAAAAGAATTTTAAATATCAATTAAGAGAGGTAGAGGAAAAACTGGAAAGAAAAGTGAGAATAATGTATGAAAATCATGAGATTTTCATGTCAGCATCAGAAGAAAATAACACCTTAACAAATAGACTAGGTCAATTAGTAGAAGAGTTACAAAAAAACCAATGAAGAGAAGATGTTAAAAACCAGAATTGACCAAATGGAAAAAAGGGGCACAAAAATTCTCTGAAGAAAGAAAATTCTTAAAAAGTTAAATTGGCCAAATGGAAAAGGAAGTAGAAAAGCTCACTGAAGAAAATAATTCCTTCAAATTTAGAATGAGCAAATGTAAGTAAATAACATCACAGGAAACCAAGAAATAATAAAGCAAAATCAAAAGAATGGAAAAAAGAGAATATGAAATATCTCATTGGAAAAACAACTGACCTGAAAACAGATCCAGGAGAGAAAATTTTAAAAATATTGAACTATCTGAAAATCATGATAAAAAAAAGAGAAGTAAGACATCATCTTTCAAGGAATTTTCAGGGAAAATTGTCCTGACATGCTAGAACTAGAGGGGAAAATAAAAATTGAAAGAATCCACTGATCACATCCTGAAAGAAATCCCAAAATGAAAACTGTAAGGGATATTATAGCTGAATTCTAAAGCATTCAGATCAAGAAGAAAATATTGCAAACAGCCAGAAAGAAGTATTTCAAGTATTATGGAGCTACAGTCAGGAAAACACAAGATTTATTTGGTTATATGTTAAATGATTGGGGGAAATAACTGAAATTGCCTATTTCCATATGAAAAAAATGCTCTAACTCACCATTGATTTTATAAATGAAAATTAAAACAATTCAGGAAAATGACATGGAAAGAGTGGGACATTAATGAATTGTTGGTGCATTAACAATTTGGAACGATTCCCAAAAGTAATAAAACTATGCATACCCTTTGACCCATCAATATTACAATTAGGACTGTATCCCAAAAGAGACAAAAACAAAAACAAAGGAGCTATATGTACAAAAAATGTTTGCAGTAATTTTTTTCTGGTGGCAAAGAATTGGAAATGGAGGGGAAGTCCATCAACTGGGGAATGGATGAACAAATCATGGTATGTGATTATGGTGGAATGCTATCATGTAATATGAAATGATGAGCAGGATGCTCTCAGAAAAGCCTGGAAAGACATAAATGAGCTAATGCAAAGTGAGTGTGTATCAAGCAACAGAAATATTGTAAAATGTTCAGCTGAGAATGACTTAGCTATTCTCAGCAATCAATGAACCGAGATAACGCTGAAGGACTTATGATGAAAAAAATGGTATTGATCCCCAGAGAAAGAACTGATGATATCTCAATACAGATTGAAACATACTTGTTTAACTTTATTTTTCTGCAGGTTTTTTGTTCATGTTTTCTTTCACAACATGATTATTATGGAAATGTCTTGCATAACTTCACATATATAACCTATATCTAATTGCTTGCCCTCTCAGTGAATGAAGAGGGGTGTTGAGGAGAGGGTTTGGAACTGAAAGGTTTAAAACTAAATTTTAAAAATTACTTTTACATATAATTGGGGGAAAATGACATGATAATAAAAAGTAAAGTCAGTTAAAGAAATGAAAATATAGGATTGCATAGCTGATACTCAGTAGACCATTCAAATTCTCAGACTGTGTGAGTTTTGAAAACATTCCAACTTTTATTTAATTCAATTTCCTCTTACCTCAAAATATAATAATAAGTAACATTTTTAAGTTCCAATTAATACTAATCATATAGTAATTATAAGAGGTATAAATTTAAAAAAAAGAAAGAAATTCCCTACCCTTAAGGATCTCACAATCTAATAGGGGAAGAAAAGACATTAAAAAAAGGAACCTGGAAGGAAGGGTGTAGGAATTAGGCTGTACCATTTGAGAGCATGATTTTCCATGGAATCCCATCCAAGGAATCCTGTTGATGAAAGTGGAAAATTATCTGGAAAGCTCAGACTACTGTTCTCTATAAAGGTAAACTTTGTGAAGAGTGTAGTTCTCCATCATTCAGCCCTCCAATCAGAGAAGAGAGGAGGTTAAGGAAGTTGGGATGATGCTAAGGATCCAAAACTGAGTCAAACAGCATGATGTTGAGATTTTAAGTCATCAGCTTATGTTGTGTGAGACCCTGGAATCTAAAGCAAGAATTGCTGCTAATGGAAAGTGGAGATTCTATCTTCCTCATGGAGAGGTTTTGAGGAATGTGCTTTGAATGTGGACTATAGCATTATAGAAATGGGAATTAATGCAGATTTTTTCTGTCATAGTGATTGATGATGATGATTGATGATGATGATGATGATGATAATGTAGCAGAAGCAGTAGTAGCAGCAGCAGCAGTAGTAGTAGTGGTGGTGGTGGTGGTGGCAACTCTTTGTCATCAAATTCAATACTCTTCTTGATCCTCATTCTCCTTAACTCATCTTTAGCCTTGGGAATTGTTGATCATCCTTTCTTCCTTGATACTTTCTTTGCCCTAGATTTTCACATCACTATTCTGTGCCTCTTGTCCTACTTACCTAACCATTCCTTTTATATTACTTTTTTTTCTGGATTTTTTTTTCTGGATCTTCTTCCAGATAACAACATCTAATCATAAGTTTCCCTCATGATTTGATCCTGAACCATTTTACTTTCTCTGTATATACTTTTCACTTGTGATCTCATTGGGTCCCATGGTTTAATTCCTACTTCTATGTTGCTGATTCTAAAATTTTGATTCCAATCTTATCTCCAATTGCCTTTCAGATATTTCAAATATCTCAAACAGAATGCCCAGTAAGACATCTTAAATTCAATATGTCCAAAATAAAATCCATTGTATTTTTCCCTATGCCTTCAGAAGTCAATACCATCATGCCCATCACTCAGCTCACCACCATCCTAGACTGGCACATCCAATCTCTTGTGAAGGTCTGTTGATTTTACCTTTGTAACATCATTCAAATATGTTCAATATTTCTTCTCTGATACTGCCACTACTCTGAGCAGGCCCTCATCACCTCATGCCTAAATGATATTGTAACAGACTGGTGGTGGGTCTGCCTCAAGTCTCTCCCCACTGCAATCCACTCTCAATTTGACCAGTAAAGTGATCTACCTGAAATGCAGATCTAATCATGCTTCTTGATGTGCATGTGCGCGCACGCGCACATGTACACACACACATTCAATATTTTCCAGTGCTCTGTTTGCCATTCAAAGTCCTTCACAGCCTAGTGACTGTCTTCCTTCCTAGGCTTCTTTACACCTTAACTCTGTCATGTAATTTTCAATCTAAAGGATGCTGATCTTCTCACTGTACCACGAAAAGACATTTCATCTCATAGCTATGTACATTTTGTCTGGTTGTAGTTCACGCTTGAAAAGCTCTCCCTGCTCTATTTCATGTACTGAGGCCCCTAGCTTCTTTAAAACCTAACTAAAATCCCATCTTTTCCTAGAAGCACTCCCCAATTCCTCTTAACTTGAGTGCCTTACCTATCTTACTTATTTCCTCTTCATATTGTATAGTAGAACCTTGGTTTAAGAATTTAATTCACTCTAAGATTCTGTTTGTCATGTGATCTGTTCATATTGCAAAGTGAATTTTCCCATAGGAAATAATTCAAAGTCAGATGACCAATACTGCCTCCTCAAAAATATTCATACAAAATGATTATTTATAATTTTAAGGGGGTTTTTTGTGCCTAACGCACCTGAAATACAATAGCAAGAATTAGTACACAATATAAACCAAAAATAAAATAAATTAACCTGCACATTGTCTTTGAGAAAAGTCATGGCTGGGATGAGGGAGATGAGAGGGAGGAGGAGGAGGAAGGCTTATTGCTTGGAAGGAGAATCTCCTTCTATGAGAACATCAGGGATTTCAACATCAGGAGGGTTCTCTCTTAGGCTACTTTCACTAAAAGTAAGACTAATACTGTCTTCACTTATTTTTTTGTTTTTTAGCATCACTTTAAAGTTTGACTTATTGATTATTTTTTCTTTACATTGGTTTCTTATAGGAATCTATCCAATAACACTTGTTTTTGACTTTTTAAAATTAATTTCTTTGTTTTCAGTTTTCAACAATCACTTCCATAAGTTTTAAATTTTCTCTCCCTCCCTTCCCCTTCCTTCCCTGATGCAATCTTATATGTGTTCAAAACAAATATTGCCCTAGTTGGGCATCATCCTTTCATGAACCATTCAAGTCCAAATATGATGTTTATACTGTGAATTTTTATTCATCCTGCAAGACAAATTTTGTGAAAGAATTTTCCTCATCCAGTCAACCATACATAAACCAGATTATTCATAAACCAAGGTTCTACTGTATATATATATATATAGATAGATATATGTATATTGCTTTTTAAACATTTGTTTCTACATTATCTCTTCCATGCAATCCCCTTGAGACCAGGGATTTTTTTTAACCACTGTTTATATTGTACTGACATCACCCACTAGAGTGCCTGAAACATAATAGGTACTTAATTAATAGTCATTAATTGCTAGTGGTATATTTGAAACATCTTGATAATCCATGAGGGTAGCAGACAGACCAGGATACTATTTGGATTGTACTGGTCTAAATATCCAAAGAAATGCTATACTACACAATTTTACATGTCAAAATTGATTAAACTGCTCATCTTTCCCTATGTACCTAATCCTTCTCTACATCTCTCCTTTTCTGTTGAGGGGTCCACTATCTTTTCAGTTAGCCAAGAACCTTACTTTGAATTAGTCCTTGTACTTTGTTGTACTTCCCTGCCTGCACCCTTATCCCAGTTGCCAAGTCCTGGTGATTGGGGCTCCATAATATTCAACACATCGGTCTTCTACAAACCTAATCAAAATCCTAGGTCAAAGTTTTGACATCTCTTACTTGAACTTTTATGATCATCTTCTCATTATTTTCCCTTCTTTTAATGTCTTTCCCCATGAATACACACACACACACACACACACACACACACACACACACACCATATAGCAGACAAATTGCGTACTCTTAAATAATGTTTGATTATATCAATTGCTTTTTCACTTAGAAACTCCTCTTTCCTTTTAGTATATTACAAAGCCCCCAGCCTCGATTGAAAGTTATTCACCATGTCTCCAATTTAACTTTCAGCCTTCCTTCAGCTTGCTTCTTTTTATGTATTCTAAACTTCAATCAACTTGGACTATTAGCTAGTTGGTTTCCAAACTTGATTTTTAAAGTCTTTTTCTGTGAATTTTCGCACTTACCCCAATTTCTGACATGCTTAAATCTTATTTCCACTCCTCAGAAGACATTATCATCATTTAATGCCCAACCTAGATGCTCTAGTTGAATATTTCACATAGTAACAGTCTAATGAAAGTTTGTTGAATTGAATTGAGCTGATTGCAGCTTACAATTGGGCTCATGTCTTATGAGTATAGAAGTCATGTTTTAAGAATATATTTCAAGGAAGATTCTATAACTTTTGGTAAAATAATTACTTAAGCAAGTAATACTTGAAATAATTACTTCTGAGTAGAGGGCACCGACCTTCAACTAGAACTTCAGAAACCAGTGTCTCTGAAATTCATTGCATCGCATTCAGTACAAAGTGACATATTTTATGAAGTTACAAAAAAAATGAAGGTAAAGACCAGTGATAAGCTGAAATATGGCTCATTATTTGGATTGAATGAAATGGGAAATAAACTTTTACTACATTTTATTGTGTTAATTTTCTTTAAGAATGACTCAGTATATACATATTTACATGGTCATATACACATATATTCATATATACATGCATCTACATCTATGTATACACATGTGTATATGTGTATATACACCTATATCTAAACACACATATATACATACACATACATGTATACATATACATGTATAGATATCTATGCATATACATGTATACATACATATGTGTGTATGTATATGTAAACTCTCATTCCAATTCACTTGCATATCATGTCATCACCTCCCTGATATCATGACCCTTTTTGAAAATGAAAGACAAAAATAGTTTCATATATATCTCATTTTCAGAGCATTACATATATTAGGATAATTATGGCACCATTCTCTTTTTTTTTTCTAAATAGTGTTATAAATTCAGGATAGATAAACAATGTAACTACAAGTACAATGAAATAACAGTTATAAAGTTCGGGTTTTTCTCTTTTAATGGGAGCTGTCCAAGTTATTGAGTAATTAAAACAAATGGAAAAATAACTGTTGTGAGTATTTTTAGTATGATAATTTTAGGAAATCTTGAAACAGAAAGAGAAAAAGAAATTTAAGAAGTTGATTTTTTTTAAGATGCTATATATGTGATTTGAATCTCCCTGTTCGTAAAATTTTTGTGGCATAGCTTGTGTGACATTTGTGTGGTATAATCTGGAAGACATTTTTCCTATTTTTTTTTTGGTACTTGTAATCTAGTCATTATCTTTTGATTGAGTGTGGACCTCTCTAAAAAGTGTCTGAGGACTGATAATAGCAATACCAAGTTCTATAGAAGAGACCCGTTTCAATGATTTAATCATCCATGGGTATATTTATTTACATAGATATAGATATGATAGCTCCCATGTATGTGAATCTTTACAGTTCAGAGAGTAGTGCATCTATCACTTGATCCTCAAGCTTGTGAAGGTATGTATCATTATCCCCCTTTTGCCAATAAAGAAACTGAGGTTAACATATACTAAATGATTTTTCCAGGATTACACATTTGTATAAAGCAGCCTATGAGGCAGGATTTAAGCTCATACCTTTCTGATTTTAAATCTAGAACTCTATGCAACATGCTCTTTCTGTCTCTAAATGCACACAAGTACACTAGTGTTCTTATATACTGCATGTTTATGTGTGTAGAAGTTTGCATAAACATATATACATGCATATATATGCAGATATACACATATAGAAACATTTATGTATTTTGTACGAACAAAGTAGGCACAGAAGTGAATCTCACAATGTTTTGACTCCTCTCCAATTTTTCTCCCCTTAAAAAAAAAAAACTTTATAGGAAATAGATGTAAATATAGATAGATCAATAGATATATTTTTTTCTTTTAAAAGAAAACTTTTATACATGTTTAGGGATAGGTAGCTATTTATCTTTTTTTTTCTTTTAAATGAAAGGGTTTTTTTGCATATATAGAGGTAAGCAAGCAAAAGGAGAGACAGAAAAACAGAGACAGACAGAGACATAGAAAAACACAGAGAAAAACAAACATCTAGTTGTCTCTTCATTTTTATATTTCTTGCCTAGACTACAATCACACCTTGATTTCCACTCCCGCTCCACCTCACACAGAGATTTTTCTCTTGAATTAGTCTGAATGCCACAGCATTCACTGCTGAAAGAATACAGCTTTCATATCCTGTGCTAAGCCAGCACTCTATTGAGAGAAGAAAAGTTTATTTATTTTTCTTTCAGGATCAAGATTTGTCATTATAATCTATGTTTAAAAAATCTTTCATTTTTCATACTAATTTTATTTGTTGACTTAATGTGCACTGTTTATTACTGATTCGGCTTTAAACAATCAAACAAGTTTCTGTATTATCAATTATTTCTCATTTTTCTCCAAATTAATATTTTACTATATCATGGTGCAACAATATTCAATTACAATAAAGTGTCAAAATTTGTTTCCCCAATTAATCAGAACTCCCAAATCTGAAAATTTCACTGTTGAAAGACATTTCAGCAGCCATATTTCCTATGGTACGCCAAAGGAGCCCTGACTTTTTTTTCTAACTTTTTCCTAACACAGAAAGGCCCACTAAGAATATTATGGAATATATGCATCCTTCTTTCTTGTCTTTTACCTTCTAGGAATTTATGATTTGTAATGGGAATATTGGACCCACATGGGTGAATTTTTCTGTGATTTTTCTGGCATAAGTTAAAACTATTTTCCAGAATTTTTAATTCCAAATTAAAAGTTTCAATAAGTGTATTATTGTGGTTATATTCTGATAAATCTTTCTAGGAATGACAATTTAAATATTTTATACACACATATGTTTATGTGTGTGTATATATATATATGTGTGTGTGTGTGTATATATATATATATATATATATATATATATATATATATGTGTGTGTGTGTGTGTGTGTGTGTGTGTATATATATATATATTTCACTAAGTTGATGAATGTGGAAGCAGAGTATTTTGTTTTAAATTATATTTCTCTAAGGGATTTGGGGCTTTTTCATGTGACTATTGATAGTTTGCATTTCTTCTTTTAAATACTGAAAAAAGGTCATCTTTTAAACCTAAAAAATGTTCTAAACATGCTGTATGATTGAACATCATGTGAAAGTTGTCTTTTACTAACAGAACACTAAGCAGATATATGGTAAAAAATACTTGAGGTACACTTAATGACAATTAATTGTTGTCAATATGGAGCTTAATCAATCAATCAACTATTTATTTACTACCCATTATGTGCCATACTAAGATATATCATAGCAAAATTATATATATGGAAAAGGAAGTATATATAAGCTATACAGTGTGATGGAGTTATAACAGAAAGAAAGCCTGGGTCACTGAAATATAAACTTCCCTGGAGTAGAGGTTTTAATTTTTTTTTTTTGGTTCCTGTTCTCCTTTAATAGTCTGCGGAAATCTATGAACTCTTTTCAGAACAATGATTTTGAATACAAAAATAAACCCAAAAATGGCAAAAATAAAATACACAGGGATTTTATAAAAGAAAGTAATCATATTGAAATATAGCTATTGACATATACTTTTAAAATTGATCCTTTGAAATCTACATGTGAATTTTTTGGCACCCTTTGGCATATACTACCTGACCCAGAGGCTCTTAATAAAAACTTCTTCCGAATTCCCTAACCCCCTCCCACAGCTCCATCCATGTATCCGAGGATAAATTCTTATATATTGAATAGATATAAAGAAAAATAAGGGAACATGGTCCAGAACTTTCTAGGGTATAAAAAGTAGGGATGGGGTGGGTCTTTTTTACAGTGATGGAGGGAATAGTCAAATTAGTGAAATAATCTATCTCAAGAAGTATTTAAGGGAGAAAATCATCTTTTCTGAAATTGTTAGTGGGTGGCCATATATCTAATCTCTAGAATAAAAAAAAATTAGATAATTGCCCAATATCATTTCAAATATGCCAAATAATTTGATTCTGCTTTGCTCAAATATTGGCGATAATGACTTTGTTGTTTTCATGGTACAACAGAAAAACAGAGCAGATAGAACACTGAGCTAAGATAAGAGAACCGAGTTTCTTCCCTGACTCTCCAACTTCCCGTTTGATTTTGAGCAATTTGTTCCCCTTTTGAGTGACCCAAATTCCTTTTTTTTATAAAATGAACAGTTTAAACTAGATAATCTTTAAGGTCCTTTCTAGTTATACCAGTATATATTTCTGTGATTATGCTGTCAGGAATATATGACATGTGTCTTCTCTGGAAATTAAAAGTAAATAAAAATAAAGGCTGACATTAATGCACTCCAAGGCTTGCAAAATTCTTCACATAAATTCTTTCAACTGATATTTGCAATAACCTCATGTGATAGGAAATGCAAGCATTATTTTCTTCATATGACAGATGGAGAAATTGATGTTTGGAGGTGAAATGACATATACAGTTCCATGGATCATAAACCACACAGCTAGGACTCAAACTCAAGTATTTACTCTTCAAATTGACTCTCTCCTCCTCTACATAATTCTGTCTTCCAATATGAATCTCACATAGGCTTCTTTTCAGCATAGATGATTGGATATGACCTCTGAATAGGCATGCCTAGGATACATTTGGTTTCTGCATTAGTCTTCAAAGCCTCCATTTCTGTTTTAGCTAGAGGTATTACCATTTTTCCCTCCCTAGGATTCCTTAGCCTCCTTGCCTTTATTTTATAGAATAGAGTTTCCTGCTCTTTTCATGCCTCTGTTCTTTCTTGTAAACCTCCATATTCCATATTTATTTCCTCTATTTGTTTGACTGACCAGTCCCTAATGTTAATTTGCTGGTGAAATAGTTAGAAAAAAACTAGAAATACCTGAAAGAATACCATTCTCTCTAAAAATAGCTTTGGTTGCCTTATCAAGCTTTTCTGGGCTGGAAAAGGCAAGCTATCCAGATAATTCAGTGTGGTATATTGAAAAACTCATTGGATTTGGAATAAAAAATTAAGGCTTTGATATCTACTACTTCATGATCTTGATATTCCTTTCCTAATTTTCATCATCTATAAAAGGAGGAGACTAGATAGCTTCCAACTCCAAATCTATACTGAGAATGATGTAGAAGATAGAAAGAAAGGCTTGAAATGAAGAATACCTACATTTAAGTCTTATCTCTAACATGTATTGGCTGTGTGACCCTGAGCAGATCATTTAAACTTTTGGTGTTCTTGAAAACTCTCTGAGACTGCAATTTATAGGGAAGGTGCCAATGTGCAATGATAGAGGGAGCTTCCTTACAGGGATTTCCCTACACCAGTAAAATCATAAGCATAGTTCTTAAGCATACTTCAACTAGTTGAGGTGGAGAATCTTCTCTATCAAGGATGGTGGTTGGTGCTCTGAAGGAACATGATTGATCCCCTTTTCATCTCCAGTCAAGCCTGAACACCTAAAGCTCTGATGATTGATCAATCATCTCTACTGAACAAGAGCCAATTTTATTAGACTTTACCTGCTACAGTTAAAACCATGAGAATATTTTTTTTTGTTTTAAAACACTTTTCCTTCATTGCTTGTCCTTCTGTGTCCTTGGACCCAGATTTTAATTGTAAACCTTGAGCTTTCCCTTATATGAGTTAAAGGGCATCATAGGGAAGGATCCAGATATTGCTTCACATATTGATTCATTTGAAAAGCCCCTTTAAGTACCTTAAATGTTTCTATGAACTGGGATAGTTTCCAAAAAGGAGATATTTAATAAGGAGTTTGTATTCATCCAGTACTCATCTAGGTAGCATTGTGTATAATGAAGATTCATCCCTATCTACCTGAACCAGGGAGATGACAGTCTTCCAGCAAAATCTTAAATAGAGTTCCGTTCCCATGACAATTTTTCACAAGAGAAAGGCTATTAAATGTAATGACATGGCTAATTTCCAACTTGGATTATTCTGCCACCCTGAACTTCCCATTGGAGTTTGAACAGATTAAATTATGATGAGGAAATCCTTCCTCTTCTGTGTACAGAACAACTGGGAGTCGAGTAACTTTTTAAAGAGATGTGTCACACCAAACTCAGTTGCTCTCATGAAAACATAATGTTAAGTGAGACAACATTATGAAGGGTAGCAGTTATAGGGGACTGACATTAATGGAACTGTTTAGTCAAGGAAAGTATTGAGAAGGAGGAGTAGGAGAAATAGGAGAGTTAGAGAGAACATGCAGGATGACGGAAGTGACTAGTGTAGGAACAAAGCAAGAGTTATGAGTAGAAGGTGGGACTAGGGGATTATCTTGGAGGAACGATGGGACTGTGGGTCTAGGATATTATTATGGGGCTTGTCTATAATCATCTAATAATGATATTGCTAAGTAAAATTACCTGGGACATTATCAGGTATATGTATATTTTCTTTTAATAGCTATTTGTTTTCTCCCTCTAGCAAGCACATTAAATTACTGATATACTGGCCATCATGGTACTTAGTATATTCTTTACTACCGTTACTTTGTATTGTGACTATAAAGTAGCTATACAAGTAGCTTGGGTAGTTTCAATGTACTTAGATTTGTAGAATATTAGATTTGAAGACATTAAGATAATCTAATCATGATATGAGTAAAAGTGAAAGTTCAAAGATGATGCCAAGGTAGTGAGCCTTTGTGATTGGGAAAATGTTGCTACTTTTCAGAGTAATTAGGAATTTCAGAAGAAAGTAGAATTTTCAAGGAGGAAAAACATTCTAATGACTACTGCTTTTAACATGATTTCTTTTTGTTTGTTTTGAGATGGCCACAAGACACTTGGTGATAGAGGACTGGAATGCAGAAGAGATGCAAGGGTTGTGTATATGAATACATAAATCTTCGATGTAGAAATTTTAGTCTAAGGGAGATGATCACTAAATAAAATAGTATAGAGGAAAAAGAAGAAGCCCTAGGAAGAGTCTTACAGGACACTCAGAATAAGTGCAAGTTTTGTGAATCAGGATTTGTCAAAAAAAATTGAGAAGTAGTCAAACAGGCAAGAAAAGAACCAGGATAGAAGAGTGCTGTAAAAACCTAGTGGAGAGATTCTCCATGAAGAGAATGTTATCCACAGTGACAAGTAGCATGGTGATTTTACCATGGATTAGAATTGAGAAAAGATCACTAAATGCAGCAATTAAGGGAATATTGATAGCTTTCGGGGATATAATTTCAATTTTATTTGAGATCAGGACCTATGTTGCAGAGTTTTCATGAGATGGAGACAAGAAAAGAGAGAGACAAAGGGATAGAGAGAGAGAGACAGAGAAAGAGAGAGAGAGAGAGAGAGAGAGAGAGAGAGAGAGAGAGAGAGAGAGAGAGGAGAAAGTTGTGGTACCTCATGCTGATGGCTTTCTGGGGAGAGATAGGGGATCATGGCAAAAAAGCATGATGCTATTTAATGAGGCTTTTTTTTATAAAGGATATAGAGGACATGGGTAAATTTATTGGCAATAAAGAAAGAGCCAGTAGACAGGGAGAAATTGAAGATTCAAGAGAGAATGAGGATATCAAAACGGGGAAACACTGCTGGCATAAATGCATGGAGATAAAATATGTGTATAGAAGAGTTAACCTTGACAAAGAGAAAAGCCACATCTTCACAAGAAACAAGAGTGAAGGAGAAGATAATGGAGGAAGATGTCTGATTGATTTGGGAGGAGTTAAGATAAAAGGACAAAGAGCTATTTTTTCAGTTAAGTCTGAGGGGAAATCCTTCCCAGAAAGGGTGGGCGAAGGGGTTAAAATAGAAGACCTGAGGAAATATTAAAAGAATGGAAGGAGTCACTGAAGAGAGTAGGACAGCTCAGTTTGGGAGAACAAACATCTTGCCGCAAGGATGCGCGCGCACACACACACACACACACACACACACACACACACACACACACACACACACTTCTGATGAATCCAATCAGTATTTCCAGAAAAAAATCCTTAGATTTAGAACTCTCTGGGAATCCACATCTCCTCATAAACAGTTAATCAGGTGTCCATGAATATGTTCACTCTTACTAGTTAGCTCAAGGTGACACTTTAAATCTGAGGCATTTAATGAAACTGAATAACATGAAAGAGAATAATAAAACATTTTCCATAACTCTAACGCAAATTTTGTCACAATTACACAGATGATCAGGGGGAAGATTGCACACTCCTAGGAAAAGATACTTATGAAGAAGCAAACACTTAGAAAAGAAAATTGCTAGGCCACACTTGTGCAATGGCAAGTAATGCAAATGCTGTGGGAGGCTTTGTCTTGTGATATGGTGCCACTGGAATGCTCATGCTCAAAATGCTCTCTGTTGATGCCGTATTATATCTAGTTTCTGAGAGGTTGCTCTTTTTTTTTTACTATGGTCATTTCTTTATATACATATACATGCACACATATGTACACGTGTATGTATATATGTATATACATATATAGAAGGAGGTATTACCTCTCTCAGTCTCTTTTTAAAATAGAGATATAGGCTTAAACTCCTCATTATTTTAATGAGGTAGAGTAGTTTGTTTACATACCTAGCATCAGAGCAGGAAAAATAAAACTGTCATCTTTCTCTTTATAAAGAAAGTACAGTGTCAGTTTCTGGAAGTTTAGATGTGTGAAACTTTTCTCTCCAAGAAAATCTACCTTACAAATGCCAAGTTCTTTTGAACACAGAAAAGAAGCTAGGCAGAGAAATCAACTTTATAGTAATTTGTCTTTGAAACTCCCTTACCCATCTGCCCCAAGTCTCCATCAGATTGAGTCATAAAGTATTTTAAATACTGGTTAATAGTCTATGGAGATCACACACCTCCAGGTACAATTTTGGCCATGCAAGTCTGTCCAGAGAAATGGCATAGTAGCTGTGTGGGTCTCAGGTTCCATGTTTTTTTTCTCAGTCTCCTACTTTCACCCTTCCTTCCCCTTAGAACTTTTGTTTTACCATTAAAATGAAAGGGCATTGGTAAAGGAAAAAGAAAAACTCAACATCTTAAGGAGAGTAATACTACTGTGTTGCCCTTTGCTTCTATCCTTTTCTCAGATTCCTGACTTTATATACAAGGCCAGAAAACAGCCTCTCCTGCTTTGAGCTGATTCACATATAGGTTTGTGAGAAGAAAGTAGAATGTGAGGGTAAAGGTTGCTGATCTAAGATGCTCAGGTTCCCAGAAATGGTGGCCTCCAATGAGAACTGGTCTCAGATTAATTTGGCATGACTCATACCTCAGAGGGTCTCTTAGGCTCTACCTGTCTCTAATAGTCAGTGAGAATTACTTAGGAAGAGGTAGTTCCATCACAGATTGTCTTTGACCTCTCAATAATAGAGCATATAACCCATACATCCCTTCCTTCTCCAGAGAAATGGTTCAATATAACATCCTTGCTTTTTCTGTGGCCTCACCAGCCACAGGGTTATAGCCAGAGAGAATGTGGAAGGACTGAGGGGCATTTCATAAAATACAGAGATAACACCAGTCAGTATATACCTGTTCAGTAAATGTTCACCTAAGCCCTTTGTTTAAAAGGAATGATTGGAAAGCTTCTGCCCCCAAACAGCACTCTCCTTTCTGATTGATTTTATTGCCATGGTGATTCAGTTGAAAACAGCTCTTGTAAAATCAGGGTCTGAGAAACACTGTGTCTATCCTATTAAATAGAGAAGTCTTGGGGAAAAAAACGCTTAGTGCCAACTCTCTCTTCAGCAATCAGCTACTGGGAAGCTTTTTTCTTCCACAAAATTTCTTTTGACCTTTTAGGGGCATAGGTAAGCTCTTAGACAGGAAAACACAACTCTGATAATTTATCCTTTCTAAGCCCTAATAGGTTGATTCAAAGCCAAAGTACAGTTAGTCTTTTGTACTGCATAATCCTGATGTCAGAAGAATTAATTTCAGAAGTTTAGTTGATCAACCAACAACTTTTTAATGAGCACTATTGTTTTTTCTGTATGATCAAGTCAAAGAGAATCAGATATGAAAGGAACCTTGGAATTTATCAAGTGTTAGGGATCCTGAACTGGTTTTTAAAGGGTGTGTCATGGACTCTTTTGGCAATCTGGTGAAATCTAAAACAAAAAGAATCTCTTTCTCAGAACAATGTTTTTAGATGGATGAAACAAAACATGTAGGGTTTTAAAAGAAACAAATTATATTGAAATATAGTTATATTAGAAACAAAACAAATGTTCAGACTGCCTGAAAGAGACGCAGAGATTCCTTAAGGTTTTGTGGACCTCAGGTGATGAACCTCTGATCTAATCCAAACTTCCTAATTTTAGAAGTAAAGAAAATGTACCTCATGGAGATTTTGTGTCTTGACTATGGTTACATATCAATTAAATGATAAAACTGAATCTTGAATTCAGATCTTCAGACTTCCTGTCCAGGCTATTCCATTACAGTAGGTTACAAATTTTATGAAACACAGTGATCATGGTGGTATTAGAGTTCATGCAATCACTGCCAGCTACTTGAAATGCAATTATTAAAATTCAATTCACAATACAAATTCGTTTACCAATGGGTGCTAAGTTACACACAAAAAAAGTTTGATGAAGTCAAGGAGTCACATTTATTTTTGGTCAGTTGATCTGGGTTTGCATTATGTCTCTGCTACTTATTAATTGTGTGACCTTGGGAAAATCCCCTTGATCCCATAGTTCTCTTTTTTCATTAGTAAAATAAGGGGATTGAATTTGTTTTACCTCTAAATTCTCTTCCAACGATAATTTCTGTGTCCCCAAATAATATTTCAAGTAGAATTTCAGAGAAGACAATCAGTGAGAGCTAAAGATAGCAGGGGAATGAGGTGGGAGACAAGGAATTCAACAAAGAATTTGTAAATAGTGTAAACTAAATACAAAAATAAAAAGGTAATTCAATAAAGATAAATAGAAAGTCTAGAGTTTAAGTCATAAAAATCAATGGAAACATAAGATAAGAGATTTGACTGGCCTTCATGTAAAAGGCCCATAAAAATGGTAGTAGAATTTCTATTCAATTTGAGTTAACTGTATGATAGAGTAGGTTGGGGAGGAGAAGCAAATGAAATTTAGGACTTCATAAGTTGAAGTACCATTTTAGATGAGGGGAGGAGTGATTTTTCTTTCTTGAGTTTACTCTCAAATTTTTAAATGCAAAGGAGCTTATTTCACTGTACTGTGGGTGAGATCAGAGCAGTGTTTTTGTTTTGTTTTGTTTTTTAGTTCTGTGTATACCATTTGAGGTAGCTCATAAAAAATTTGGGATATAACCAGAAGTGAGTGACCAGGAATGTGGTAGCCCCAGCAATCGTGCGATTTGAGGACCTATCAAAGGAACTGCTTGGAGGCTGTGATACCAGTGACTTGAAAAGCCAGATCTCTTCAAATACTTAACACTTATTAAAAAAACAGTGTCAAATCCTAGAGTGATAGGAACTTAAATTATAGCCAAGTACAACATTTATAAATGTAAGGTATTGTCCCATTAAGGAAATAACCTTTCATATGAATCAGTGTGGTATTAAAAGAGCAGAAAATGTATATAAAAATAAATCAACTGGCAATGCATGTATGTATTGCCTCTTGCATAGGTGAATAATTTTATTTCAGGCAGAAACAGAAAACAAAAACAAACTGGTTTGATGTAAGTTGCTAAAATGTAAATATAAAACAACAATTTTCAAAAAATTATGAGCAATTTTGGACATAAAATCAACTGTGGAATAAATATAAAGTTCTGAATCACCTTGTAAGGGATTTCAGGAGATATCTCTTTTGTATATCTACAATTTGATTGTCTACAAGGGAAGAAAGATAATTTTTTAATTAAGAAAGTTTGAAAATTTAAGTGTGAAGAGTTTTCACGTATAAAGACTGAAGAAGGGGACAATTCTGAGAACTGATAAATGACTGTGGCTGTAGGGAATTATTGTAGCTCGACTCATTGGCATGTCAAGACTTAAGAGCATAAAATGCATAAATGAAAATTTATACAAATTTTCAGAGATTAAAAGATAAATTAACCAAGTACTTCTGTTTTCACGTAGATGATTTTATGAGTTGTTTTCCCCCATATAGTAGGTGATTACCAGGAAAAACTAGTTTGAGCCACTGAAAGCACGAAGGATTTAGAGGAAGAAGAAGGATATGATCAAGAATAGGTCAAGAGAGGAAAGACTCAATGAGTAAAAAAGGATTTCTAAGAGATCATTGAGAAGAAACAAGCAATAAGATTTTTTTTTTACAAGACAACTTCAGATGTTATGCCCTGATTGGTTAAATAATACTATAGCTCTTAGTAAGGTAATGTCTTTTCCAACTATTGTTCTTCATCAGTACTTAAAGTCTGAAAGAAGTAAAGCCTCTCAAAATTTCCTATTACTCCCTGCTGTACTTACCAACTTGACAAGGAAAAGTAGAAAAGAGAAACATAGGTTTTGCAGCTGCTTTGCTGTATAAGAAAAGATGCTGAGATATAATTAAACTAAGCAGTATTGTGGTGAATGAAAATATATATAGGCTTATCTATATTAGCTAAGGGAAATTCAACCTGATGATATTTTCAGTTTTCTGGCTCAAAGGAAATTGCTATCCAAATTAAGAGGGAATTGTAGTTATAATTATGTAATTAGGATTGTAAGTGGCAAGAACTTGTAAATGCTTCATTAGTTTCAGAGGAAAAGAGAAGACTTGCACAGCAGTTAGGAACAGAATAAGAACAAAAGAAAAGTAGCTTTCTGTTATGCAAATATTCCTGAGTGAACCAATAACAGCAGTCAATAATCCGGAATTTTGAGTGACACCTGTGTCTTCCTTATTCATGAATTTATCCATCCAGTTTCTATAAAGGTGTGCTTGTCTTCCCCTCCTTTACACTGAGCATTGTGCTGTGCTAGTGTGTTCCAAGTTTACTTGTAGATTGTGGTTTACTATTCTTTGGTTGCTTCAATACATCAGTGCTCTGTGGTGGTATCATTATTTATTTTCCATTTCTGCTCAAAAAATGGTTATGTTTATCATCTATAAGTGTCACTGTGAGTAGTCTGTTTTATGTAAGTGGAAGCCCCCTGGTGGAGGCTTGAATTCTAAACTTATATAAAGAAGTAGTTCCTTGCCCCACAGTAGGGTTACTCATAGAACAGTAACAGGATTAGATGTCACTGTGTAGTGATTTTTTTTTTCTGGGTACTTAGACCTCTCAGTGTAAGTGTACACTGGAAGAAAGGAGAATGAGAGTATACACTCTGTGCGATAGTATGAAGTGCTATATCGGTAACTAAAACGGAAGGCTTTCTGGTAGGATACTATTGAATGATCATTTCTAATGTGAAATTTCTCCAGCCTTCTCTAAGTTACTCCTAAAACCTCAAGGTCAAATGGAATATATTTTATATTTGAGGACATTTCTACAAGTCTAAAGAATTTTTTATTTCTTTTGCATCAAAGAGCTCTAAATATTCTCAGCTGGGGACCAAATATTGGACTGAAAACAAAGCTACTTTGGATAATAGGTGGCAAATTACCATGTGGTAACAGTCAATAGGTTATTAGATTTTTTTCCTTCATTTTTAACTGACGGCTTTTTTGCTAAATATAGTCCATACAAATCACTCAGCAGTGGAGAGCTAAATTGTGGAATTCCATATTATATGGAACGATTCTCCTTTTCATTTTCCATACCACTAAACTTAAAGTGGGGAGAAACAGGCAGATTTCAATTGGTTTCTAGAGGAGTAGGGCTTGAAGAAGAATTTATTTCATCTTTTTCAGCTTCGTTTGTTTTTTTTTTGTTGCTTATTCACTAGAATCATTGTGTCTTATAAAACCTGAAGCTTGACCACAATTACTTTTTGCCCTTCTCCCTGGGAAGAATAAATAGGCTAAGTGATTCTGCTCATTATACATAAAGACAAATGCATAGGAAGAGGAAGAACTTGAAGTGATAGGTTGAGTCAACAGTGCAGGGAAGATGGGGACACTCAACCACTCTAAAATAAACAGCAATGATGTTTATATATTGCTCAATGCACTGTTACTCAGACACTTTGAAAGAGTATCATTAAATATAGATTCACTGATTCATGTCATACCCATACAACCCTTTAGGAGTTATAGAATAATGAAGCTGTCAGGAAACTGAGTCCATCTGGTCCAGCCCAAAGTCACATGGTAATTTGCTCTTCTACATTCCCAATCAATGGTCATCCAGATTTCATTTGTATATAAACATTGAAAGAAGCTTACTAATCCTATAACTTACTATTGCAAGAGGGAATAGATCTAATTATCAGGAAGATTTTATTTATGTTGACTACAACCTCCCTCGCTATGCTTTTTATTCATTGGTCCTAGTGTGTTACTCCAGAGGAAAGCAGGACAAGATTAACCCATACATACATGCATATACGCACAGATATGTATATATATATATATATATATATATATATATATATATATACATATATCTGTGTGTATACATGCATATATGTATATATATGACTTTTCAACATCAAATGATCATATTCCACCATCTCCAAACCTTATTTACTGAAGGATAAAAATGCAACTATATGTTTCAACTGATTCAGGTATGGAATTATATCTAGTCCCTCATTATTCTATTTCCCTCCCTATGGACCCTATCTAGTTTGTAAACATCCTAAATATGTACTGTACAGGACTGACCATTACTCAGATATTATTTGAAAAGAATAGAAGACCGCAGGATGCTCATTTTCATTATGCCCATTGCTATGATTAATTAAATCACTTAAATTCTCTGGGCTTCAGTTTCTGCATATGTAAAATAAAATGATTAGAACTCAATGATGGAGAGAAGATTCTAGGAAAATGGGGGAGTAGGTTAGAAAACTTTCAGCTCTCCAAATTTCCTTCACAGGAAAAGACAGAACATTGCCTCAGAGGTAATATGGAGCAGTGGAAATAAATAAAAGTCAGGGTAAAAGAACAGTTGTTCTTCTAAGACAATCTAAGAAGACTGCAGGAAAATTTTGACCCTGGAAAAGAGGTTCCTCAGGAGTGAAGTGCAAATGCTTCTAGGCCAACTCTCCCTAGTCAACAAACAAAAGCCCTATTAACTAAGAAACTTTGATCTCAAAGACAGCGTGAGGGGAGTGATGGCTAAGTAGGAGAAGATTGCCAAGCACAACAGTGCTGATCAGAGAGTCTTGGGCTGTGTCTGTGGGGAGAAGGAGCTAACAAACATTTGGTGAGTGCAGTAGCAAGGGGGCAGGGAGCCTGCTGGCTGTGGGCACTTTCAGGAGAGCAGCGTCCTTAGTTTTATGTCCAAGGACAAAAGGGCAGCTATAGTTTGCAGCACCAGAGGGAGTAGAAGGAGTAAGTTTATTTGTAGGATAGCATGACAATGGGCTCTAGCTGTGGCTTAGGAATGGAGAGGAGAACCCAAGGTTGAGCCTCAGAACGGATCCAAAAAAACCCCCAATATTTGTATAATATGGCAAGAAATTACAAGGAAAATTTCCCAAAATTCTAGAATAAAAAGGCAAAGCAGAAAAACAAATCTACCAATCACCACTTGAAAGAGATCCCAGGAGATAACCTGAGGCTTGGGGATTATTACCCAAACTTTGGGACTAATATTTGATCACACTAATAGCAGCTAAAATCAAACAATCAAAAATAAAGATGACCAAACAAAGGAAAGAGAATCCAACCTTAGACAGTTACTATAAGAATAGAGAAAATCATATTCAGAGGAAGATAGGGGAGCTAAAAAGCCACTCCTTTTTTGTTAAGAAACATCAAATGGTCCCAAGCACACAATGATTTCTTAGAAGACCTTAAAAAGGATGTTAAAAATCAAATCAGCAAGATGAAGTTAAAATTTAAAAAATAAGAGCAATCCAAGAAAATCATGAAAAGAAAGTCAACTAGCTTGAAACAGAGAATCAAAAAAGTCAAGGAAGAAAATAATTCGCTGAAAACTAGAAATGGGAAAAAAGAAGTTAATGATATTCTAAGACTCAAAGAAACAATAAA
The DNA here is from genome assembly GCA_028658325.1 of Potorous gilbertii. Taxonomy (NCBI): domain Eukaryota; kingdom Metazoa; phylum Chordata; class Mammalia; order Diprotodontia; family Potoroidae; genus Potorous; species Potorous gilbertii. Next base: position 142,714,219 of record CM053769.1, read on the forward strand.
TCAAAATCAAATGAATAAAAAAATAAGAAAATGTGAAAAAAATAACTGATCTGGAAAACAGATTGAGGAAAAATAATATAAGAATAGTCAAACTGCCTGAAATTTATGATTCAAAAAACAATCTTCATGTAACATTACAAGAAATCACAAGGAAAAATGTCCAGAAGTCTAGAATAGGAAGGTAAAGCAGAAAAAAAAAAACCAAATCTAGCAATCACTGCTTGAAAGGGATCCCAGGAGGAAAGCTTACAGGAATACGTATCATAGTTTGGTTCAACAGTTCCCAGGTTAAGCAGAACATATTAGAAGCAACAAGAAAAAATAATTCACATATCCTGGAGCTACAATAAAGATAATGTAAGATCTAGTAGCTAATATGTTGAAAGACTGTACATCTTGGAATACTATATTTTGCAGAACATAAGGGTTAGGATTACAACCGATGGTAACTTACTTGGAAAAGATAGCTATAATCTTGAATGAGAAAAAATGGATATTTAACAAACTGAAAGACTTTCAGGTATTTGTGATAAAAACAGCAGAATTTAAGGGAAAATTTGATATATAATAGGAGAAATAAAAATTAAACATTAAAGACCAATTATAAGGGACTCAATAATGTCAAATTGTATACTTCTTAAAAATAAAAACATTATCAGTTCTTTTGTTACTGTCACTTTTATATGGATATCTTGAAAGAAATGCTTGGCTGAGTATGATGGGGTGATTCTAAAAAATAATCAGTAGGGAGAGATAAAATGAACAATTGTCTCATACAAATAAGGCAGAAAAGAGAAAAAAACTTATTGAGAAGAAACTTGTAAGGGGGAGGACTGGTAGTGTTGAAACCTTACTCTCATCAGGAATGAATTAAAGAAGGAGCAACATAAAAATCTAGTCTTCTAAATTTAGAAAGAAAGAAGAGGGCAAGGGGATAGGGTAGGGTGCAAAGATAAGAGAGAAACACTTAGAAAGGTGAGTAGGTTAGGGAATAGGACATCTACAGAAGAGTAGTAAGGAGGGATAGAGTAAATAGGGTGAGGAGGATAGTGAATATATATATATATATATATATATACATATACATATATGTATATGTTTGTATGTATAAAAGCCTTCTAAAATCAAATAGAAACAAGAGAATAAAGGGAAAGGGTGAAAGGGAAAAGGATAAAGGAAGCATCTTTGGAGGATAGGTTATGTAATAAAGAGGCAAAGTAGTGGATAGAAGTAAAATAGAGGAGTCAGGAGGGATAAGAAATAAGTTATACACACAAACACAAAATGATGATCAGAAGTAGGGAAAAAAAGCAGGGGTAGTAGTCATGACCTCAGACAAAATGAAAGCTAATATAGATTTAATCGAAAGCAAAAAAATAGGGAAACCACATTAATCAATATTCTTTTAGACTACTTAAATTAACTAGACAGTATAAGATTAGAATATTGCTATGTTATAGGAATTGATGAGTTGGTAAACTTAGAAAAATATGAAAAGACTAGGATTTATGAAGGAAAATGTTATCCACCCTCAGAGAAATGGAGAACAAATAAGTACAGTATAGTCTTATATAGATGCATATGATTGTGCATTCTTGTATATGATTATAGTTATAGATAGTGTATGGAAATTTAAGTGCATGTGGTGTGTATATGTATACATATATGTGTGTGTGTGTATGTGTGTGTGTGTATCCATGCTTAATTGCAGCCTTCTTGAGGAGAGGAAGGGTGGAAAAAAGAACAAAGTGAAAAGTTCACAGCAGAGAACAAAAGAAAACTTATAAGGAAGCAAAGAAAAATGGAAATCTCTGAAAACAATGTATAGTGTTTATTATATAGGCTTTCTTGAAATGGAAATCTATTGCTGTACATTTTGAATGTGCTTATGTTCTGTATACTTTTACATTCTGCTGTGCACATGGCAATGGTTATTTTTTCCTTATTTTGCATTTAAAAAAAAGAACTAAATGATGGCCAAATCCATTCTCAACTCTAAATTCCATGATCTTATGATGCTATGAATAGAGTCTAATTATTATTTTATTAGCCACCACATTAAATTGCCGACACATCAGCTTGAGGGCCACTAAAATCCCTGGGTCTTTTTTACATGAATTAATAATATCTAGTTAAATCTACAATTTACTAGGACTACAGATTGCATAGGACATAATCATCTAAATGAATAGAAGCTGATTCTTCATCAAGTTAACAAAGAATAAATACAAAAATATAGTATGGTAACAGAAATCTTAGGAGGTCCATATCTTAAAATGAACTAAGGCCAGTGAGGAAAGCAAGGGTAACATTTTAGATAGAGGGATAGATGATAGATAGGTAGATAAATGATAGAAAGAAGGATGCACAAATAGATATATAAAGATATAAATATATTTAAACTAAGTAGAGAAAAAAAAGATGATTGAAAAGATGTGATTGTCACTTGGCCTATGCTAGACAACAATATCTGAAGGAGAAAAGGCCAAGCTGCACATATTTATTTTACTTCAATTTCTTTCATAAGGAAAAGGATGTTTAGGTTGGAAAAGACAGAAGAAAAAAATGACTACTAGAAAGTTGTTAAATAAAAAATAAAAAGAAAATAAGAGAGCATGAAACTCTCATTAGTTAAAATTATTAGCTCCAACACTACCACATTCTCATTTACTGAAGCAATGAAAAAAAATTACTGGCAAACCACTATCAATGATCTTTGAAAGATTATGATAAACGGGAGTGTAGATGACGAAACGCTATTCTACTTGGAAAAAGTAAAAAAGTATGTAAAGTATATTCTAAGGAATTTACCTTTGATTTCTAGCAGTTAGCAAAATATTCTATTCCAAATTTTGAAAAGGAACATCTAGAAAAGAGGGAAAAGATAGAGTCTTCCCTCAAAAAACTCACAATCTAATGTCATCAACAACAGATCATACCAGATTAGTCATCTTTTGTCCTTCTGATGATGTTGCTGCACTCAATGATCAGAGGGTCACCTACAGTTTCTCTTGATCCTACCTCAAAAATAGACAAATCACTCATTTCGTTTTCTGGGAAAAGATGGATTATAAAACTGGAGTGATATGTAGATTGAGAATTAATTGAAATACTTTCAATGCCTATTTGCAGGGAAGACTTCAGTAGGATACTTCAGAAATCTGTACTTTGCCATATACTGTTAAACACAGACTCAGATAAATACATAAATGACATAAGATTTACAGCTGTCATAAATATTGGAAGATTAGCTAATCTACGAGATGACAAGGTCAGACTTTACAATTACCTTGACAGAGAAGCAGATTGTGCCAAATGTATAATGATGGATTTAGTAAGAATAAATGTATAGTCTTCCAGTTGATTTAAAAAAAAAAACTAACTTCAAATATATAAGATGAGGGAAAGATAGCAAATTAAAGTGAAAAAGAATGGATGTTTTGGCGAATTGGAAATGCAAATTAGGCCAACTCTTTAATTGTCAGTCAATAGACTAAACCATGACATCAAATGCATAGTGTCCAGTAGTAGGATGATTGCAGTTCCACTATTTTCTGCCTTGTTTATATTTTATTTGAATTTTTCTCTAGAATGGATTAAAAACCATAATCCCACAATATGTTATTTACAAGAACCACATTTGAAACAGGGTAAACGTAAGAGGTTGCAGCAGAATATATTGTGCTTCAGATGATGTAGGAAAAGCAGGGGTAGCAATTCTTATCTCAGACAAAGCAAAAGCAGAAATAGATATAATCAAAAGTGATAAGGAAGGAAACTATATCCTGCTAAAAGGCATAATAGAGAATGAAGCAATATCATTACTAAACATATATGCACCAAGTGGGTAAAGCATTTCAAATACTTAGAGGAGAAGTCAAGGGAGTTACAGGAAGAAATAGAGAGCAAAATTGTACTAATGGGGTCTTCAGCCTCCCCCTCTCTGAACTTGATAAATCTAACCTCAAAACAAACAAGAAAGAAGTTAAGGAGGTGAATAAAAATTTGGATAATGTAGATATGCTAGATCTCTGGAAAAAAACTGAATGAGATAGAAGGCAATATATCGTTTTCTCAGCAGTATATGGCACATACTCAAAAACTAACCATGTTCTAGGGCATATAGAATCCAGTGCAGAAAGATAAAGAGCCAATGACTCCTTTTCTGGGTTCCATATTTAGGAAATGGATTGGAGAGTAGAGCCGGGTAACTTTGATGGGAAATGATCTGCAATTATTATATGAGACCATTTGATGAACTAGGTGGGCTTGATCCTGGGAGGATTTAATATTTTAATTTTTGGATCTTCTTTCCTGACATTCCACCATCTGATTAGTAACCTCCTTACCTGGTTCACTATAATAGCAATTTAAATGGAAAGATTTTGCTCTTTCATTAATAGTCCCATGTGACCTGCTTAAAGCTCCTGGAAGCCTAAGTCACATGTGGTGGAAGGAGCTTGCTGAATGGGTAGAACAGGAAAAGTGGAGCAGAAACTGGAGAAAGTCAGTGAGCATGGTGCAGCGGAGAAAGGACAGCCAGGCAGGCAGGCAGGTAGACACAGAAAGACTCAGGCTCTTGCAGTGTTTGCTTCTGAGAAGGCAGCAGAAGAGGCAGGGGAGGCTTGGGAATGGCTTTGCTCTCTGTGGCGAGCATGTTTATTGACTTCTTGGTGAATTTCATTTTCTGGTTCTGGAATTTGGTCTTCTTGCATCTAAATAAATGTTTTTCTTTGACCTTCTATGTGCAGTCATTTATGCTTTGCGATTGAGAACTACACCAGAATATTCATAGTCACCATCACTGCTGTGAATATTGCCTTGGTCATACACGGACTATTTCAGGCAGGTCCTAGAATGCTTCACTTTACTCCATTTTGCCCCTACCATCTTAATAGCCTCTCAGCTCTCTTGCTATCTCATACCCTCTCTAATCGGTTCAATTTCTGAATCACTATGACATCAATTCTTTTCATTATTTTAAGATGAATGTGTCATTGTACTCTGGCTTCATTCCTTATTCCTATGAATTTCTAGGCCAGAGGGTCCCTTTATGGGCCCTAGTTCTTTGTGTATGCCATTCCCTCCATTATGTAAGCTCCTTGAAGGCGGAGATGTCTCCTTCTGTATTTGTATCACCAGTGTATCACCTGTATTTGTATCACCAGCACAGTAATTGACAAACAGTAAATGTTTTATACTGCTCATTCATTTGTTCATCCATTTCTGTTTATAAAATCTGAAGGGATATAAGGTAGATAATTTTAAATATTTCAAGTGTAATGTAGAAGTAGGAGTTTCTTATTTGCTTGGCTCCATAGAACAAAATGAGAACAAATGAGTTGCAAAATGGCTCAATCTCCAAAACCAGTGTTTTCTATTGCCCAATTCTTCTGTCTTTGCAATGACTTGAAACTTCATTTTAAAAAAAACCATAAAGGAAAATTTGGAAGTCATTTTTTTTGGAGAGAAAAAAAAAGATGAGACTTAAATGTAAGGAAATTATTTCCTAGCACTTAGAGTTATCACAAAGTGGGATAGGTCCTTGGAAAGTAGTGGATTCACATTCAATGCATTCTTTTGATACACTATATGTGGAATTCTTATAAAGGTATAGGATTGACTTACATGTTCAGAAGGCCTTCGAACTGCTTTCTAACTTCGAGATTCTTTCATTTAGTGATTCATCTCTAATAAATATGAGATATATAAGTAGTACTTTTTTTTTATTTTTCCCTCATTTGGTATTTTATTTCTCCCCAGTTACATGCAGAAACAATTTTTAACATTCATTTTTAAAATTTTGAGTTCCAAATTATCTCCCTTTCTCCCTTTCAAGCCCTTCCCATCCCCATTGGGAAGGTAAACAATATGATATAGGCTATACATGTATAGTTATGCAAAACACTTCCATAGTAGTCATACTGTGAAAGAAAACATAGACCAAAAAAAGCTCAAGAAAAGTAAAGTAAAAAAAAATACAAGTAGTAATTTAGCAGAGGATACAAACAATAAGTAATGTGAAAAAGATTTGGTGGTCTTAATTGCCTCAATCAATGGTGTCTCAAAAATATAATATTGTAGCCAAGAAAATTAATGTAATTTTACGTTTCATTAAGAGACTATAGAGAATTTTGGAAGCAAGCCAGCAGAATGTCCACTCTGAGCTAAGGATTGCTTTATACATAGTAAGTGCTTATTAAGTGATTGTTGAACCAAATGAATTAGATATATTATGCTAGAATGTATGAAAACAGCATGACTTCTTTTGAAAAGATCACAGGATTTAGAGAAAAAAGGGTCTTAAACCTCAACCAGTCCTACAACTTGACTTTTCACATAAATAAAGAAAAGCCCAAAGTGAAATGATTTCCTTGAGATTATAAAGACAATCCATAAGCACTATTTGGGCCAAAGTGTTGGTGGAGCTTGAATTTGAGTCCAGGTTCTCTGAATGCAAAGCAAGTGCTATCTCTGTTTTTCCATTCTTCTGCCTTGCATGATGACTTGAAGCTTTGTAAAGAAATGATGAAAACTAGAAAGCTACATGTGGGAAAAAAAAATGCTACCCCTGGTAGCAGGGTACAAAGTTGTTAAGAATTAGGATTCCTGCAAATTGTTATTGAGATGAATAGCCAAAGAAACTTTTGCAGGGAAGCAATTAGGTAGCAGGTGGGCAATTTCTTTTTAGAGATCATTGGTGCCATGCAACGCTGAGGAAGCCCCAACTGCAAATTTTCTCTCTGACATACCTTTGTGCAGCTCAGGCAAAAGCAAATGTCTCTCCCATAGGTAAACAGTTATGGTAAGGAAAAATAAAGCTCTCTGGTTCATTGAAACTACACAGAGAATTAATTTGGAAGTGCTCTCTTGAGAAAACTGTAAGCATCAAGGTAAAAGAACAACCTTGGTCTGCTTCACAGGCTATGTTCACAGCCAAATGGAGATTGAATGGAAATACATGATTCTTTCAAAAGAGGGCTTGGGAAAAAAGCCTGTCCTGGTTGAAATTTTCCTATACAGTCCACTCCAGTGCACTGGAAAATACTTCTCCAGCATTCTACCCTTCCAGTAAGCAAGCATTCCTTAAGCACATACTTTGTGGCAGGCACCACGCTACCTTCTGGGTACAAAGATAAAATGTCTATGGAATCAAAGAACGTACAATGTGATGGGGGGAGAAAATACATAAACAGATAAGTACATACAAAATCAATACAAATAAGGCTAATGAGAATTCTTTCTGAGTATCGTATCTGATAATGTAAGTAAAATATTTTTCAAGCCCTAATGTATTATCAGATAATTTGTTCCTAAATTTTCAACACTACACTAAGATCTTGGGGCCAACCTGTGCAAATATGAACCATTGTTCTTGGGTTCATATCTTGTCTCTTATAATCCCTAGATATCTTGCAATGGGCAAATTACAACCTCTATGAGCCTTAGTTTTTTCAACTGCAAAATCTAATTGTTGGGTCTGATGGCCTCTAAGGTCCCTTTCAGCTCTAAGTCTATCATCGATGGATAAATCACAACCCTCAAGAAGTATTTTCTAGTAGCATGTCAACACATAAATATATGTTTATTTAAAATGTGTGTACTATGAGATAGTAATATTCATTGGAATTCACTAGCATGTGGGGTTGGGCAAAGTAATTAGAAATGGGTTTGTGTAAGAGGCAAGCCTGAAAATAAATGCTTTGCTACTGATTGTATCCAATCCCCTGATGACATGATGCAGTTACCATCAAGTCCCACAGTGCTGTAAAATTTCAAACAAATTCATGATGTCTTAAAAAATGTTTTGCTCAGACTAAACATTTGGATGAGTAACCCACTGATTTAGTCCATTAGTGAATATGTCTTAGACCATTATCAGAGATGAATGAAAAGGTGGTCCCCAAATTAAATGGAAGGAAGAGAATAGGCTGGAATTTGGATTTGAGAAACTAAGGAGCAATTTCAATTATTTCAATTTGTAGCCTTAGGAAAAAATCCAAACTTTTAAAACTAACATTCTTTTGGTGATGATTATATGATTATGGAGAAGGGAACCTTGCAATCTCTGTAGGATGAAAATTACAGCAACTCCAAAGAAATAAAGGGAGATGGAATTTTCAAGTCTTTCAGGACAAAATCACTGAGTACGTGTATTCTCGACTCATGTGCCTTAATGACATGATTTTGTAAATTTATGCTCTTAGGCACATGGGCACTGTGTGCATTGGTGGAAGAGTGCACTCTATGATTACATGTGAAATCTTACATTTCCATTATTTTTTTTCTTCGGTTTAGTAAATGTTTCTGATAAAGGTTACTGGTGCCAACTTAGGTGGTCTGTTTACTACAAAGCATTACACGAGGGCTTGTTAGCTATAGTTGCGAATAACTAGAGTATAAGAAAGTGCAGCCTTGAGGGAGAAGAAAGAAAAGAGTGGGGCTCAGGTGACACTACACAAGCAAAAACTGCAATGGAAAGATGAAGATAAGGAATAGTTTATTATTTCATTGGCATGGGGAACTTCCATAAGAGGAAAGTCAACCTGCAAATGTAGATTTGCTCTTTCTTTGATACATATAGCTTTAGAGACCATCCTAGAACACAGAGATTAAGTGACTTTTTCAAAGTCATACAACTAAAATGTGTCAATGGTAGAATTTAGACTGACATCTTCCTGACTCCAGGCCAATATTCTACCCATTCACTATGTTGCCTCAAGCTCTAAAGGATATTCAGGAAATAATTGATTGGAAAAGGAGATGCCATATTGAGATATGCAAAATAGACAATTAGCTTAAATGCTACCTTTGGATCCAGATTATATAAAATATAAAAAGGCCTGGAAAGATCTAAAAAGCCTTAATGGCATCTCATTATAACAACACCTGTCTCCTTTTCTCTCCAAAAAGGTGTCTTTCCTTTCACCTCTCTCTTTGAAGAACTGCACCTCTCCCAGGGCAGTCCCCTACTCCTTTTGTCTGCTAGGATTCAGTAGACCTTCTAATAATACTTGTCTAGTAGAAATTGTGTTCCTAATGTTCCAAGTGGGGACTTTTGACATCAAAGTGTGTTACATAGGGCTTAAAAGAATTCATAGAATCCTGGAAGGAACTTTAGACTTTATCTACCAGCAATGTTATACTTGGGATAAGTGAAGGAGGGAGAGAGAGACAGAGAATTTTATATGGATATATTTTTTAGTTATAGATAAATGATAGTCAAATGATAGATGTATATATATATATATATATATATATATATATATATATATATATGCAAAGAGGACTGTATTTCAGTTGGTTTCCTTTAAAGTATTCTGCCTTTTATTTAATGTCTTAAAATTAATATTTATGCTAAGGAATCCATAATGGTTACTAGACTTTAAAAGAGTCAAAAAAAAGTTAATCATCATTAATTTTTGTTCAAACTCTACATTTTTACAAAGGAGAAGCCTAAGATGAAAAGGTGGGGAAGGGGCTTGATTCAGTCACATTGGTAATAAGTAATAGGGATTTCTGATTAAAAAACTCTGTGCTTTTGACTGTTCCACCTTACCCTCAGTGTTCTTTCCCTTTAAGATGCATTATTTTATTTGTGAGGAAATATACTCCAGTGGTATATGTGGAAGTATTTCTCACTCTGACCCCATGCCTAAGCAGGTTCTTAGGTGGCTTACTTCCTTCACTTCTTAGAACATTAGTTTCTGCATCATTAAGAAGACCTTCCATTAAAATCAGACCTTAACCTAGGGTCTATGCACTTTAAAATATTTTAATAATTGTTTTTCAACACAATTGTTTTCCTTTGAAACTCTATGAATTTTACTTTAGAAATTTAAATCTACTTTGAGAAGGGATGCATAGGTTTCACCGTTCTGTCAAATGTGTCTATAAAATAAAAATAAAGTTCACAACCCCCTACTCTATCCTACAGCAAGATAGAATTCCAGGAGCTGTTTATACCCACTCATAGGTGTGCTGGTAAATGTTTTAACATTTCACTATCCCTTAAAAAATTAATACATTCACACATTTAAGTTTAATTTACATTGTTCACATTTTCTCTATAACTTTCTCACATCTAGACATTCAACAAAACAATAGATTAAGCCTTGGTTCCAGTGTTTGTTGATTTTCCAAGGGTAAAGGAACAAATTGAAAATTAGCAATTAGCCCTGGTAAGTCTGAGCACACCTGTGAATTCTCCTTCTTCACTCCCCAACCCCTTCAAAAAAAATCCCATGGTGGCAGCTTTTCAGGTTCTGATCCTGTCTAGAAGTAGTTTAGGTTGACTGGCACCCAGTGTGTTTCAGGGCAGGTACTTGCAGCCTTCCCTGGTTGCTAAGACCTCCCATAGTTCTCACTTCACTGACCTGGGAATCCAGAGACTAGGGACAAATCTCTGCCCTAACGAGTTATCCTAGAATGATGAGAATACAGAAGTACTTATATTTCCTCCAGGGTATTGTGGATTTAATAGACTCATGGAAGAAACTGCCTACCCGCCTTCTAAATTACTCATTCACAAAGGAACTTTTGGATAGTAATATTTTGGTAAGATAGGACTTATCTCTATATGATTAACAAACAACAATTAATGTCCTCATATCCAAAGGAGTGGAAAGTTGAATAAAATTTCATTATGCCTTATAAGATCCATTAAGAAATATAACTTTTCCATGGAATTTTGCTTCCAGAATGGCCTATACTGAAGTCATTATGGTAGGCATTCTGCAAAAGGGTGGCTCTGAGTTTCTTCTGTCCACTGCAAACCGGTAAGGTAGCTGGCACAGCTCTTTGTCACTGTCATGCATGTCACATACACTAAAATCTACTGGCAGGTTTAGATAAGTAATATCCGCTGGAACAGATTCAAAGATGTAAATCCTTTCAGTGCCTTGCATACTGTGGACTTACTCAGCAAGAAGTGTGTGTTCTGGAAATGTAGATCTCCTCCAAATAACCTACAGACCCAGAAAATGAATGTGGGTAGGGACAGGAAAGAGGATAACAACAAAATGGCGCTACTTACTTGACTGTGGGAGTTTTGAGGATAAATGAGGTAATGAGTGTAAGAGCTATGGACTACAGAAAGAATTCTGGACTAGGAACTTGGAGACTGAAATCCTTCTTGGCTTTCTGTGTGCCTATGGTATGGACAAGACATTTAATATTCCTTGGCCTCAGTTCACTCCACTGAAAAATTAGGAGCTTGAACTTAAATACTTATGGTGCTAACTCAAATATTCTATGATTATTCCTTAGTGAAAGAGTCTTCTCTTTTTCATAATCTCCCATTTTTGGTGTATTTATGTACACATGCATATATGCATATAATACGCATTATACACACATATCCTTTTGTCTAAAATACCTATTTGTTTAGTTTGTAGATAGTTGTTTTGATGTAATTTCCCCCTGTGAGAATCTTAAGGGCAGGGGCTATCTTTTGTCTTTCTTTGTATCCCCTAGAAATCCTAATAACTACTTAATTGTTGCTTTTCCTTTGTTTGCAAAGAATATCAATGATATCTCAGGGTATCTTAATTTGTGTATGAATTGGATTTAAGTGAGGCAGAGTTGCATGAAGTCATCAGTCTCATTCTCTCTTCCAGATTCATAGAAGTTCAGTAATAAGACAAAGGCCAAGATGACTGGCAATGGTCTCCGAGGCAGTGGATGACTTCAGTATCATCATCAACCACCTTTATGACCATTAAAACAAATTTTTTGCATGTGACCATTGCAACAGATGTCTTCACATGTTTGGGATAGGAACATCTCTCCCCTCAAAAAAACAAGCAAAGTCATCCTGCATTTAAGGCCACTTGCTTACCCTCAGTGTAGGCTAGTCCATCTGCTGGTGTGGCTGCTGCACATGCTACAGCTTCTTTGAGTCACAGGTAAGAATTGAGTGCCAGGTAGATAGCAAAGAGCTCAACAAGTCCCCACACTAGAAGTGCCAGTCCTCCTTGAACACCTCATATATATCTGGGCATATAGTAAATGCTTATTGATTAACTACCTGATCTAACATTCTAGTGCATTCAAAGTTTTTTTCTTTCTCTGGCATTTGTTATTGTTCAGTCATCCAATCATGACCAACACTACAAGACCCTATGGACTTTTGTCCATAGGATATTCTTGCTGAAGGTATTAAAGTGGTTTGCCATTTCCTTCTCCAGGGTGTCCTCATTTTACAGATGAGGAACTAAGGCAAATAGGCCTTAAGTGACTTGCCCAGGGTAGCACAACTATTAAGTGTCTGAGACCAAATTTGAACATGGACCCTCCTGACTCCAGGACCAGTGCTCTACCCACCTAGTTGGCCCTATGTCTGCTGTACTATAATCTATCATTATATGTTCTAAGTAAAGTTTCTTCTAGCCCTTTAATTATATGTTCTAAGGATACTTTTAGCTCTAACAATTTTTATTATTTTATATTTTCAAAGCATATATGTTGCTTTTTACTTTTTTTCCCTTGAATGTTGTTTACCCCATTAGAATTTGAGCTCATTCAGGAAAGAGATGATATTACAGCGACTAGAACATTAATAGTTATTTTAAAAGTGTTTGTTGATAGACTTTTATTGATGCCAGAGATCATGTCTTTGACTTTCTTTGTTTTTCCAGAGTTGAGCACAGTCCCTGGCAAATGATAAGCACGTAATTCTTGCTTGTTGACGCATTATCTATTCTAAAATTCTTTGATCTAAGGTCTAATTCTAATTGTATTCTAGCATTCTATGTTAGAAGTTTCTCTTAAGTTCTAATTCTATCATTCATGAACTTGGTTCTATTTCTACCATATTTATACAAGAGGATGTGCATCAAATACCTCATCAGCTGTTCAGGATATGAAACCCTTCATCTTCATGATAGACAGTCCTGAGACTTGGAAGTTGTTGGTCATGCCACTGAGTTATTTCATATATGAAATAACTCAGTGGCATGATCAACAATATATATATATATATGTGTGTGTGTGTATGTATGTATGTATTTCATTGGAGAAGGTATCTATATGAATGAAATTTCATATTTATTAAAATATTGGTGTCTGATCATTTTGATGGTTATTAAAGGAATTCATTACTGGCCTTCTTTGTTAGTTCTTTATATATACACCATCTCCTTTTCCTGATATGGTCCAGGGAAAGGTAAGGGATCCATGTTCTAATTCTAGTTTTCTCAAAATTGAATGGTAAGACCCTAGAGAAGTTTCTCTAGAGATTTCTTGGCTATCTACTAAATAAAGGTGTTGGTTCTACTACTCAATGCAGAATTTTGCAGAGAATATTTTTCTTTGGATAACAAGGTAGACCAGATGATGTCTGAGGATGTTTGCAAATCTAAAACTCTATAATGTCAGTAGGTAACAAGTACCCTTTTGCTTTATATTTGCTTTATATTCTCAGACACATTTATATACTCTGTACTAACAGTGTATGTTTTGGAATCTCTCTACTTGTGTCCTGGCCTTACTTAATATACACAGATAAATGTATAAAGTGTATGTATATACACATATATGCAAAACACACGCATGTGCATGTACACAAGTACACACATCTCTGTATGTATACAATTCACATACACATGAATATTTATGTATGTATATGCATATACATGTGCATTTACAGACAAGTACATATAGATCCCATAGCATTTTCCATTTTCCTTTTTTTGGTCAATATAACAAATCTGATAGGAATCTGAGAGGTATGAGTAGTTACTTCAGAGTTGTTTTAATTGACTTTTCTCTAAGTATTAATGATATGGAACATTTGTTTTCATATCGCTATTCATTCTTGAACTTCTTCCACCAAAGATTGCCTATTCATATCCTTTGGCCATTTATCAATTGGCAAATGACTTCCAAACTTGTGAATTTGAATCAATTTCATCACCTTAGACATGAAAACTTCATTACAGAAACTTGCTGCAAAGTTTTTCCCCTCAATTTACCTAATTCTCTTCAAAGTTTGATACCTGACTTTACAGTTAACATTTATTTAGCATTTAGTGTTGCCAAGCTTTGCACTAAGCACGTAACAAATATTATCTCATTTGATCCTGGCAGCAATAAGTGTTATTAGTATCTTCATTTTACAGATGAGAAAACTAAGGCAAACAGAGGTTAAGCAACATATGACTAGTAAATGTTGAAAGCCAGTTTTAAAACAGGTGTTCCTGACTGCAGTTTAGCTTAATTAGTTGTGTCTGTGCAAAACTCCTTTTAGTCTTCTCTAATCAAAATTGGTCATTATACTTCCTGGTGCCCTTTCTGTATATTCATTATGAATTCTTTTATGTGTAGATCTGACAAGTAATTTCTTCCATGAGTCTTTAGTTTCTTTATGATTTCACCCTTTATATCTAAATCATGCAGCCTTCTGGAACTTCTTGTTATATGTCGGGTGATACTGTTCTATACCCGGTTTATGCAAGATTGCTTTCCAGTTTTGCCAACATCTTCATTGTTGTTGATGTCATTGTATGGTGAGTTCTTATCCCAGTAACTGGGACCTTCAGATTTATCAAACATATATTGTTACTGATCTCTTCCACTGATCTACCTCTATGTATCTTACTTAGTGCCAAATTACTGCTTCAAGTATGTTTGGCATCTGGTGCTAATAGACTCCTTTTCACTTTTTTCCCCTTTCAGATTCAGTTCCCTTGAGGTTCTTGACAATTTGCTGTTCCAGATTAACTTTGTTAAAATTATTTGTAATTTTCTAATCCTTGGTAGTTCAATTGGCATAGCACTAAGTAAGTAAATTAATTTGGTCATTTGTATTATGTTGGCTCAGCCTACCCATGAACAGTTAATATCATTCCAGTTATTTATATCTATCCCTATGTAAAAATAATCTTATAATTAGGCTCATATCGTTTTAATGTATCTTTTAGTTAAATACTCTATACTATCTATATTTTACTCTATGCTATCTCTATTTTTAAATGGCAATCTTTTTCTATCTCTTCCTATTGGATCTTGTTTTTAATACACTGAAATTCTGTGATTCTCATGGGTTTATTTGATATCCTGCAGTCATACTAAATTTGTTATTTTTTTCAATTATTTCTTAGTTGACTTTTAGGTTTTCTAAATAAACAATCACATCATCTGTAAAAAAAAAGTGATAATTATGTTTTTCTCTTTCTATACTTATTCCTTCAGTTTTATTGCTATAGTTAGCAAAATGAGTGGGTTGAACTAGATAACTTTCTATGCTCCTTCTGTCTCCAGACCTATGTTATCGTGATCTATATTCTCTCTCTCTCTCTCTCTCTCTCTTCAGTAAACTCCTTGAGAGTAGGGACTACTTCAATTCCGACTTTCTATCTTGAATGCCTAGAAAAGTGCCTAACATATACTAGGTGCTTAATAAATGATTGTTTATTGTTTGATCATTTCTGTTAT
Organism: Potorous gilbertii; assembly: GCA_028658325.1. Classification (NCBI taxonomy): domain Eukaryota; kingdom Metazoa; phylum Chordata; class Mammalia; order Diprotodontia; family Potoroidae; genus Potorous; species Potorous gilbertii. Next base: position 142,729,654 of record CM053769.1, read on the forward strand.
ATAGTCTGTGTAGATTCTCTGATGATAATGGGGAAACCCTAGCAATGATAAACCATGACTCATTCTTTTCCAACATGGAAATAACTGTTACTGTAACAGTTTCTAGTATGTTGGCACAATTGAGCCTTTTTTTTCTGACAGCTGTCTTCTATATTATGATAATAAACAGCTCACAGGGATATAGCACTTCTCGATTTGTGAAGCACTTTTCTCCCAATACTTGTACTGAGGGAAATGAGACTCAAAAAACTTAAATGACTACTCCATTTTCAGAGGGCTATTAAGTAACATATCTAAAATACGAATCCAGTTTCTTTGACTCCAAAGACTGACATTCCTTTCTTCCATGCTGCTTCTCGTACATACAAGAGAAGACAAATTCCACAGGCACTACATAGGACCCCAAGATCAGACATGACCAAGTATGCATTTGGAGTTTCATGGATGGATGTGAGGGGACACTTCTGCAGGTATCATGTAAGTTTCTATGGGCTGATGCACACTTTTTCTCCCTAAAATTATAATTTTGCTTCTTATTTAAAAAAAATAACAAAATAAGTTTAGTTAGGTTTTAGTTTCTTTAGTTTGGTAAATTAGAATGCAATCTGTGACTGAATATTCAATAAATGTCCACCTTAAAATATAGAATTCCCTGAATATATATCGTAATGAATTGCATTATATATGTCTAGGGAGAGTTTTGTTTTATAGAACTCCTTGGGAAGAAGAAAATTTTCATCTCCAAAATAATAATTCTGGATGGTGATATTTTGTTAACTCATTACTTTATATAAAATATTGTTATATGGGTAAGATGCTACTTTGAAGCAACAAATGATGAGTCCTGAGTTTATTGTAAATCTCATTTGGATTGAATAACCTTTCCTACCTTCCTCCCCTCACTCCCTTCAAACGCTCACTGCAAGGGACTGTTCATTTTCTACTTTAAATAGAAAGTTTAAATGTCAAATTTGCATTTCCCTCAATTGCAGCTACAAGGAGTTGAAAATGAAATGTAAGCACAGGACAGAATCTTGTAGAGAATGAAAAGCAATAGTAATAATCCCCCATTACAGGCATTATGAATTGTAAAGTTTTTTCATCCCACCGGTAGGGAAAATGTTTAAGAATTCTCATCATTTCACATTTACATCAATTGTACCTCACAAATGATTAGCTCTTAGCACTGTTCCAAGTTTTATCTTCCAACAAAAGAAAAATATAAGATTTATAAAGAACAAAACAAAACAACATCATTAAAAAACACATCCTTAAACAAAATCTGTTTGTAAATTCCTACTTTTAATAGAGGGGGCAGCTAGGTGGTACAGTGGATAGAGCACCAGTGAAGGAGTCAGGAGAACCTGAGTTCAAATCTCACCTCAGACACTCGACACTCACTAGATGTGTGACCTTGGGCAAGTCATTAACCCTAATTGCCTCATCCTGGGTCATCTCCAGTCATCCTGATGAATATCTGGTCACTGGATTCAGATGACTCTGAAGGAGAAGTGAGGCTGGTGACCTGCATAGCCTTTCCCTCACTCAAAATAAAGTCAAGTGCAAGTCATGTCATCATTTCTCTGATGGTATGGTCTTCTTTAGGAATGAAGGAAGAATACACATACTTTCAATAGATAAGTCTAATATATTAGATTTGGAAACTATGGATATAGAGAGTTTTCTTTGGAGGGAGAGAAGGGTAAACCATTGAGACTGGTTTCTCCAATTGTTTATCATCATTTTCTCTAATTTATCCTACCTCTTCTTGTTCTTCCATTCTCTTTTTTGATCACAGGATTTGAATCAGAACACAAAAGAACTTCTTGCCCAGACTCCTTCAAGTCTCATTCTATCCAAGAGGCCTTTCCTGGTCCCTTACCTCCACCACTGCCTCTGTGATTGCTTTCAAATTAGAAATGTGTACAAATGTAATAATTTCTATATCATCTCCTCCATTAGAATGCAAACTCTGAAGGCTGAGAATGCAATTTCTGTTGTTTGTTTTTTGTTTTCCCCTTTCTTTGTATTCTCAGTGCTTGATACAAAGTAAGTGGTTAATAAATGCTTTTTTACTGACTGATTTTTTTTTTCCAGAGGAGAAAGCCAAGGTCAAAATGTGTTAATAGGCTTTCCCAATGTCATACTTACTTAAATACAGTTTAAAAAAAATAGAGTAGCCTGCATTTATAATTAATTCAAATTGGATGGCTAAGTGACTCAGAGGATAGGGCCTGGAGTCAGGAAGAACTGATTTCAAGTTGGTCCTCAGATACTAACTGGGTTACCCTGGGCAAATCAGTTAGCCTTGTTAATTTTCAGTTTCCTCCTCTGTAGAAAGGAAACAATATCACCTACTCCAGTGGGTTCTTTTGAGAATCTAATAGGTTATTGTTGTTGTGAAGAGGACCATGACATCAAGATGATGACACGACTTGCAGTTGACTTTGATTTGAGTGAGGGAGGGCTGTGAAAAGTCACCAACCTCAATTTCTCCTCCTGAGCCATCTGGGTCTAGTGACTTGATATTTGTTAGGATGCCTGGAGATGGCCCAGGATGCAATGTGAGACATTGGCCCTTTCATGCTAAGGTCTTATCCAATTCTCACTTTGAGTGAGATACACCCATTCAATGAAGAGGCTTCTTTGAGTAGTTACTCAAGGGATGGCCCCTTTAATCAAAAAAAGAAAATAATAAAACTGGAAGGAAGAATTAAACTGAGAAAAATCAAACAGAGTTCCTGGGTAAAAGAGAAACAATTACTATTTATTAATTACAATAACTCTGTGCTAGGTGGGTGGAAACTTGTTATCCAGTCTGTGGGCTCCAGAATGAATTGGGTTTAAGGCTTGATCTTTGAGCAAGAAATATATCCAGGAAATCCAGAGGAGAAAAGGCAGCTTTGGGGCATGGAGTGTACCTTCCCCTGGGTAGGACACCAGAGGAGAGGAAAAGGAGGAGGAAAAGGAGGAGGAGCTGCTACTCATTCACAGGTCCTGTTTGTCCTTCTTCCTCGAAGAGGATCATGACATCAAGATGATGACTTGACTTGTAGTTGACTTTGATTTCAATGAGGGAGGGCTGTGCAAGGTCACTAATATGACTTCTCCTACTGAGGCATTTGGGTCTAGTGGCCATTATCTCAAAAGATAATGTTTTTAAAGTCTTAGCTCATTGACTAGCACATAGTAGATCCTGTATAAATATAAGTTGTTAAATTCAGTATCCTTCCCATATGTATTAATGTAATCTATTTATCCTTCTCATCATCTCTATATCATTATAAACTCCTTGAGTGAAAAGATCTTTGTTATTTTTTATTTTTTGATCTCTAGTCTTGAGTCCATGGCTTCATACAGAAGAATCATTAAAATGAATGGTTGTTGAATGAATGACCCATACATTCTAAAATCTATTAAAATAAAATATCAAGTAATGTAGGGGGAAACGTATTAGACCTAGTATCAAAAGACCCAAATTCTAAGTCAAGACTGCTGTTTCTACTTAGAGGTGGCTGGTGATGCAGGTGTTGAGAGTGTTAGGCTTAGAGTCAGGAAATTCTGAATTCAAATTGAGCCCAGAAACTTAGTAGCCCTATGACCCTGGGCCATTCCATTCAATTCAATAAATATTCATTTAGTATCAGTCTCTATGCTCAGTGCTGCGCAAGCCACTCCATATGCCTCAATTTCCTCAATTCAATTCAATACAGCTCAGTTTCCTCAATTATAAAATGGCAATAGTATTAAAGTACATTCATCCCAGGGTTGTTGTGAGATAATAATTTTAAAGTTCTTAAAATTAACTTGTATAAGATGAGCATATAATAAATATTTAGTTTCTTCCTTCATTTCTTACTTGTGTGACCTTATTAAACCTCTGAGACTCATTTTTATACTGTGGAAAGTGAGGGAACAGAACTGGACAGTTTTCCAGTTTTGTTTTATTTTTTTGTTGTTGTTTGTCTTTTTTTTTTCATTTTATCATTTTATGATTCCATATGTGCTACAAGGATAGGGATAGTTTCTCCAACCTTTGGGCGTACACTGCTTGAAGCTGCCTTCTCTTCTTCCACCTCCTAGTCATCACTCTTATCTAGGCCTGCTTATAGTTTGTTCCCCTTCTGAATACTTACCTGCTCCTTAAAGCTTAATTCAAGAGTTCCTTCTTTCAGGAGGTGTATCACCAGGGCAATATTCTCAGCACCAAGGGCAAATATGAATATGCTTGCATACTTCTGAATCACAAAGTATAACATACTCTCCATAAAGAAGGCAGAAGAAAAACATTTATTCAGACACTAGAAAGCCAAATTTATTATAGTACCAACAAATCTACACACAGTAACAACGCAGAAGGCAACACCATCCCCAAGTCTTCCCCTTGTTAGGGCCTTCCCATAAGCAAACTTACTTAAATCACAAACAAGCTCTCCAACTCATGTTAATTGTTTTATCTCCCAGCTCTGACTGTGCTCTGACCAATTTCCTCTCAGCTTTGTTCCACTCTTTCTATTCCACTCCTTCCTGTTCTACTTGTTCAGCAAGTTCTTCCCACCACAGACTCATATGACTCATGCTTCCATGTGACCCAGGAAGGTCACATGGACCTATTAAGTAATGGAAAAGATCTTCCCATTTAAATTATCATTACATTCTTTACATTACCACTACAGGAGGTCTTGCTTGAACACCACTGTTGGCAAAGACTTGTATCATCAGACTTTAAAATCACTTTTTTTCACATTTTTTCTAATATGCTTATCATGTAATCGTTTCTATTATACCCACCAACATTTTTCTTCTTTTTATTCCTAGGGTGAACTTTTTTATTTCCCCACACCCTTGAACACACTGCTCTATGTTCAGTGGGTACTCAGTGAATGTGTGTTGAGTGATGAACTGTACATTTCTTTGAAAAACCTCCTCTATGATATCAAGGAAATTAAGGAAGATAAATGCAAGGGAAAGTGGCCTAGCCTTGCCAGATCTAAAATTGTATTACAAAGCAGCCATCATTGAAGCTACTTGGTATTGGCTAAGAAATAGAATTGATGGATTAGTAGAATAGGTTAGGTACACAAAACATAGCAGTCAATGACTATAATAATTTACTTTTTGATAAAACCAAAGCTTTATCCAGCTTCTGGGATAAAAACTCACCATTTAACAAAAACTGTTGGGAAAACTGGAAAATAATATGGCAGAAAAAAGGCTTAGACCAACATCTCAAACCATATACCAAGATAAAGTCAAAATGGGTACATGATTTAGATATAAAGACTAATACTATAAGAAACTAGAAGAGCAAGGAATAGTTTACCTGTCAGATCTATGGAGAAGGGAAGAATTTATGATATAAAAAGAGACAGAGAACATTTTGAAATGTAAAATGGATGCAAAATTTAAAAAAGTTTTTTTTGTTTGTTTGGTTTGGTTTTTTTTTGCACAAAAAGCAATTCAGCCAAGATTAGAAAGGAAGCAGAAAGCTAGGAAACATTTTTTTACAGTCAGTATCTGTAATAAAGTCCTCATTTCTAACATATATAGAGAACTGAGTCAAATTTGCAAGAATGCAAGTCATTCCCCAATTGATAAATGGTCAAGGAATATGAATAAGCAGTTTTCAGATGGAGAAATTAACACCACCTATAGTCATATAATGCTCTAAATCTATTGATTAGAGAAATGCAAATTAAAACAACTCTAAGGTAGTACTTCATATGAATCAGATCTATTAACATGACAAAAAATGAAAAAGATAAATGTTGGAGAAGATATAGGAAAATGGAAACACTTACACACTGTTAGTGGAGTTGTGAACTGATCCAACCATTCTGGAAAGCAATTTGGAACAATGCCCAAAGGGCTCCAAAACTCTGCATACCTGTTGGGTCAGCAATACCGCTTCTAGATCTGTATCCCAAAGACTTCCTAAAAATGGAAAAAGGACTCACATGCACAAAAGCATTTATATTAACTCTTCATGTGGTGGCAAAGAACTGGAAATTGAGAGGATGCCCATCAGTTGGGGAACAGCTGAACAAGTTGTGGTATATGAATATATGGTTCCATAAGAAATGATTAGCAACAGATTATGGAAAAACCTGGAAAGGCTTGTATGAACTGATGCTGAGTGAAAACATTGTATACAGTAACAGTAGCATTGTTTGATGACAAACTTTGATAGACTTAGCTCTTCTGGGCAATGCAATGATCCAAGACAATTCCAAAAAGCTCATGATGGAAAATGCTATCCACATCCAGAGAAAGAACTATACGATCTAAATGCAGATCAAAGTATACTATTTTCTTTTTATTTGTTAGTATTGCTTTTTCCTTTCTCATGTTTTTCCCCCCTTTTGTTCTAATTCTTCTTTACAATATGACTAATGTGGAAATATGTTTAATATGATTGTATATGTATAGTCTATATTAGATTCCACACTGTCTTGGGGAGGGGGGAATGATAGGAGGGGTAGAAAATTTAAAACTCAAAATATTATAAAAGTAAATGTTGAAAACTAAAAACAAATAAATATTTTTAAAGCTCCTCTATAGTCTCATATTTATGAACTACTTAATAGCCAAATAGCCAAAGAAGTAATAGAAAAAGAGAAGTAAACATTTCTGAAGTTAGGCTTGACTCAAACAGACCATCTCAGTCATGGTGATTTGCTATTTTGCTACCAATAAATTCCCAGGTTTGCTGAAACACACTAGAGAATATCTTTATGTGTGTTGACCAAGACTGGTAGGAACATTGAAAATACCATTGTAGAGAGAACATGGAGGAAGATCATGAGCATGTCAATGTCAGCTCCAACTGGAAGACAAGAAGTGGGGGGAAGGAAACAATTCCAGCAAATAAAACTTTTTTGGAAACAAAAAAAAAACAATATGAAAATTTAAGAAGTCTCAGTCACTCCTGATAATCACCAGATTAAAATATAAATTCCTTGGTTGGGCACTTAAAACCTTTCAGAATATGACTTTAACTAATTATTTCCAGACTTGTGAGTATTTTGCAGGGTTTTGAGATTTCTTTACAAATATTCTGGATTCAAACCAAATTGGTCTATAATATTATTCCACATATGTGTCATTCTATGCACTTCCTCTATAACTTTGTCAAGACTGCATTCCATTCCTGGAAGAAATTCTCTCTTCACAAAAAAAAAAAAAAAAATCCTTGTTGAATTTCAACAATGGCATGTCCAGGGAGGTAAGGTAACAAAAGAAAATATCTGGATTTGAATACAGAAGATCCGATTTCAAGTTGCAGCTCTGACACTTCCTAGTTATGTGACCTTTGGCAATTAATTCACTTCTTATCCCTGGGACTGTTTCCTCTTCTGTAAAATAAAATAATGGAATATGTAGCCACTAATGTTCCTTACAGCTCTAAATCTATGATACAATGATCCTATATTGCTTAGATCCTTCCATAAATCAAAACAGATATGTTTTATGGTGCATAAAATCAGAAAGATTCCAATCCAAATCCTGCCTATGTCACTTAATAGTTCTATGACCTTGTGCCTAATTACTTAGATGATTTCAGCCTCAGTTTCCTCAACTGTAAAATGAGGATAATGATAGAGATTTTATGAGGATAACATATAAAATGCTTTGTAAGCTATAAAGGATTACATAAATGATGACTATTAATTATTTGGTTGACATGGTTGAGCTGAATGACTTCTCAACTACCTTCCAGCTCTAAATCTATGCTCCTGTAATCTTTCCACAATTGGAGTTATAATGTTGAAGCAAGTTGGAAACACTTCCCATCACTGTCTATTTCTTTTTCTTCCAGTCCCAGGGGAAGATTTAGCAGTGCTCGTGATTTTAGATTACAAGAGAATCTTTCTCAACAATTCCATTTCCAGCCTTTTTCAGATTCAATGCTCTGAGGACAAAGACAAATCTTAATTGAATAGACGAGTTTTAACTCAGACATAACAGATCCAGTTTGTCTCAAAACAAACTGAAGTGACATACATAAGCTCAGCCACTTCAATTGCTACAGCAAGGGACCCCCTGAGAGAGCTCCTCAGTCACTGGGGAGGCACTTATAAGGATATTGGCACCATGAAACAGGCAGAAGCAATGAACTATGGAGGTCCCAATTTCATTAACATATTAGATCATTCTTCACCTGTCAGGGAGGAGCATTTACCTCACTATTTTCACCTTACTTGATATAGCTTTACAAATTATCAGGCTTTTTTTTCCCCTTTTGCTAAAAGAGGCCTAAGTACAACATGTAACTTGAAAATAACATAAAACATAACAGAAGAATATAGAAGATTAGTAAGTCAAAGCAAAACCTCCTGCTTCTTTTCTAAATAGCTAATATAAAAATGCAGAAGAAGGAAGGGTTATCCATGGCAAGGCCATGCATTTATAGATATCGGACTTTTTTTTCTTTCTGTTTATTGCACTTTCAGACATCTGTAATAGCAAGCACATCACATATACAGGAGGGTCTATTGAACTGCTTCTTGGATCTGCTTTTCTAAGGAAAGCATTGTTAAAAGAGGGAAACAATCCCTCAATCAAGCACATATAAAATTCACTTAGCTCAGGAGAAAAAGTCAGCACCCTGAACTTCTGAGAAAATACAGACATTACAAGCAGAAAGATGAGCAAACAAGATTTCCAACTGTCTGACTGTAGACAATGTACACACACACACACACACACACATTATATATATATAATATGTGTGTGTGTCTCTGAGTGTGTCTGTGTGTGTGTCTGTGTGTGTGTATACATATACATCTTTACCAGAGAGAGAAGTACCAACATCTGGGTTTTCAAAGCCAGAAGACTCCTACCCAGAGTCTCCTTTGGCCTAATCACACACACATTCTTCCAATGATTTGACCTCCAACCTTCAACCTCACTTCAGAATGTATATATATATATATATATAACTTTCAGAGCCAGAGGGAATGACCCTCCTGACTCAGTGCCTCATTAGCAACTAATAAAAGGTGTGGGCATTCATATAAAACAAGCCTCCCCAATTCAAGCTTAATAGCCCCACCTGAGGCCTATAAATGGGCAGGGAAGATTACAACATCTAATTTCTCCCATTTCCAGTCATTATTTTTCAACAAGGGAAAATAAAATGATTTTTGGTAAAGCAAACATAATCTATCAGATTAAAAAAAAACAACTTTACAACAAAAGAAAAGGGAATTCCATCTGTAGAGAGCTTCAAAAATAACAGAAAAAGATGTTTGAAAGAATATCCACTGTCTTTAACTTTCCTACTTTCTCTATTCTACTGTGTTCACATCTACCCACACAGGTGATATTTATTCTGCTTTATGTTGGCTAGATTACTTTTGAACAAAGCAGTACCTAATAGTTGTCCAGGGAATATTCACTGAATGAATGAAATAATCATGTATTTTATTTTTAGGCATTTTAAACCTGTCTAAATTTTTGTTGTGATACAAGCTAATTACAGTAATGTTCCTTTTATGAAACAAGTTTCGAGAAACTGATGTTAATCATTTCTATAATATATAGTGGAAGCTAGAAAATACACACACCCCCATACTCCCACATGCATAATACATATATGCACATGCTACATACATATATAGTACCTCTTGGCTTCTACTATATCTTTCTATCTGTGTGCATGTATGTCTATGTATATATATATATATATATACATAGGCATATACACATACATGTATAATAGCTCTTGGCTTTCACTCTATCTATCTTTCTATCTATAATCTATCATCTATCTACCTACCTATATCTAATCTATCATCTATCCATCTATCATCTATGTATCTATCTATCTCTCTGTGCATATATATATGTGTGTGTGTGTGTGTGTCTGTGTGTGTGTGCGCGCACGCGTATACACACATACACAGAGACCATTTAGTAGAACTTCGTTATTTTTCATGTGAAAACAAAACTAACAAAAACTCTAAGAAAACAGAGATCATAGTTGATTTGCCTCAGCTCATAAAAGCAATAAGGCTGAGTAAAGCAAAGGGAATGCCATTTAGGTCATTAAAACACAAATTTGTGTGAGTGACAGTGTGGATTTAGAATCAGAACTTCTAGATTCACATCCCAAATTATCTGCTTACTATTTGTGACTGAGAATTTTCACTGAGTGAAAGAATGAAACAAGAAAGAAAGAAGCTTAAGCATGTCTAAATGTTTGACTGTAAAGAGGCAATGGCTCTTGACCTCAGGTTCTTCATCTATAAAATGAGTGACTTTTAAGGATCAAATAAGAAGATTCAGACAAAGACTTTGCAAATTGTAAAGAACTACATGGGCATTAGTTATTAGTACTATTTATTGTCTGAGGCTGAGCTTAAAAATCATAGGTTTTTTAATTTAAAATGACATTAAAAATCTAGTCCAATTCCCTCATTTTGTAAGTGAGGAAACAGAAACTCTGGAGTAACTTGCCAAAGACTATGTAGCCAGGAATTATGGGAAATGGGATGTGAACATAAGTCTTCCTGATTACAAGTCCAATAATCTGATCCACTATAGTGCTAACTCTGTTAACATTATATGGCCTTGGGCAAGTCATTTCTCTGAGCTTCAGTTTCCTCAGTTATAAATGGATGTAATGCTACTTGTACACAGCACCTATTTCAAAGCACTGTTGAGAGAAAAAACAAACAAAAATGTGAATTTTGTTATGAATGAGAAACCCCAAGACACAGAGTTTCTGTGTAATTCATAATTAATTTATTTATTAGACTATGCAGCAATCAATGGTTTCTCCCGGGGACCAAAGATACCCCCACGAAGAACCTGAAAGTCTTAAATATTTTTTGACGAGGAATTCCCCTGACAAGTGGAAATTAACCTGAATGAGTGGACATTAATGAGGAGGTGGACTAGAAGACTTCAACTCCTACTGAGAAAGTGACTTGATTATGAGATTTAGCTGCCTCTAGCAATCTGGTCAAGGGAATCGATCCCCTCCAGACCACTCTGGTTGATTTTCTCCTTCATGATTTGGGTCACCCAAAATTCTAATGGAGGGAAACAAGCACAAGGACCTCCCTCTTCCTATGCATTTTACCTGACTGAATTCCCTTTATACTCTCTAGACAGAAGTTAGCTTTCCCAGTTGAGTGGGATCCAGCCCTAGATAAAAAGACCATGTTCCTCGAGGGCTGGGACAATCTTATAAATCAGTTATATCCTTCCTAGACTGACTTTTTTTACTGTGGTTGGGCCTTAAATGAGGAAATAAATGAGAAAAGTCTGGATCTCAATTTAATAATTGGCTATTAATATTATGGCAAAATTATTTCTCTCTGTCTTAAGGGGCTATAGAAATGTGGACTTTAAGGATGGTTACCAAAAGCAAAGAGATAGTCAGAAAACCCAGCCTTTAGAGCTGAGAAAAAAATGGCCAGACATATCTATTGTATGCAAAAATTCAACCCTCTACAGTTGAAAAAGACAGCTTAGACTGCAAAAACAAGGGATTCTAAGAAAAGATCTCTGGTCACTTTATTTTGGACAAAAGTAATCCTTAAATTTAGTCACCACTCAATGATTATCTAATAACACCAGGTCAGCAACATCAAAGGACACTCCTCAGAGGTTCTACACATGCCTTTCTTTCTCACATAACATTCACACTGAATTGTCTTGGATCAGCCATAGTCTGTGTGTAGTATGTTCACTTTGTTAGCAGCATTAAATTGTTTGAAACAGTTTACATAGAGACAGCATTATGTATGTTAGAGAACATTAATATTTCATGGTTTGGGGTAAGAAACTTGGGTTTTTATTTTAGTAGCTACCTGATCGTAAGCAAGCTAAGCTCCCTCTCCGAACTGGTTTCCTTTTCTGTAAAATAAGGAAATTTGACTAGTTGAGTTATATAGTCCTACACAAGAAAAAAAGGGAAGAACAAACATGACATGGTGGAAAGAGAGCTGGGTATAGAGGGAGGAGTTTGGAATTCTAGGCAGGGATCCACCGTTACTTGATTATGTCTCTACCCCAGATATCAAGTTGCTCCTCAATAAAAAAGGGTAGTGACATCTGCATGATCAGCCTCACAAGACTGTTCCAAGTCTCTAAACTTAGATAATACATGATGTCCTAAAAGTCTTAGTGTAGTTTCAAGCTTTATCTATAGAATTTTATAATTTTCTATATTGAATAAATATTGATTACTGTTACATAATTATCATATTACAGGATTTTTATCACATGAAAATGCTGGAATGAGAACTGAGTGAAAGGGAAAGTGTTGAAATCATTTGCAAATGTGAAAAACACAACTGGCCATAGCACAATAGAGATAAAGGTATCTTTGGGTGTGGCAAGGATGTAGTATATTGTACCTAGCAATGGTGTAAATGTATTATTAAAGGGATATATATGGCTGAAAAAAAAAAGATGAGTGATTTGTATAGAAGGTGAAGATATAAGAAATGAATGGAAGAACTGGTTTAGTGCTGTATATGGGAATTTCAAGCTCTAGTGAAGAAAGCCTTAAATACTAAATTTTTCTGTGAAAAGTTGGACAGATATTGTAGATTAAAACCTAAAATACATCTTCCATTCATCCTCTTTGTTTAGATTCCACAGTGAACACCTTCCCTCACCTTTAGATCCTCATCTCCTTTTGCCTGATCTATTGTAAAAGTTTCAAAATTGGACTTATAGTTTCCATCCTTTTCCATCTCCAATTCATTCTATAGGCAGCTGCCAAAAAAAAAAATCCTAAGGTACAATCTTACCATATCATTCTCTTTTCCCAAGACTCTTCATTGACATCTCATTGCCTGTAAGTAAACTTCAGCTTGGCATTTAAAATCCTTCACAATGTGCCTACATATTACTTTTCTCAGGTTGCTGTACTTTATTCCCTTTAATATAATCTATGTGAATTAATGACCTAGACTCTCTGTTCCTAGAACTCTAATAAAAGATAATTCCGTTGGGAACAGAGACTTCTCTATTATTGTCTTTACCCCCCCCCCCCATAATTTATGCTGTTTCTGGCAGAGAGTAGGCACTGGATAAATGCTTGTTGACAGATTTTTTGAGCTTTTCCTTTTATCTCCCACCCCTAAGCCTTTGCATAGACCATTCCACATATATGATATACACTCCCTTCTCAAGTCTTAAAATCCCTTACTTTTCTTTATCTTCCCTCCTATGGGAAGTCTTTTATAAATTGTGCTATTTATAAATATATTCTTCTTACTCAAAATGTGTTGTATATACTTATCTGTTTACACAGAACACCCGTCGTATAAAATAGAGCCTCCTTGACATTAGGGATAATGTTACTGCAGTTCTTTTCAGTTGTTTCAGTCATGTTCAATTATTTATGATTTTATATGGGACTTTCTTGGCAAGGAAACTGGAGTGGTTTGCCATTTCCTTCTTCAACTCATTTTGCAGATGAACAAACTAAGGCAAATGGGATTAAATGTCCAAGGTCACATAGATCAGCTTTTCTTAAAATGTGGGTCATGACCCATAAGGAGTCATGAAAAATTTGGCAATAATAAAAAGTTTCTGAATGTATGATGACCAAAAAATAATTAAAAATCAAATTTGGAATAAATCTGAGGTGTCTCTGGCAACTCTCATCTGTGTTTCATTGAGCAACTTCACTGTAGCTTTGGTTCTGAACAAAAAGTATACACACTTTGCACTGAGCATGTCATCATGCTGCACAATGCCAATGAATGCTACTGAAATATGAAAAAGATTGCAACTGAAAAAAATTTCAAGAAACCCTAACATAGATAGTAAGTGTCTGAGTCTAAATTTGAGCTCAGGAAGATGAATCTTCTTGACTCCAGGCCTGACATTCTATCCACTGCCCCACCTAGCTAATTTTATGTATGTGTGTGTGTGTCTGTGTGTATGGTGGATGCTAGGAAGTCATGTGTGTGTATGTGTCTGTGTACCTTCCACTAAATATTACAGGAAAGATTAACACCAATTTTGGAGAGATATTTGCTAAAAGGAACATTACAATAATCAACTTGTATCATAACAAAAATTTAGATACATTTAAAATGCCTAAAAATACAATATATGATTATTTAATTCATTTATTCAATGAACATTCGGTACTTATATACTCAAAAATATTCTGGGCAATATAAAACAGAATAAATCATTGCCTCCTGTGTGTTTTGAGAAAATAAGACATAGAAGATGAAGAGTCTTCCTTTGAGTCCATATGTTTAAACATCAGTGGTATATTAATGAGTGAAATAAAAGGGGAAAAAATTGCTTTGTCAGGGTCAGCTTTTTGCAAAAGAAGGAGTTGGAATTTCTCATTGCTATATGCTATGTCTGCAGGCAAAACCTAAATTAATGATTGGATGAAATTCTTTAAGCCAAGAGGGCAAAATAAAGGTCATTCATTTATTTTAATTAAATCAATTCTTTTGAGAGAAAGGGGCAAATTCTATTTAGGATGCCCTGTCCTCCACCTATTCCTGGTGCCAATGGAAAGAGCTACATCAAAGTAGGGGAGGGGACAATTCTTATATTAAGCTAAAAGCAAATACCTTTTATTAAAAAGGTCTCCCAAGCTTGTTCCCAGGAGCCAGGCTTAATTAAAGAGCCTGCATGAACCAAGAGCATTTTATTCACCACCTCACCAGTAAATTCTTTCCATGCAACTAACACTGATGTTTTCATAGAATCTCAGAGCAGTAGGGATTTCAGAGGTCACCAACCCAACCTCTCCCTGAACAAGAATCATCTCTACCACATGCAGAGTAAATTTTGGAAGATCTGCAGAGATAGGGAGCTCATTAATTCTTGAGGTAGCTCATTTGACCTTGGAACAACTCTAGAGATTAGTGATCACCTGAATTTCTCTCATATTGGTTCAATAATTTATCCTCTCCTTTACACTTCCACACTTTGGTCCTGGATCTGTCCTCTGAAACTTGTAAGTGTAATTTTCCCTCTATTGGCAGCCTTCAAACTACTGACAATAAATGCATTTCCTACTGTCTCCTATTTTGTATGTTAAGCCATCCCAGTTGCTGCATCTGATCTTTTGAGAAGATAAGATTGATCTTGTTCTGTTGCCATCACAATCATTCTTTTCTGGACATAGTCGAGTTTTTTAAAAGTCCTTCTCAAAATCTGATGCTCTGAATGAAGTATTATACCCAAGATGAGATCTAATGAGAACACAGAATAGCAGAAATATTGTTTCTCTTATTCTGAACATTAGGTGACTTTTACTGAAGCCTAAAATTACTTTTACTATTTTGGTTGCCACTCAATTGGTACACTGTCCTTTAAAATACTTGAAAATGGAGATTGGATTAAGAACCGTAATCTCTAATGTGTCCTCAGGAATTAATTAAAAGTACCTGAAGGAAAAATAAAAAGTAATACACACACACATGATTATTTTTGCACATATATGTATGTGTATGTGTATTTATTTATGGCAGCTTTTTTTGGTAGCAAAGAAATGAAACGGAGGGGATGTTCATCAATGGGGAATGACTGAACAAATTGTAGTATAATATTGTGATGGATTGCTACTTTACTTTAAGAAATGGTAAAGGCAAGGGTTTCAAAAAACTAGGAAGACTTTAACGAACCAGTATGAAGTGAAGTGAGCAGAACTAGAAGTATATCGTACATAGTAACAGTAAAATTGTAACAATATTCAACTATGAAAGACTTAGCTACTCTGATCTGATCTGATCAAGGCAACGATCCATGACAATTCCAAAGGACATGATGAAAAATGCTACTCACCTCCAGAGAGAACTGATGGAGTCTGAGTGTAGATCAAAACATTTTTTTCCTTATGTTTCTTGCTTTTCTTCTCACAATATGGCTAATGTGGAAAAGTTTTGCATGACTTTATCTATGTAATGGGTATTATATTTCTTGCCTGTCCAATGGGAGTACAAAGTAGAGGAGTGAGAATTTTGAATTTAAAAATTAATAAAAAGGGAAAGTCTAATATATGATCTTAATGCTACCAACTGTTTATATATATTTTGCTTCCTAGTAGTGATTGATGAATTTGCATCAGTTTATGAACTTTTTATGATATCTCCAGTGGTCATGAACATGTGTTTGGATATTACCAGGCTTAATCAGAACCTAGAATCATAGAAGAAAACATGGACCAGAGGCTTTGATCTCTTGACCTTTGCCTCCAAACTGCCAAAATTAGTAACCAAATTTTAACCATTTCTCCTTTCTATTTTACGGTGCCAAGTGATCATTGCTAAGCCTTCCTCTATATGTCAGTCCCTTAGATATATGAACTCAAAAGTTCTGTTTCTAATGATTTTTCAATCTTTGAGAATAAATAAAACCATCTCCTTAAACTGACATTTCTAGTAGCCATTTCCCATCCTAGTTCCCAACCTGTGGATACTCTCCGGCTCATCAGTGAACTTTTTAAACAATAGTACCTGGAAGGAAATACAGTGCTGCAGATGAAGTCTGGCAAAGCAAGATGCAACAGGACTGTCACCTTTATATTCCTGGAAGTGCTGCTTCTCCAAAGAGTCCGACTTCTCATGAGTACTGGGGCTGCCAAATCTCACTGTGACTTGTACTGAGCTGACTGTGGACAAGTGCGTATATATGCGTGTAGGCATGTATGTGGGTATATGTATTGTATGCAATATGTATTTATCTATCTTTGAAATGTAAAGTTGATTTTTTTTCAACTAAGTATGCTTTCAACTCTGAAATGCTATTGTACTAATTACATGAGAGTTTATTTTCTTTGTTTGGTACACTTTGGTTTCCTCTATTATCTTTCTGGGATTAGAGATTGAGGACTCAAGGATCACTCAGCATTATGCCAATGTGGACATCTTTTTCTTTTCTAGAAACTGGCAATGAATCTATTGCTTGTCCTTCATAATTATCTGGGACAGAGACTAAGTAGTGATCGAGCAGTGTGTGTGTGTGTGTGTGTGTGTGTGTGTGTGTGTGTGAGCACATATGCACATGTGTGTATGTGCACATATAGATATATATTGCCGCCCAGTATCAAATAATCTTTCTATTAGAGGGTATTGAGATACAAGGGAGGATCTGGGAGACAAGAAAATCAGTCCTCTGCAATGGATAGATAGATAGATAGACAGACAGATAGATAGATAGCTAGATAGAACTAGTTAAACTGAGGAATGATGAATTGATAGATTAGATTTTTCATTGAAGAAATGGAGAGATCAAAAGAAACAATGTAGTACATCAAATATTTTGAATAAATAATTGATGAAGGATTTATGGAAAGAGTTGGACTACACTAGACTAACATACGATCAGAGGGTATAAAGGAATGGAACCAATATATACAAATGATATGAATAACTATTTAGTATGAAATTACCTATTCATTGAAGATTTGAAAAATATTTCAGCAAACTCGAAGACCCATATGAAGAATACAGACTTTCAATGTAAAATTGTGTTAGTGTTTTTTAATTTTGAATATTCTTGAACAAATAATAATAGCTAGTATTTATATAGTGTTTACTATGTGCCAGCACTGTGGTAAGTGTTTTGTTTTATAATTATTCTTTCATTTGAATCTCACAAAAAGCACAGAAGTATGTGCTATTATCTCCATTTTATAGAAGAGAAAACTGAAGTGAACAGAAGTGGCGTGACTTTCCCAGGATCATACAGCTAGTAAATGTCTGAGGATACATTTGAGGTTAGGTCTTACCAATTCCAGATTATGGACTCAATTTGCTGTGCCAGGCACATAGACAATGACTGACTCAAATCATGTGAATGGAAACAAATAATTAACTTTCAAGAATGTCACAAAACAGTGTTTTAACTTTATGAATGGAGGACAAAATATTCTCACTTTCCACCCTTACCTTTATCATCATTTTTCACCATTATTAAGGTACACTAAAAAAGTGTTAATTCTAAGGTAACAATATCATAGATTTTCAGAGAGTTAGATGGAATCTCAGAGACCATATATTTTTTCCAATATTTCTGACAAATGATCTTTTAGAATTGACTTGGAAACATCTGATGAGAATAAACAATCCAAGAGGAAAGTCTGGTCTATTTTTGAAAATTTCTAAGGGTTAGGAAGTTTAGCATATGTGAAACTGACTTCTCCCTTTCAAAAACTTCCAAAATTAACCATAGTTTTGATTTCTTCAACAACAAGGATAAAACAAATTGTTTTGGAGCATTGTAGTCTTTCAGATATCTGAAGATGCTATTAATTCATGCACCTACTCCCCTCCAACCTCATTTTTTTTCTCTTTCCAGGTTTCACATTCCTAGTTCTATCAATTAATCTTTCCATGATGGGTTTTCTAGTCTGTTTCTTATTCTGGCTGACCTCTCCTGAATAAGTTTTATCTTGTCAATGTTGCTTCTAACATGAGTTGCTCAGTACCAGTTTTCATGATGTGTTTTCACCTGAGCAGAAAACAGTAACACACTTTTAGTAATTCAACTTATCAAGCATCTAGATGAGTAATAATGAGGGAATTTTAAAAATCTGTTAAAACCATATTTAATTGTTGGTAGATCTCAAGACACATTTTTACTTTCTAACTGATTTTGATCTCCATAAACAAATCTAAAATATATCTAAAATTGCTGCGGTCTCTTGAATCTATAAAATCTGATTAACATCTGGTGTGGTTGTCTTTTAAAATGTTAGCATACTGGATAAATATGTACCCAAGGAGACAAAACAAATGACCTTCCTGGAGCCATGATTCTAAATGTTACAGCAGTCTAAGATTCTTTCAATTAAATAAAAATTAAAGCTCTGAAAATGTCACAAAAGGGTAACCCAATATTTGATCATTAATGTGCTTACGTAACCAGATATTTACAACTGTGTATTCAGGAGTGATCAACTTCTCTTTCCAAGTTCCATGATACCAAATTATTCAGAACAGTCAGAATGAACTTGGAGGCATTACTCCTTAGACAGTTTGGATCTTATCCTCTGAAGACTTATTTTAAGTTTCATGGACTAGGGACTAGGGTAGAAACCTTTCTGTTGAAAACAATTTCCTTGAAGAGATTCTCAGAATCAATTCTAAGCTGGACAAGTGGAGAATTATAGCATAATAAAACTGCAGATTCTCAGTGGTCATAGGATTGCAGATAGAGGAATAATGAATCTGTAATACAACAGTCATCAGATATAGCAATATAATTTAAAGATGAAGAAACAGACGTAGAGGTAAAGTGACCCATAGTCACACATCTGGTTAGTGTCATAGGCAGGACTTAAATCTGTCTTTATTTTTTAATTCTAAGTCCAACACTCTATCCCCCTACTTTTCTAAGTTCGTCTAATTCAACCAAACCAAAGTAACACTACCTTCTCCAAAATCACAAACATATGATCATCTACCCCCACACCACTTTTAATGAGGAGATTACACTGTATCTATAGAAAGCCCATTCTTTTTATTTCTATAGTACTACTGGGTAAGAAATTTATGTTTATAAACAGTAGAAATGCATCATTCTCCAATTTGGTTAAGTATGAGATGATAAAAGGAGGGCAAATTCTAGAGTCGAAAGATCTGGGTTTAAATCTGTCTCTGCTGTTCTGTGTTACGTTGTACAAATCTTTTAAACTATCCTTTCTTGTTTTCTCAACTGTAAAAATGGGGGTTTAGGCCAGATAGTCTTGGAAGTTCCTTTCAGCTCTTGTGATCTACGATACTTTTCAATCAATTTGTTTCAATTTTGTTCTCTAGATCCAAACCAGTTACTTTAATCCTTCTGTCACATGAATATATCTCATTTGTACTTTGTTTGCATGCTATCTCCCACTGTAGACAGTCAATTCCTTGAGATCAAGAACTATCTTTTGCCTTTTTTTAATCTCCAGTGGTTATCACAGGGTTGAGCACAAAATATATGTTTAATAAGGGCTTGGTGATCAGGTGGCTGATTGTGGTCTGGCAAGACTGTCCAAGCCCAGTAGAAAGACACAGTTTGAGAATGGAAGTCAGAAACTTGATGGAGCAAGTCAGATGCTATCAGTGAGTTAATTCACTTAAATTATACACATGGTTTTAGATATGTGTGTTGTATGTGTATGAATACATAAAACATGTGTGTATACATATATGTTGTATAGGTATGTGTGTATATATATGCATATATACACACAGATACACACACACATTCTCATTCCACCTTTACACATAAGCTCCCAACAACTAACATATTGCTGAAGTGCATTGAGTCAGAATAGAAGAAAATGAATTCTATTCTAATAGCTGTTAGAGTCACAATCAATGACTGCCACATGGTCTAGGAAAAGACAGTTTAAGAAAACTTTTTAAAAAGCATCCCAGAAGTCCTTGGTTTAGGTCCCACAGATTTACATTTATTTTGTCAGGGCTACTTTGGACAAATCATTAAATAAGCTAATCATATTCGCTCGACTTTTCTTTCTTCAAATGCAAAATGAAAGGTGGGGCTGGACAGTAATGTCAATAAGACATATTACACATTTTAATTCTATGATCCCATGGATTGTCCGAGGTCACACAGATTCCCCTGCTTTAAACAGTTATTGCCAAATGACATATTTATATCTATGATATTTGAAGAACTCCTTAGAAAAACTCCCACAAGTCTTAACACCTCTACTGATAAGCATACCTTCTTTATAAGTAACATGAATCATTTAATTTTCCTTCAAACTTCATATTGTATTTCAAGGCTATTTTTCTTGTATCTTCAGTAGAGATAGAGAACAACTATTTACTGTCCTCCAGGTAATAACCCATCATGTCCTTGAAGAGAGTTATTGAAACACCCTTCAACTTCCCTCTTTACAGTTTAATAATCCTAATTCCCTTAACCTTTCTTTACGACCTTTGTATGCCAACCCTTTAATCACTGTAGATGAGAAACTGTTCACATCTGCCATTTTCAATATATTTGTTTAGAAAGACCACAAGTGTCATTTCTATTTCTGAAACAAAGCTTTCTTTTTTGAGTCTATCAGTAAGGAAAATGATTTATCTGGTGGGGGCAGGGGGGCATGTGGGTTTTGAAATGAAATGACGAGATCTGGATTAAAATCATATATCTTTCAAGATTTGTATCATTCAGAACACAAGGAGCTACATCTCTCAAGGAAGCTCTTTTGTTTTTCTCCCCAACATTAAGTTGGTGGACTATCAGATGTGCCTTAGCAACAAAACATTGCACATGTGACATACGTGACAACGTGACATAGAAATTCTATATCAGAATAAAAGTTACAGGAAGACAAAGATAATTATTTAGTAGGAACTGAGAGGTAGCTAGGGGCCGCAGTAGATAGTGGTGGATTTATATTTAGAAACGTGAATTAGACTCCTGTCTCCGACACTTTCTAAGTGTCTAAGACCTTAGGTGAGTCGTTTGATCTCTCTCACCCTCAGTTTTCTGAAGAAATGAAAATAATATCTCTCTCACAGGACCGTGGTGGGGAGCAAGAGAGATTACATTCATGTAGGGTTTCATAAAACAGCATAGAAATGCTAACTTAAAAAAGAGAAAAAAAAGAAATGAATGATGTACATTTGTGGGAGAAAAATGCGTTCCCCAAAATGCCAAGATCTCTTTTTTGTGTGTTTCTTTTTCTTTATCTTTTTTCTTCTCTGTAACTGTATTGGAAGTTACATTTATTTTCAAGCTTTTCATACTAAAATTTCTCTAGTATGTGTGTGTGTGTGTGTGTGTGTGTGTGTGTGTGTGTGTGTGCTTTAATTTTAAAAGTGATTAAATAGCTTCCTTAAATGTGTTTGCACAATAGCATCAGGAACAGTATTTTCATTTTAGGGTGGAGGAAATTGTAATTTGGAGAGGCTTCCTCCAGTTCATCTGGTTGACTAAGTATTAAAATGGGGGTTTGAACCATCATATTTAGTTTTCTTATTTGGACAGTTTACTTTTTTATCAAAAAATGAAAGCAATGATACTTCCTTTACAATACCTCACAATGTTCTTCCACAAATGTGAATCATTTTTATTACTTGTTTAGAAAAAAAATAACCATGATGACATCCTCAATAAGATTCTTATCAGAGCTGGTGAAAATAAGGGGTTCCGGTCCCTCAGGCAAGGAAAAGTTGAGAAGCAGAGAATGCTTAGGAAATCAGGATGGCACGGGCAGCTAGTAAATGGAAAAATGCTTTTGATAAATATCAATAAAGTACGTATTAAATGCCAGGCACCAAAGATAAAAATGAAATAGTCTGTGACCTCAAGTTTCTTATATTCTACAGAGTTACAGGCAATAAGTAAACATGAAGACACTATAGCACTGAAAATTCATAATTGGTATATCAGAGAAGGCTTCTTTCATGGAAAAAAAAAGAGGTACTGGAAAAATACAGAAGAGCAAATGTACTGACAGGTATGCGTGCATGAATACATATACATACACATATGTATGTATATAGGCATATATGCATCTGTGTATGTGCATCAACTTATACATACACATATGCATACATATACACATACATCAACACATACATGTATATACATTGTGTGTTTGTGTGTGTGTGTAATCAGAATAAGACATGAAAATTTTGGTTAGTGAGCTGAATTGCAATTCCTGTGGAAATTTCTATAAGAAACTATGAAAGCAATGGTTTGTGAGCATCTGAAAAAGGAAACTGATTGCAAATAATGAAGTATGGCTTCATCAGGTATAAATTATACTAGATTAATCTTACTTCCTGTTTTCAGTGGGTAATAAATGTAGTAGATCAGGAGAATGTTGTGGATAGAGTTGACCTAGATAATAGCAAGGTGATTGATAAAAGACTACATCTATTCTTGTGGAAAAGATATAGGAATCTGGACTAGACCATAATAAGATTTAAAAGGATTCAAAAATGAATTGAAAACTTGCCTCAAAGATTAGTCTTTAATGGTTCACAGAATAGGGTGAAATGGAACACTACCTCTAGGATTACTTCTCCCAATAATACTCATATTGTGAGGTCAGATCCCCAGAGGAAAGCTAATGACTTCTCCCATCGGTATTCTGGTCCCTACTACTATCTCTACTATTGAGCCCCTATCAGTATACTTGCCATTGATAATCAGTCCATAACAAATTAACTTTTATGTAAAGCATTTACTAAGCATGTTGAGTAAGAACAGTTATAACAAAAACACCCCCCCCCCAAAAATAGGGCCACATTTTCCCCTTGCCTGTTGTGTACATGAAGATTTAAAATGCAACAATAATGAAGTATTAAAGTAGGGAATACGTGTAGCGTAGGAATAACCGAAAGTATCTAGTTGCTAAAACTGATTTTTAAACTTCAAAATATTTTCATGTAGTTCCCCTTAAATATCATTTTCTTCTAAGCTCAGAATAAAAGAACTTCTGATGAGTCCACAGCTGATCTATCTCTGTGCCATTTGGGGTCACTTTCTCTAAAGCTGTCATTGTCTTCAGGTGACTGTCACTCTAAATCCATCTTCAGGCCTCTCATCTGTCATTAGCCATTACCAATCAGACACCAAGTGATAATACCTCTTGTAGCCAGTAGGATATCATATGGGAACTATTGGATCACTGTAACTCACCAAGACACTTGAGTACTTGAATCAGGATACATAATCATCTCAAATGAGAAAAGAAAAAAAAATAATCTTGGGGCTTGAAAGGGGATTAGAAATACCATAGGTTTATAGATACATGGTTGCAAAGTGGGAGATAGGACAGCCACCTTTCCCCTCTGGTTACCTCAGAGTATGAATACTGAGATTTATAAATTTCCAGATGAGACGAGCGTGAACAGGTGTATCCCCTCCTTTTCTTGGAAGAATATCTGTTTGTCCCGAGAATGTTACTCTTCACTCAAGGCTGTATATGTTGTTTTCTACTTGTACTTCTCACACTTCTTTCCATCCAGTGAATTACTCTAAGGGAATTGTCAGCAGATTAAAAGACTTTGAATGGCAGATAAATTTTAAATTTATGTTGGTGGAGGGAATTTCTATGTTGAGGAAGAGGAGGCAATGAAACGAAATTAATCAATGAAATCAAAAGTCTGGATTTGCCCTAAAAAACTTTTTCTGGTGAAAAAACACAGGATAATATCAATAATAACCATGTTTATGTATCATTTCCCCCACATATTTTATATATTTTATTCTCTCTGATCCTAAAATTTATGGACAATTTAAAGGGCAAGGTACTCAATTTATTCTGTATTATATTCTCTGTTTAAAATGATAGAGATAGAGATTTGTATGAAAGAAATATTGCTAAAGAAATGTAGAATTGGATAAAAAGAAAGAAATGGAAGCAATGCATGGACAACCTGTGTTTTGTCTTGGTACACAAAAAAAATGAAGGCAAATTTAAATGATTCCTCATGAATAAATTATGGTACAAAAATTTCACTGTTGAAATAAGAGAATGGAGTGATGACATTCTATACCATTTCTATTTATAGATAACAATGAACACATTTTAAAGTTTTCTATGGTTTTCAAAGCACCTTTCTGAGAAAAGCTCTAAATAATGAGCAATCCAAATATTCTAGTACATATTTCAAGGAAAATGAAATTGGAGGACAGAAAGATATTGATAAATAGTTCTTAGATCCCTCTAATATTAGTTTTGTCTTTGTAATTTTATAGTCTATTAATTTTCTAGGAAAAATCAGCCAGACTTTTAGGAACAAAGAAGTTGAGATCAAGCTTTTCACTGCTGACATAGGAAAAGCTGTGATTGAAAGGAAGTTACTGTCTTTCAACAACTAAGTTTTTATAGATTCAAATTCAAAAACTTTGCCTCAGGATGATCAGCTCTATTTAATACTTCAAAGTCTTAGATGAATTTTTCACCTTTCCTTAACTTCAAAGAGAGAGAGAAAAGAAAATTGAAAGGCTGGTGGGAGTGCCAATTAGAGCCAATTATAGTTTGATTGACTTACTTTGGCATTAGCACACCTAGGACAGATTCTTTCTTTGTAAAAAAGAGACAACCTGCATGCTGTGTGCCTGCAATTTAGGAATATCTCTCTATTACAAGTAAAAGATGCCAAGATTATCTGGGAATACCAATTAGGAAAGCCTACTGAAAAGGAACCACTGGCATGCTTTTGGGATTGAGGAAAATAGTAACAGAGATGAGCCCAAAGCAATGAATACTCAATAGTAAAATGCTGAAGGAAGGAGAATTACTAAGCTTGACTTTGTTACTTGTATGCTAATGAAATGATTTTAAATTGTGGTCATTAAGTAGTCAATTAGACCTTAACCTGGACACTTCCTTACAGTTTATTTAAGATCTTCATAATACCACATTTTCTCTCAGTGTATATCTATTTCTTCTTCGAAAAAAGTCATATTACTGATTTTACAGGGATACATAAATTACATATACATATTGTACAGGGCTTTTTTATATGTCTATATATTATGTATATAAAAGTCAAAATGCTTTTCAACAACAAAATGCTGAGTGAATATGACATATTTATATATGTATCTGTGAGTATGTATACATATGTACACATACGTATGTATGTATATATATATGTATATATATATATATATATATATATATATATACACTTACACATATACATGTATAGCCGAAAGGAAAAGAGGTCAAAGATCTAGGCTCACACTGTTTTACTAATCCTTTACTAATTTACTAATATATTCAGGTAACCATGTGAAAGTTATATAACTTTTCAAGCCTTAATTTCATCTTTAATAAATTTAGTATTGTCACATTTGTAGTATCAAACCCATAGGAATGTTAAATATAACAGAGAATAAGTAAAAATACTCTTTTTCTTTTTGAATTCAACTTCCTGTTCAACATATTATCATAGAAATTTCATCAAAAAAGTCCATGCCCCCGTCTAACTCTCTCAGATTTTTCTGTCTTGGCTTCCTTCCTCCTTTTTCTCAGCAGAGTAGAAACAACACTTCTAACATTTGCACATCTGACATTTCTTTTGAGCTACTGCAGTTCTGCTTTGCTTATAGAGCACAGTGCCTTCTGTGATGTCAGCGTGCCGTGTTGCACAATCCTGTGCAAATGGCTCTCACAATAAATTAAAAGAAAAAATACATTATTGATGTGATAATTATTTCTGAATTAACTTTCCAACTATAGGCAAAATTTTGATTTGAGCAAAATTTAGAAGACACAATGAACATTACACACACGCAAATATACACATATATGCATGAAGATATGTGTGATATGAAATTAAAAGGCCATCTTGATCAATAAAAATTAAATATTAATGACAAACAATGGGAAACCTTCATAAGGATAGAAATAAAAATGAAACCAAGACAAATCAAAAGAAGAAATACGTAGGCCAGAGGAGCCTAAAACGTGGTTTAGTCAGCACATATCCGATTTACTTGTTAAGAGGAGCCTGTATCGCCACGTCAATATTCACAGTACTGGTGGTGACTATGAATATGCCAGCATAGTTCTCAATCGCAAAATATAAAAGACTCTCCATATACAAGGCAGAAGAAAAACATGTATTTAAACACCAGAGAGCCAAATCCCAGAACCAGAAAGCCAAATCTGTCATGGTGACAAAGAAGTTAAGAGTCATGACCACAGCAGAGGGTCGTCATTCTCAAACCTCCCCTCCCCCAGTCAGGGCCTTGTCATTATCAACCATAACAATGTATCAGTCTCAAACCTCCCTTCCCTCAGCCAGAGCCTTCTCACTATCAACTGTCACAATGTATCAGTCTCAAACCTCCCCTCCCCCAGTCAGGGCCTTGTCATTATCAGCCATAACCATGTATCAGTCTCAAACCTCCCTTCCCTCAGCCAGAGCCTTCTCACTATCAACTGTCACAATGTATCAGTCTCAAACCTCCCCTCCCCCAGTCAGGGCCTTGTCATTATCAGCCATAACCATGTATCAGTCTCAAACCTCCCTTCCCTCAGCCAGAG
>CM053769.1:142756730-142769789 GCA_028658325.1 Potorous gilbertii
ATATCAGTTGACCAGCTTTCTTTCTTTGATCTGACCCCACTCACTTCCTCCAGATTCTACTCCACCCTTCCTGTCTCATATCTTCAGCAAGCTCCTCCTACCACATGTGACCTAGGCTTCCAGGTGATTTAAGTAGATCATAGGGACCTACTGATAAATGAGGAAGATCTTTCCATTTAAATTACTGTTACAGGGCCCTATGTCAACCAAGGGAAAAACCAATTCAGAATGAAAACTTTTTTGTAAAGTCACAAAAATTAGAATAAAGCAAGATTATGAGCAATATTACCCAATAAAAAGGAGAAGCAATGGGGCAGGGGAATCAGTGGATTTAATTAAAGTGAGGAGAGTCAATCAAAAAATGCATTCATAGGGCATATACAAGCAAAATATTTCTCCTTTATATACAGATATTTTATTTACTGAAAGGGTTAAAAAGAATATTCTTGTGAGGAAAATAATAGCCACATGAAGCCAAAGATAAGGGTATATGAGCAAACTATTTGAAAGCAAAGCAATCACTGAATTAAAGAGGGTAAAAATTCATCATGGTCAACTAGCTCACGTGAAAATTATATTTCAGAGTTTAAAGGATATAATTTAGAAAATAAACTAAAGAAACTGTGTACAATGGAATAAGTATAGAAGGACTACTTAGCATGTCATCACTGAGAGTAAATTGGGTTTTTGAGTTTCACATCATAAGGCAGATAGATATGAATCACTGAGTCAGGGGCTTTCCTTTATTTCTCTTTAATGACTTTTGTGGCTTGAGGGTAATTAATATGGTTAAATAGACATATTTTGCAGATGCTTTGCAATAAACTCTACTCACTGAAAAAAAGAATTGATTTACTAAAAGGGAATTGGACAAAACCGAATCCTTTGCTATAAGAATAACCTGGGGAAAGGATGCCTTATGCAGGTTTTTCTTTTAAATTAGAAAGAAAAATCCAGATAGAAAATCCCTTATTGTCTTACTCACAATGGTCTTTTACTGACCTCTGTGATGTAAGTAAGGAAAACCTCTCACAGTCCATATATAATAGAACTGATTTTCTAAGCAAATCTCATCTTTAAAATCAAGATTATGCACTGAGTATCATGCTGCTTATATTAGCTAAGAGTTTACTTAATAGTGCTTCACTGGTCTGAGAATACTAGAAAGTGCTTCTTCCAGCAAGAAAATGGAAAGTATTAGAAGAGTAATGGCTATGTAGTGTAGGTTATTCCCTAAAAGAGACAAATGGCCTCTAGGTCTTAAATCCATATTCAGAAGATTCCTTACCTATGTATGTCACTGCTAGGTTTCTGAAAATGATGATTTTTCCTTCTCCCACAGTGTTGGGTGTATTGAAAGGAAATTGTGACACAGGTTTATAGAGGAAGTATTATAAGTTGTCTAAGCGTTTTTCCTCCCTTGTGTGGAAATTTTTTCTTGCTTTAGTGTTTTAGCCTCACTTTTTTTTCAGTGAATATTCCATGTTTGAGTTTAATTATGCCATTAGCACTTCTTTCTACAAATGGAAAATACACTAGTAGGGGCTCACAAGAAACAATGATATTTAATAACTGTATCCTCCACATCAGAGGTTACTCCAAGTCCCCTAAGAGGTGAATAGTATCTCTTTGGCCACTACCCTTGTTTGCCAAATGGGTTATATAGGCTGGGTGAGTGACTAACTCCCCAGAATAACTAGAAAAAAAAATCCTATAACATTTGAGCTCTTTACTTTTGAAAAACTTTAAATGTTCTCTTCCAATGAGGTGTATCCCACCTGTACATCAAAACTATTATAGCCTTCTGGAAACATAATAAAAAATGTATCCTCGTTTTATGAGTAATCATTAATAGTGTCAGCTTAGACATAAAGTAGTGAATATGAATTATCAAAATTTATTAACATTAGAGATTAATACTGACAGGCCACCATGTTACTGTTATTACTGCTGCAGCTGCTACCACTACCATTACCACCACCACCACCACCACCACCACCACTACTACTACTGCTACTACTACTACTACTACTACTACAACTAAGCAAGTTCTCAAGTAGTACTTAACAGTTACAAAATGTTAGTTCATTATCTCTTCTGTACTCATTTGATTCTCACAAATATACTGTGAGATAAAAAATTCAAGATGATTTTTTATCTCCATTTTGTAGATAAGGAAAGTCAAGTCAACAAATAATTATTAAATGTTTATTATATAGCTGGGTCTGTTTTAAGATAAAAATAGTGCTTCCCTTAAGGACATCACATTCTAATGGGAGAGAGAAAATCAAGCACCTATGTACATAAAAGCTAGATCAAAGCTAAATTGAAAGTGGTTGTTGTCCTTCATTTTCAAAGAAGACCAAAATGACATCACCATGATAAAGTGAAGTTTCAGTATGTTTGACTGAGGCTGATTAGACCAATACGAGCTTGGATGCTCTATCACAGGTTGGGTGCAGACAATCCGTATGAATTTTTGAAGTGGATACTCCAAATTTATGCAACCTGCGTTTACTTTGTTCTGTCTCAATTCTGCTTTGCTCATAGGGCATAGCACCCTTTCTGATGTGGGCACGCCATGCTAAGCAGTCCTTTGCCAGTGTCTTCCATGTCACACAATCAAATTCAAAGTTCTTGAGAGAGACCTTGAGAGTGTCCTTGTATCACTTCTTCTGACCACCATGTGATCTCCTGACCCATGTGAATTCTCCAGGTATATATCCCCATTTTCTAGTTAAAGAAAATTAGGGAATCATGTTAAAAAGATTATCTGTCACACAGCTAAGTGTCTGAGACTAGAGGCTTTTTGTTTTGTTTTCTCCTGAATTTTGGCTGGCTCTAGACCCACTGAACTATCCACAGAACAACCTAACTGCCACAAGGAAAGTCAAAAGGTGGACATCTTAACAAGCAGAAGGAATCACATAATAGCACAGAGGCCTGATGATGAAGGTGAGAATTAAGAAGGTAGAAGCGATTGTTGGTCTTTTTGGGAAAGAAAAAAAAAATACCAGAGGAACATTGTGTATTTTAGTATTTATATCTTCATATAAAGTGGGGAGATTACAGATGTGGACATTAGTCATTCTCTCCACCCCACCCCATACATTTCTTCACAACTGATGAAGGAGATGACTAGGATTGTATTCAAGTAATTTTCTAAGATTCATTTCATGCATCAAACAAGTGAAACTCTGAATGCAAATGGCCTTAGTTTAATTATTCTAAATCATTCCATAACTTTTATGTAACATAATAAATGTGGACTTTATATGCTTCTGGGGGAAATAGTTAAATTTTGCATGCATTCATAACTAACTAAAGCACAAAGTAATTAACACTTTTCAATGCTTTCTGATAAGCACAGCTATAACAGCAATTAAGCCCTCAAACAAAATCACAAAGGAGATGCAGGAAATTATAGTCTTTTAAATCTATATTAAAACACAGAAATCAGTTTTAGATCCTTGTAGAGTATACAGATGTGTACTAGGTAAAGTGGGGGAAGGTTTAATTTAGAATAAAGTTTTCATTAAAGAACCTCTCATCAGACTGTTGTATTATTTTTATTTTATTCAGTGGTGAGTCAAATTTTGAGTGTTAGTTGAAGAAGAATTTGCATTAATGATTAAATGCTGATTTAAAGGAGTACTTAAAAGAATAAAAATATAAAGATTTTCTTAACTTTTTTCTTACACCTAATTAAATGCATCAGAAATATAATGACATGTATAGGTTATATGGGTGAAAAAATGTATTTGTTCCCTTGAAAAAGCATTATGTTAAATCTTTAGATTAGGCATTTTAAAACCACAGTGGATAATTCCTTTAAAAATCCATGGTTTTATCAGCTGACTTAATTCTTTAAATATGGATCATAACTTTATAAAATGAAGGAGTTCCAAGTTAAAGGGATCAAGAGCACTGATTAGAATTTGGTGATTCGGATCTGACCTGACATATAATTTGAGTGAGCATATGTTTGAGTTTCATGGGATTCAATTTCCTCATCAGTAAAATGTGTGTATTTTTTTCTAGATTGCATCTACATATTCTACTAATTCTAGTTTTTAAATTTTATGCCCTAATGACCTATAGGGTTTCTTTTATCTTGCAACCCCATGATCCCTTAATGCCTTTTGTAGAACTTCTTAGAGTTAACTCTGGGAAATATGCACATAAGCACAAACTCTTACACATAGATATACAACTCCCCCCCCCAAAAAAAAAAAATAAAACAAAGCAAAAAAAAACCCAAAACCTTCCTTTGATGGTCAAACATGAAGGAATAGATTAAAAATCATTGATTAAGCACTTAAAAGTTAGTCCATCAATTAACATTTATTAAACAGCAAAGATGTGCTAGGCACAGGGCTAAGACATTAAGACATGAATATGAGCTACAAATTCTTTATATGACAAAAATATGGTACTGATATCCAAATCAGGAAGAGCCAAAACAAAGAAAATTCCAGACCAATTTCCCTGATGAATGTTGATGCAAAAATTTAAAATAAAATATTAGAGATGAGAGCACTATGTCACCAGGACGATACTTTATGAACAGGTGGGATTTACACCGGGAATGCATATCTGGTTCAATATTAGGAAAACCATCAACATAATTGACCGTATCAATAACGAAACTAACAAACTATACTATTATCTTAATAGATGTAGAAAAAACTTTTGACAAAATACAGCACCCATTCTTATCAAAAGCATTAGAGAGCACAGGAATCTTTGGAGCTTTTCTTAAATTGATAAGTACAGTCTATCTAAAACTACCATTAAGCATTTTACGTAATGGGGATAAGCTAGAAGTTTTCTCAGTAAGGTTAGGGGTAAAAGAAGGATGACCGCTGTGATCACTATTATTCAATATAGTACTAGAAATGATAACTTTATCTGTAAAAGAAAAAAAGAAATTGAAGGAATTAGAATAGGCAACAAAACAAAACTATCATTCATAGCACATATGATGATATGCTTAGAAAATCAATTTAAAAACTACTTGAAATAACTAACAACTTTAGCAAAGTTGTGGGATATTAAATAAACCCAGATAAATAATAGGCATTTCTATTCCTACCAATCTTGTTTTTTTTAAAGGGGTCATCTTTGAGTAACTACTTAAAGAGGTCTATTCATTGAGTGGGTATATCTCACTCAAAGTGAGAATGTGGTAAGACCTTAGCCTAAAATGGCCAGAGTCTCACATTTCATCCTGGGCCATATTCAGTCATGCTGATGAATATCAGGCCACTGGACCCAGATGTCTCCGGAGGAGAAAATGAGGCTGGTGACCTTACACAGCTCTACTTCACTCAAACAAAAATCAAGCCATTGTCTTGATGTCATGGTCCTCTTTGAGAATGAAAACACAACCTGTGAATGAGTAGCAACTCCCCTCTTCTCCTCTCCTCTTTTCTACTTTCTTTTCCTTTCTTCTCCTCCCTGGGTGTCTTATCCAGGGGAAGGTACACTTCGGTGGCCAATAGCTGCCTTTTTTCTTTAGGTTTACTGGCTAGATTACTTGCTCAAAGACCAAGCCCTAAATCCAATTCACTCTGGAGCTCATACATTGAACAATAGGTTCCTGCCCACCTAGCACAGAGTGAATGTAAACATTAAATAGTAACTGTTTCTCTTTTACTCAGGAACCCTGAGGGTCTTCTTCTCCCAGTTTGATTTTTTAAAAGGTCCATTCCTTGAGTAACTACTTAAAGAAGCTATTGATTAAATGGGTGTATCTCACTCAAAGTAAAAATGTGATAAAACCTTCCTAAAATGGCCAAGGTCTCACATTGCATTCTGGGTCATCTCCAGTCATCCTAATGAATATCAGGCCACTGGACTCAGATGGTTCTGGAGAATAAAGTGGGACTGGGGATCTTGCACAGCCCTCACTCAAATCAAAGTCAACTGCAAGTCATGTCAACATCTTATGTGTTATGGTCCTCTTTGAGAATGAAGAACAAAAATAACATGACAATATAGAATATTTGGGAGTTTATCTGCCAAGGCAAAGCCAGGAATTATATGAAAACAATTACAAAACAATTTTCAAATGAATAAAATCATATCTAAACAGCTGGATAAATATTAATTGCTCATAGTTAGACCAAGTTAGTATACCAAAAAAAATGACAATTCTACCAAATTAATTGACTTATTTGATGCCATACCAAACCACCAAAATATTATTTTATAGACCTGGAAAAATAAAAATGAAATTCATCTGAAAGAACAAAAGAGCCAGAATATTAAGGAAACTAAAAAAAAAACAACCACAATGCAAGGGAAGGTAGCCTAGCTGTACCACATCTAAAACAGCATTATAAAGCAGCAATCAGCAAAACTACTTGATCTTGGCTAAGAAACAGAGAGATAGGTGAAATAGGTTAGGTACACAAGACACAATAGTCAAAGACTCTAGTAATCTACCATTTGATAAACCCGAAGACTCAAGGTTCTGAGATAAGAACTCACCATTTGACAAAAATTTCAGGTAAAACTAGAAAATAATATAGTATAAACTAAGCATAGACCAACATCTCATCTCATACTCTCTACCAAGATAAGGTAAAAATGGCTACATGTTTCAGACATGAAGGTCAAACAAATTAAGAGAGCAAGGAATAGTTTACCTGTCAGATCTACAGAGAAAGGAAGAGTTTTTGAACAAACAAGAGGCAGAGGACATTATGAAATGCAAAATGGATAATTTTGATTACATTCAATCAAAACAGTTTACGCGCAACCAAAACCAATATACACAAGAGAGAAGAAGAAAAGCAGAGATATTCTTTAATAGCCGGAATTTCTTATAAGGCTTCATTTCTCAAATACATAAAGAATGGAGTGAAATTTATAAGAATATAAGTCATCCCCCAATTGAAAAATGGTCAAATATGAACACGCTGTTTCCAGATGAGGAAATTTATGGTATCTATAGTCATATAAAAATACTCCAAATCACTATTGATTTAAGAAATGTAAATTAAAGTAACTCAGAGCTACCACTTCACACCTATCTGATGGACTAATATGATGAAATATGATAAAAAAAAAGGAAAATGATAGACATTGGAAATGATGTGGGGAAATTGGAACAATAATGCATGGTTGATGGAGTTGTGAACTTATCAAATCATACTGGAGAGCAATTTAGAACTATAACAAAAGGGTTATAAAACTGTATATAACCTTTTCAGGATTCAGGAACACCATTGCTAGCTCTGTATCTCAAAAAGATAACTAAAAAAGGGAAAAGGACCCATATGTACAAAAAGAATATATAGCAGTTTTTTTTTTGTGGTAGCACAGAAATTGAGGAGATACCTATCAATTGGGAAAAGGAAAGGAAAAAAAATCATCACATTTAGAGCTTTTGCAAATTTGAATACAATGTTTTGATAAGTGGTAGATTACCCTTTAATAAAGATCTTCAAACCAAGGCTGGAAGATAACTAGCTGCAATTTTTATAGAGATAATGTTTCCTTAGGCATAGATAAAAATCATTAACATCTGTACTCCCAAATCTGAATTTCTGTAATTCTAAGATTCATTGAAGTTTGATTATAAATGAGTTCTAAGATTTGTTTGGTAATCATGATAATATATTAATGCAAATAAGTGAAGATTTTATTCATATATATATATATATATATATATATATATATATATATATATTTACTTATATTTAGTGTGGACCAAGACCATGATTAATTCTTATGACCCTTGTACTGTGAATGGTGGGCTACTCTAGTTCTCTAACAATTAAGAGAGAAGACAGCATGTGGAACAGAAGGAGCCGTGAAGAAGGGGCAAAGTTGGAAATGTATAGTAATTCATATATACTCAATACTGGAAACATCAAAGTAATACAGCTCACTCTCTAATCCTTTGCATATATGAAATATTAAAATTCAAACACTTTATTCAAGGTTGTAATAAACAAAATGCAAATTGAATCTATTCTTTTGACAGTGATTATAATGAGAATGGGAAATGAAATAAACTGATATTGCAGGAATTTTTTCCCCTAAATTTCTTTGCTAGAGTTATTTTTTACTTCTTTTGGCAAGTTAAAGCAATAATGTTCTTAGGCACAACAAGTTACAGAAAAAATAAAATAAATATAAAGCAATGGGTTGCTTAGTATACCAAAAACATCATACAATTTATTCAATGAAATTGAAAAATAAATTCCATGTTAGCCCTGGGGTCTCTTTACATCACATTAGTGGATCTATGAACTTGGATCGCTGCCAACACACCAAAGGAAGCTGGAATGATGGTGGTGGGAAGGGATGAGGAGGGAACAAAAAGATACCTGCAAAAAAGATATCTAGTTCCATACAGTTGAAATCAAGAAGAGCAGTTGATGGAAAAAGTGGAGACTGAGCTGGGAAGTTCCAATCCTATCCTTTATAAAGAACAGCTTTAAAGAGGAGTTTAGTGTTCCACCCCACAGCCCTCTAGTCTGAAGGAAGAGGGAGCTGAGAAAATTGATAAAGTGTTGAGTATCCAAGGATGAGTTATCAGCATGGTGGTGCATCTAGGAGAGATAATTGCATGTCATGTAAAATGTACAAATTTTTTAGTGAATTGACCTAGCTAAAAATCTTGACTTTATTCCTTACTATCTGAGCAACTGAAGAAAAGATACGTAAGTGGGAGGCATTCCAGTTTCCTCATCTGCAAATTGAATGGATGGAGGTCTTTGGCTTAAGGCTTGTTACAATATGAGAAAGGCAATCTGATCAAGTGATTAGCACTAATCATCATCATCATCACTGTCATTACCATTGTCCTTTTTCATCAAAGTTCTATATTGAGTAAAACTCAGTGAGTAATTTTAAAGAGCAATCTAAGCAAAAGTGATAACAGATGTGATAACCATGAGACTTTCCTTTCAGAGGCAAAGAAAAGATCTAGGAGAAAACAAGGCAGGGAAGGGTTTCTGGAGGAATTCCTCAGTCACTCTGGAAGAAGACAGATGCTATGGTCTGAAAGAAGCTTTATATAGTGTTCTAGAGGGCTTCCCTTTATACTAGACAGGTAAGTAGATTTCTTATGCCTAGATTAAGATTCGCTAGGGGAAAAATCAAGAAAACTCCATGAATCCCTTCCTTTCCTCTCCTTCTGATAGATTTTTTTATTCCTTTTCAGCTTTAAATCTTTTTGAAACACTTTAAATACATTATTGAGTCAGAGTCTTCTAATCATACTCAACTTAAATCCATTACTATCACCCATTTTATTGAGGCTAACTTGTTGAATATGGCATAGTTGTAAGTAGCAAAATCAATTCCCAATTCTTCTACCTCCATATCCAGTGGCAGATTGTACCAGACAAGTTCAATTTTATTTTATTTTTTTAATCATATAGCACTCTTTTGAGGACAGGGAATGACACAATAAGATATAACAACCCTGAAAAGGAAAAGGATCACCAACACATGATTTCTTTAAAATATCTCAAGAGGATGGCAATATCCACAATAAGGTAATGTCTGTTCAACACAAAGTGGGGCAGATCTGGCAATTATTTGGTTAATTGGATCAATGCAGACATCAAAATTGGATTGCAGAGACCACAAAAGTATACTTTAGAGCTTAAGAGGTCTGGTCTGCCTAACTTCATTGATCCAAAGATAATGGACATTGCAGCCAGTTGTGGAGAAATAAATTGTCCGATCCCAATGTCTTTGAATAGCGTAAATTCATTTTATCCAATGGGACAGAGTCATTTTATTTATTTCCTTTCGAAAGCTCAGGTGCATGAAAATGGTCATAGCATGTGGCAGGTGATTTTGCTGATGAGTCCATTAATGGATAAATATTCTTCTGAGGGATATTGTGATTAAATCTTTGACCCGGACAACAAAGGGAGGAGAAAGCAACATGAATAAGGGACAAGAAGTGGAAGCATGGAAGATTTTGTGGCAGATTGTTTAGAAGAAAGTAGTAATATACTTCTTAGATTGAGTGACCAAGAC
This sequence comes from Potorous gilbertii, assembly GCA_028658325.1. Classification (NCBI taxonomy): domain Eukaryota; kingdom Metazoa; phylum Chordata; class Mammalia; order Diprotodontia; family Potoroidae; genus Potorous; species Potorous gilbertii. The sequence goes on from CM053769.1 coordinate 142,766,742, forward strand.
ATTATTAAAGCTGAATGATTCTAGGTAATTAGCACTTAGATGTTCAGAGATTTATTTTACCTGGATCTGGACAGCTGCCTGGAAAATCAACTAATTAACAAGCAAGAAGAAATTGTTTAGAACTGAATTTGCATTAAGCATTGTGCTAAGCTCTGTCATTAGAAAGAAAAAATGGAAATGACAAATCTGTTTAATTAGTGGACATGAGGGAGAGATAGAAGAGAAAAAGAGAGGAGAGGATGGGAGGGAAAGGATAAGGAGAGGAGAGACAGATCGACAGCATGAGAAAGAGAGACAGAGACAGAGAGGGGTGGGAGAGAGATAGAGAGAAAGATAGTTGGAATGGGTTTAAAAGATGACAGTACTGTAGAAAGTGTGCCTTGGCTGTACTACTTATTACTTGACACTTGCACTCTCTAGGTATTAGCCTTCTTATCTTTTACAGAATTAAGGAGTTATAAGTTCTCTATTATCCCTTCAAGCTCTAAATCCAATTTGGTTTTCTGTTGTTGTTGGGTTGTTTGGTTTCCATTAGACTCTTGTTGCAGAGCAAAATATAATTCCTGGGGAGTCAGTCAGCAGAAACACCTAGGATAGGAATGGTTTTGCAAGCATGACAAAACACAGAGCCTGGATGAAATAAATCATGTAATTTCAGAGCTCCAAGGAAACACAGAGACCAACTATTCCAATTCATACTTGATGATGAACAATATCCCATAATATCCTCAAGAGTAGCCTCTCTTAATAGTCCAATAAATAGTCATTGAGCCTTCCAGTGAGAATGAGTCTTACTGCTTCTAAGAGTAGTCCATTTCTATTTGGGGGTGTTACTGTTAGGAATGTGCTATTTACATTCATTTACACTACATTTTACTATTCATAATTTTGCCATTGGGAGTCAACCAGAACAATTTGAATCTCTTTTTCATAGGACAACACTTCAAATATTTGAAGACAGTTATCATGTGCCTTCCTAAATCTTTTGCTTTTCAAAATAAACAGGAATAGATCCTTCAAATTCTTCTCATTTGGGATAGTGCCTAACCTGTCAATTTGGGACCCAAATTCGAGCAGCATATTATGTGTTGTCTTATCTGGGCAGAATATGGGAGGAAAAATTATTTCCCGTGTTCTAGTTAAAATGTTTTCATAATTGTTACCTTAGAAAACATTAGTTTTTATGGCTTCTATTGAATATATAACTAACTCATTTTGATTTCACAGTCAATTAAAACTTCATGATGTTATTGTTTAAACTATTTTTCTAATCATTTCACCCCCTTTAATTATAAATTTAATTGTAAAAAACAAGCAAAAAACACTAACTTAAGGTTATTCTATTTTATTATACTATACTTGGCCAAAAACTCTAGTTTGCTGAGATCTTTACTAAAAGTGACTGTCATATAATATTTTAGCACCCCCATCCTAGCTTAGTGTCAGTCATATATAAGTTTCACATGCATGACATAGCTTCAGCCAATTAATTGACAATCTAATAGTCTAATGTATTTGTCAATTCTCCTTCATCATATGTCCTAACCTAGAGTACTTGATTGATTGACTCTCCTTAAGCAGCCAAACCTATATGATCATGTTGTTCAGGACTGCTATGAACCTCAGAAGAGATAATTTGCCATGAAGAATTTTGTAAGGGGGCAGAGCCAAGATGGCGGAGTAGAAATACTCACATATGCTAGCTCCAAACCAGCAGACCATAATTATCTATAAAAAGAACTCCCAACAAATTCTGGAACAGTGGAGTCACACAGCAACAGGGTGAAGGAGATTTCCGTTCCAGAGAGCCCTGAAAAATTGATCCCAAAGGTCCCTCATGCACCAGATGGGAGTGGAGCCCAGCCCTTCCCTGGCCACGTGGCACAGAGAGGAGTGAGCAGATCCTAGCAGGCTTCAGGGATGGAATCTCCAGCTGCCGCAAAGGTCCCTCCACCCACAGATGCACAGGTCAGTGAGAGAGACGTCTGGATGGGCTGAGAAGGGAGCAGGGTGTCTCCACAACTCGGGCCCCCTTGGAAGGCAGGAGCAGAGGCAGCGGGTGGCCAGAGGCTCCCAGAGCAGTCGGGAGCTCAGCAGGAGTTCCATTATGGAAGGTCTCTGCATAAACCCCCTGAGGGAACTGAGCCTGGGAGGCGGCCATGCCCCCACCTGAGCACCAGAACTTAAGCTCCCATTGAATAGCAGCCAGGCCTGCCGCCAAAAGCCCTGAGGCTGGGGAGCAGCATTTGAATCTCAGATTCCAAGCACTAGCTGGGCAGACCGAGGCGGGGGTGGAGAAAACTCTCAGAAGTCATGTAACTGGCTGGGAAAATGCCCAGAAAAGGGAAAAAAAATAAGACCATAGAAGGTTATTTTCTTGGGGACCAGATGATAGCGCCATTCCTCTCTGACAAAGAAGACCAATGCTTACCATCAGGTAAAGACATAGGAGTCAAGGTCTCTGTATCCCAAACATCTGAAATAGATAATCAATGCGCTCAGGCCTTGGAAGAACTCAAAACGGATTTTGAAAATCAAGTTAGAGAGGTGGAGGAAAAACTGGGAAGAGAAATGACAGAGATGAAGAAAAGCATGAAAAATGGGTCAATACCTTAATAAAAGAGACCCCAAAAAATGATGAAGAAAATAACACCTTGAAAAATAGCCTAACTCAATTGGCAAAAGAGGTTCAAAAAGCCAATGAGGAGAAGAATGCTTTCAAAAGCAGAATTAGTCAAGTGGAAAAAGAGGTTCAAAAGCTCACTGGAAAAAATAGTTCCCTCAAAATTAGAATGGAACTCATGGAGGCCAATGACTTTCTGAGAAACCAAGAAATCACAAAACAAAACCAAAAGAATGACAAAATGGAAGAGAATGTGAAATATCTCATTGGAAAAACAATTGACCTGGAAAATAGATCCAGGAGAGACAATTTAAAAATTATGGGACTACCTGAAAGCCACGATCAAAAAAAGAGCCTAGATGTCATCCTTCATGAAATTATCAAGGAAAACTGCCCTGATATTCTAGAACCAGAGGGCAAAATAA
>CM053769.1:142770289-142812182 GCA_028658325.1 Potorous gilbertii
ACAAATGGGGAGAAAATTTTGGAACCCAAAATCTTGTGAAAATAAATGTAAAAAGTTAAATAAATAAATTTATATTAAAAAAATAAAATAAAATGAATGGAAATAAAATGATTCTAAACAATTTGTAGAGCAGTAGAAGCACAAAATGAAAGAGGGAAACAGACTTCCAGCCCAAGACAGTCTGGAAGGGTGACAGGAGGGGTCTATTCCACTGGCCTTAGAGCAGAGCACAGTCCAACCTGGGTCATGCCCACATAGATGGGACTACAGCAGACCTCAGGGTACTGATTCCCTGCAGCTCTTGCGGTTTCCAAACTTCTCAACCCTCAAATGCCAAAGACAACTTCAAAGGTCAGTGAGAAAGCTCTCTCACCTGGGTGAGAGAGGAACACACTCTGTTCCCTGCACAAGCCCTAGCCAGAGCTTCAGGGTGGTAGCAGCCAATGATAGAGTAGCAAGTTCTTCTGGAACTCTCTGCCTAAAGCTGGTAGGGAAATAGAATGAATGATCTAGGTCACAGTTCTGGGTGGCAGTCCTGGGGCAAGAAGGAGTGCTAGGGTTGCAGAAGTGATGGTGGCTATGGAGAGAGAATCCTACTCACAGATATAGAGCAGAAAAGAGTGCTTATGGTTGCTCACAAACCCAGAGTACAGGCCAGGGGAGGAGTAAATAACCTCTCTTCTGATCACATCACTTTGGAGGAACTGAAAATTTCCAAGTCTCTAGAGATATCTCTGAAAAGAGATGCACAAAAGCCCTGGAACTTGGGGTAGTCTACCCTCCCCTTAATAAAGAACACAAGTCAAGTAATTGGTTGGGAAAATGATCAGAAATGGGAAAAATAAGACTATAGAAGATTGCTGTCTTGGTGAAAAGATCTTTTCTTATGATGAGGAAGATCAAAGCACACAAGTGAAGGAAGACAGGTCAAGTCTCCTACATCCAAAACCTTTCAGAAAAGTAGGAATTGCTCTCAGGCCATAGAAGACCTCCAAAATGATTTTGAAAATCAAGTAAGACAAGTAGAGGAAAATTGAGAGGAGCAATGAGAGTGATGCAAGAAAATCATGAAAATCAAATCACCAGTTTGCTAAAGGAGAGCCAAAAAATATGCTGAAGAAAATAACACCTTTAAAAATAGTCTAAACCAAATGGCAAAGGAGGTACAAACAGCCAATGAGGAGAATAATGCCTTAAAGAGCAGAATTGACCAAATGGAAAAGGAGGTCCAAAAGCTCACTGAAAAAATAATTCCTCAAAAATTAGAATGGAGCAAATGAAAGCTAATGACTTTATGAGAAATCAGAAAATTATAAATCAGAACCAAAAGAATGAAAAAATAGAAGACAGTGAAATAACTCATTTTAAAAATAACTGATCTGGAATATAGATCCAGGAGAGAGATAATTTAAAAATTATTGGTCTTTCTAAAAACCATGACCAAAAAAAGAGCCTAAACATCATCTTCCAAGAAATTATCAAGGAAAATTGTCTTGATATTCTAGGACCAGAAGGTAAAATAGAGATGGAAAGAATTCACCAATCACCTCCTGAAATCAATCCCAAAAGGAAAACTCCTAGGAATATTGTAGTCAAATTCCAGAATTTCCAGGTTCAGGAGAAAATACTGCAATTAATCAGAAAGAAATAATTCAAGTATTGTGAAAACATGATTAGTATAACACAGGATTTAGGAACTTCTACCCTGAGGGATCAGAGGGCTTGGAATCTGATATTCCAGAGGTCAAAGGAGCTAAGATCAAAACCAAGAATCACCTAACCAACAAAACTGAGTATAAAACTCCAGAGGAAAAAATTGTCATTCAATGAAATAGAGGACTTTTAAGCATTCTTGCTGAAAATACAGAGTTGAATAGAAACTTTGACTTTCAAATACAAGAATGACAACAAACATGAAAAGGTCAACAGGAAAGGGAAGCCAGAAAAAACTCATTAAAGTTGAACTATTTGCATTCTTACATGGAAAAATGATATTTGCAACTCATGAGATCTTTCTCAGTATTAGGGTAGTTAGAGGGAGTACACACAAACACACATATGCACACATGCGTACATATCATGTGTGTATATGTGTATGCAGGCATGTTTATAATATATTTGTAAATGTGTGTATGCACACGTGTATACACATATGTGTATGTGTATATGTACACACACATAGGGCACAGGGTGAGCTGAATATGAATGGAGGATACCTAAAATATAAAAGTATGTGTTGAAAGGTATGTATTAGGAGAAAGAGAAAGGCAGAGGTAGAATATAGTAAATCATCTCACATAAAAGAGGCAAGCAAGAGCTTTTTTGATGAAGGGGAAGGGGGACAGTAAGAGAGAATAAGTGAGCCTTACTTCCATTGAATTTGGCTTAAGGAGGGAATAACACATGTTCACTTTGATATGGAAATCTATCTTACCTTGCAGTAAGGCAGGGGGAAGGGAATAGGAGAGGGAGAATTATAGAAGGGACTGCACGTTGGGGAAGGAGTAATCCAACACAGATACGATGATTGGGGGAAAGGTCAAGGGAGAGAATGGAATAAATGGAGAGCAGGACAGGTTAGAGGGAAATATGCTTAATTTTTTGCAACATGACTTTTATGGAAGAGTTTTGCATGACTACACATGAATAACATATCAAATTGCTTGCTTTCTCAGTGAAGGTGGGTGGAGAGGGAGGAAGTGAGAGTATGGAACTCAAAGCTTTAAAGAGGAATGTTAAAAATTGTTTTTACATGCAACTGAGACATAAGTTGTACAGGCAATGGGATATAGAAATCTATCTTGTCCTACAGGAAAATAGACAGGAAGGAAGGGTTGATAGAAGGGAGGAAGATCAGAGAAAGGGGTGATTGGGATGCATGCTGTCCTTGTGTGGGGAGAGGGGAGAGATGGGGAAGTAATTTGGAATTCAAAATCTTGTGGAAGTGATTGTTGAACGTTGAAAATAAATTATATTAAAAAAGAGGAAAGAATAAGTTCTTTTCCCTCGCCAACTCATATTCCTATCACATTATCCCTCCAGAAGCAGGTAGGCATTTTAGGTGATAGAGCACTGGGCCTGGCTCAACAAAACCATAATTCAAATCCTCTGACACTTACTAGTTTTGTTACAATGGGTAAGTCGTTAAGTGTCCATCTTCCTCAGGTTTATCAACTGTAAAATGAGGACAGTAATAGCATCTACTTTGCAGGGTTGTTCTGAGGCGTACATAGAATATTCATTAAGTACTCAGCACAGTCCCTGGCTCATAGTAGACCTTTAACAAATACTCTTTTCCTTACTTTCTTCTTTACGAACTTCTATACTACAGTCACTACTTTTCTCCCCATCTTTCTTATTTTTGATCTCTTCTCATCTACTGTTTGTTTCCTTTTTGAATACAAACATGTTCAAGCCTCAAAAAAAGTGGGAGAGGTTTCGGAGGTGGGACATACTAGATAATTCTATCCTGATTAGTTATTTACCTATATCTCTCTTTTGCTTCACAGTGAAACTGGATGAAGGGACTATCTTTCCTATGGAGGTACCTCTATGTCATTAATCCTTTCTCTCCTTGATATTCTGATAATACAAGTGCTAATTCAATGGCCTTTTCTCAAATCTAATTCTCTTGACCTTAAAACATTTATAACTATTTATTGCTGTATCTTAGACACTCTCTTCTTTTGTTTTTAGAAAACTTTTGTCCCTTGTTTCTACTTCATGTCTTATGATTCTTCCTTAGTCTCCACTGAACCTTAACTCATGTCATGCCTATGGTGATTATATCCTAAGTCTCTGTCCTGGGTAATTTTTTTATTCTTTTCTTCCATGTTTCAGTGATTTCACCAGTTAGATTTTATTTCAGCATAAGGCTCAGCATAGATGCCATAAGGACAAAATGAGATATTTTTAAAAGTGATTTGCAAAATTTAAGGCACTATATAAATGATATCACTATTCTCCTTTTCCTCTTTCTCCTCCTCATTTCTTGGGTATACCACTAGAAGTATCTTTTTAAAGTTGACAATGAGAACTCTCCATTCAAAAAGTTAAGAATCTACCAAACTATGATGAGAAGAATAAATATAAAATATTTATTTTATCTATAATAAAAGAAAAAGGAAAAGATTCTTATGGTAAATATATGTGCCATGGTAGGTGAACTTAGCCACAGCATTCAAAATTTTTCCACTTGTTGTAACCAATGGTTCCACATATGAATGGTATGGTGGTGGCTGATGGAGTAGTTCTATTTTCTTGGTGTTAATTGTTAGGCCAAAATTAGCACAGGAAGCAGAGAATTGATCTATACCCTGCTGCAGCTCAGCTTCAGAAGATGCATTGAGAAGATGCAATCATCTGCAAACAGAAAATCATGCACCAACACTCCCTCCACTTTGGTCTTGGTTTGAAGCCTTTTCAAATTGAAGAACTTTTATCATCAATAATTGACATTGATTCCATGTTTGTCCTCACTGAAAGTGTTTGACAACATGACTGAAAACATGCTAAAAAGCATGGGAGTAAGCACACAGCCCTGTTTCATTCCATTGGTGACTGGGAAGGCACAAGAGCATTGTCCACTTTCCAGAACCTGGGCAAACATGCCATCACAAAATTGATGTGCAATATTGGTAATGTACTTGGTAGTACATACATATGTACACTCCCTTGTTAGTTGACAATGAGGTTGATGTATGCATTGCCAAAGCTAGATCAGTGTTTGGGAGGCTCTGAAGAGAAGTTTGAGAGAGAAGAAGTACTAGACTAACTACCAAACTGAAGGTCTACTGACCTCATTGCTGTATGCCTTTGAAACATGAACAGTCCACCAATGCCATTCTAGTAAACTGAATCATTTCCATTTGGACTGTCTTAGGAGGATTCTGAGGATCACCTGGCAGGATAATGTACCAGACACTGAAGTCCTTGCTCAAGCTGAATTGTCAAGCATTCAAACCATGCTTCAGAGAGTACAACTCTGATGGGCTGGCCATGTTGTTCGAATGTAAAATGTACACTTGCCAAAAAGACTATTTTATGGAGAACTTGCATAGGGCAGGTGATCACATGGTGGTCAGAAGAAGCAATACAAGGTCTCTCTCAAGGTCTCTCTCAAGAACTTTGGATTTTATTGTGGGATGTGGGAAACACTGGCATGGGACCAATCAGCATGGTGTGCCCACATCAGAAAAGGTGCTATGCTCTATGAGCAAAGCAAAATTGAGACAGCACAAAACAAATGTAGGATGCTCAAATTTGGACTGTCCACCCCAAATATTCACATGGACTATCTGTGCCCAATCTGTGGTAGAGCATTCTGAGCTCATCTTGGTCTGATCAGTTACAGCCGGACGCAATGAAACTTGAATTTATCATGGTGATGTCATTTTGATCCTCTTCGAGAATGAAGAACAACTACCACTACCATCATGCTATGGTAATTTTATATAATTATTTTCTGACATTTCTAATATTTTTTGAAGATGCACACCACATTTTCCTTTCAAGGAGATATCATTTTAGATGTTGAAGTTCCATATTGGCCACATACTAACTGTATGACCTTTGGTTTCTCTATCCCCTTGGGCCCTCTCTAAAGCTATGAATTTCAGAAGAGAAGGTGATCTGAAGTTATAGACGAAGTCCCCAAAATAATGAGATCATAGGTTAGATAAAAAATGCTCAGGTCAATAAGATAGTAAATGTTTTAAGAGCTGTTATTCCTGTTGGTGGTAAAGTAAATGGGGCTTCTGTCCTTCACATACAATTTGGTGCTCTTGTAGTTTATAGAACAAGAAATGCATTGAGGAAGAAAATCAAATGCAAGAAGAGAGACTTCTTTGGAGGCCAAATAGAATGCGGATTCAGGAGACATGCTTTCAGATCTGACTTCTGATCTTTATTGGCTGGGGATGATACGCAAGGCATGTGATGTCACACCTTTTTCACCTGCCTCTGAGATAATAACGACTCCGCCAGCTACCTCACAGAGACGGGGTGAGAAAAGCCCCTTGCGTCATATCATTGTGAGTTATTATTAGCAGCCAACAGATATTCAATGCCAGTAATGTGCAAAGCACTTTGCTATATGTTAGGTGATATACAAAGGTGAAAACAACATGTAGACGGGGGAAATGTAACACAAACTAGAACTGCATAAGATCACTTTCATCTTGACAAGATGGAGAAGAATTTTTGGAGGGAATACTTCCTCACATTTGACCACACTTTTCTGGAATGGGGAGGGATTCAATAGGCAAACATGGGAGAAAAGATATACAAACAATAGGAAATAGAAATAGTAAAATATGAACTACAGTGTGCAATCAGGTGAATGCTGAGTTAATTTCGAAGCTTGGAATCTATTTAGACTCCAAATGAATGGTAGGGCATCAACAGTGATATTTCCTCCTCCATGAAGGTTTGAGATCGCAAATTACATCCTCAGTAGGGTATTAATACATTTTAAGTGAGTCCTAAGACTAAACATTCCCAGATCCATTCTTAACTCACTTCTCTGCCTGTGTACTCCCTACCTCATCACTGGCCACTTTCTTTGAGTATGATCTATAAAAGTAAAATTTCCTGCCCTCTTCCTTGAAGTATATGATAAAACTACAAAACAAATTCAATAGACAGTGGAAAAGAATCACTGAAACATTCACCTACATTTTCTGACATCTCAGACAAAGAAGTATATGTCTAATCATTCTTCCAAAGAAGCAGTCTTCTTCTTTAATGCAGTGTGGAGGGAGGGAAGCTGGAAAATTAAGCTCTGGTTTTGGCATCATGAGCCACAGGCCTTGATACCAAAACAGGTATATGCTAGGGGATCCCTACTTTTGAACACTGGAGTGGAATGTCTTGCTCCACCTTCAGACTATGTACAGATATTTTTGACTGTTTCCTGTTGCTATGAAATAATGGAGATAATTTTATTCAGCTGATAAGCTGGGACTGAGTGTACATAAGAAAGCCACTTATCAGACAAATTGAATCCATTTTTTTTGGGCAATGAGTAACTACTCAACTAGGCACCTTGTGGTTTAGAATGTATAGTTCAGATGTCGTTTCTATCTTGGTCATGTTTATTCCTTTCTATTTTTATGTGAAGAAGAATTAGGGGCAGAATGACTTTGTGAGCTTCAAAAGGTTGAAACAGCCAACAGAATAGTAAACATGGCCCTCGGGATCAATTTGCTTGCCCAAGTGTAGCAGTCAATTTGCCTGACATATGAGAGTCAGGGGCCTGTAATAAAGGGGGCCACTCTTTCATTTCCCATGATTCATTGTCATTGTCACAGCACTTAGATCTAGGCAATAATGACAATAGTGACTGCAGTAATTAACGTTAATACACATATGCATGTCACTTTCCTTAAAATAAATTCTGAGATATAGGTAGAATAAGAATTACTATCCTCATTTTATGGATTGGTTGACTGAGTCCTTAAAATAGTAATATGACTTTTGAAAACTTGTAATTTGTGACTGAGCCAGGATTCGAATGGAGTTCTTCCTTCTCCACCATAGATAAGACTTTGTTACCATGGATGGATATATATGCAAACATCAGCTTTTGGACATAAAGACATTTTGGAGGGTAACTATGTGAATAAGGCAGGCTTTCTTTTCAAACAGTAATCCTGCCAACTTCTCATATGGATTTGTATAGTATAAGCCAATTTAAATGACAGCAAAATACTAGTGCTAAGTGATGAGTCCCATCTAGGGCCACACACATCTCAGGAATAAACACTGTAGTCTGCCTTGACTACGGTTGCCAAGAAGGTATTGTTCTCAAGCAAGCATTCTTTGCCCAGACTTTGATTGCACCTGGGAAGTGTTACTAACTAATGTGAGTACTTGAACCCCTAAATTATGCTGTGGGTAAAGGAGGACATAGCTCTTTTTTTCAAAATATCTAATGCAAAGATTTTTAGACAAACTCCTACCATTCAGCTGTCAGCTCTAAAGACAATGCTCCTGACATAAAATGAAAAGTGCGTTTAGCCTGGGCCAGCATACATTTGGAAACAGATATAAATGTAACAAAAATGCTTCTGCATGTTGAGGAAAGTAGCTATGATCTTCATAAAAAAAGGCATATAGGCTTCTGAATCTAATTTTTAGAAGTGTCCTGTAAGATAGAGAAATGAACACTTAGTTCCTGGGTTCTCTCAATCACTAACCATGCTTTCATGGGCAAGACACTCCTCGCTCTGAACCTCTACTTTCTCATCTGTAAAATAAATTCATACTTTCACCTTATGTAACTGCTATAAAAATTCATAGGATTCATAGCTTATAAGACTGTGAGCTATAGTTAAGCTTTAAAGTGTATTTAATCCCCCTTCCTCTTTTTATCTATCTATCTATCTATCTATCTGTGTCTGTCTGTCTGTCTTTTCAGATGAATAACAGGAGTTCTAGGTAGATCAAGTGACTTGTTCAAAGTCTCAGAGTACATGATGAAATAGAATTGAGACCATTGTTCTCTAAATTCACATCCACTTCTCTTCTGTAAAAGAGTTCTATAAATCACAAACCAAAATATAAATGGTAATTGTTAAGATTAAGCATGCTGGGTACAGAGTCCAACTGTGCCACTAAGTCAGAGTATGACCTTCACAGTACCTAGAAATAGTAGCTGCTTAATAAAAGCCTGTTGACTTTCCTTGCCTTGACCTTCAGCAAATCATTTCCCTATGTCATTTCAATATTGCAATATCTCCTTATTAAATTCAGGATCAAACCACAAATCCTTTGGTGTTCAAAGCCTTTCATGACTTGACTCCTCCTCTACCTTTCCCCTGCCCTCCCTTATACCCTCTCATCTTAACAGCTTTTAGAGGTTTTATTTTTTGTTGGTTGGTTTTTTTGCTTGTTTATTTGTTTGTTTGACCTTCCTTCCCACCAGCACATTTCAATCCAGTGACACAGACCTTCTTACTACTCACAAACGAAACACTCCCCCTCTAGGCTCTGGGAATATTCTCTATCTGTCATCCAAGTCTAGCATGTTGTCCTTCCTCATGTCTACCTACTGACTTTCCTAGATTCCTTTAAGGTGAAACTGAACTATAGTATCATCTTCTGTAAGAAACCTTTTTGTCCTTTTCTTGATCTTAGTGCCTTATCTCTTTTAATTATTTTCCATTTGTCTTGTATGTAGCTTGTTTGTAAATATTTGTTTGCTTGTGATCTCTCCCAGTAGAGGGTGAACTAGAGGAAAGAAACTGTCAAAAACACACACTCACACTGAGCTATCAGAACCCAAATCATGACCGAATGAGTCTTGGGATGGGGCTTATTGTTGGTCTTTCAAAGACAGTCAGAGTAATAAGGGTTTAAGACATATTCCTTAAAAATGGAAGCTAGCTTATAAATCCCAAGATATCTCATGAGATTTCAACTCTCAAAATTTATACTCCTTTTGGTGAAGCACCCACAGGTAAGGGTAGGATTCCCTATATGAACAGAGATGGGAGAGAAGAAGGAGGTAGAGAGGGAAGTAAAGTTCTTTGCCTCCGTTTCTTTACCTAGCCTTAATCACTGACTTTGTGTCTCCTTGGTCAAACTGAGAGCTGGGAAAGACCTTAACTTCAAAAGGCAAAGGTCTCCCACTGCATGCTGGTCCATCTCTAGTCATCCTGATCTATATCTTGCCATTGGACCCAGAAAGCTCTGGAGGAGACAACAAGATGGGTAACTTTGCACAGCCCTGACTCTTTTAAATTCAATTCACTTGGAAGTCAGGACACACCTTCCTAATGTCATGGATATGAATGATAAACAACAGCTACAATAATCCCCAGGATTTAGCACAGTGCCTAGAATATAGTAGTTGCTTAAAAAATGTTTATTGACTGACTGATCTGTTTTAGCCTTAGTTTCCTCCTCTGTAAAATGTGCATGCCTGCAAAGGAGTAATATCTTTAAAAAAATCTATAATAAACTACCTAAAAAAGATATGTAAAAATAAAACCCAAAGAGTTGTGTAATAACATTTTCAAAAAGACAACAAAAACAAACAAAACAAAACAAAACCTTTCATGAGCTGAAGGAAAAGAAACTTTTTTTTTTATTTCATGATTTCATGAGTAATACCTCCATTAGGGCAAATGGTAAATCATCAACAGCTTTTAATTTTGTATATTTGTCTGCATTCTCCCGTTAAATCCTTTATACAATGTGATTAAGTTCCTTCACTAAGTCTTTCTTTGTCACCAGCACAAAGTTCAGCTAGTTTATCAGTTACCACTGTGAGAAATAATCATCTTACCAAGAATCCCACCTGGCCATTAGTGAATTTAGAAAAAAAAAATAAGATTTTTTATTTCACATTATTTTGGACTGGGATCCTCTGTAAAAGGTTTTACTTTATAGAGGCCCGCTTTTTAGACCATTACAAAGCCCTTTATGATGTTTATCCTAATTCACATTTTCCCCTTGTGTTGGGGTATACTCCTTGAGCTCTCCTATAATCTTCCCACTTAATCTGGCTTTTCATACCCAAATCTGTTACCTTTTACCTAGTCTGGTCCAGCATTGCCTGTTACCTCTGGATGGCCAGGCCTGCTTCCCACCCCAGTCCTCTATTGTGTGTTATAGTCTCTATTGCCTCCAGCAGTTTCTTACCCTGGATCACATAAGAATCCCACTCTCTTGATTCTGACCAGTAGTCATCCCAGTCCTATTAAGATCCTCCTTGGACTCCTTCTCAAGACTCTCTGTAATCTCCTGCTCCCATCACCCCAGGCTACTAGATAGCCCCCAGATCCCTCCCACAGCCTTTCTGTATATAATATCCTTCTGGTCTCCATGGCTGTGCTCAGTTTACCTCAGAATCACTCTGAGATTCAATGTGACTGGTTTGTCAATACAAGCATCACAAATGCTTAGACTTCTTAAGAGTCAACCCGATATGGCAAATCATTAGTAAACTTTATTTTAACTTGGCTAATAGAAGGTCTGGTCAAATTCATTTGGGCAGGACCTGGGGTGTCAGTATTTTGGAGCCCCAAGCACCCCGAACCTCAACATTATGGTCCCTTGACCTTAATACTTGGATCCCATTGGTCAGGCATTGCAGGGTTCACAGAGTATCTGAAAATACCTAAACCCCACCCTCATGTGGATCTCCAATCTCTGATTCCATTTCACATTTCAATTCTCCCCCATCCTTTTCAAACTCATTTTCTTTATGCTTTATTTAATAAAGGTAATTCCAATTCTTAAAATGCTTTGAGTTCCATCCCAGGTTGTCTGCATCATCCATGATGTAGAATGAGAAAGGAATTTTCTCAGTGGTTAAGATAACTGACAACCTGGGATGGAAATCAAAGCATTTAGACATTTCATTAGTGTCTGATTCTTTGTGATATCATCTGGGTTAATTATATATATGTATATGTTTATGAATGTAGGTATATGTACATATATGTATGTATATATACTTAAATGTATCTATCTACATACACATATGAAGGTAGCAAGTGAGGTTAAATGACTTGCCCAGGGTCACACCATTAGTAAGTATCTGAAGCCAGATTTGAAGGTAGGTTCTCTTAACTTCAGGAATGGTGCTCTATCTACCACATCACCTATCAGCCCCTAGTTGGGGTTTTCTTAGCAAAGATACTAGGAATGCCTTGTCATTTCCTTCTGCAGCTTATTTTACACATGAGGAATCTGAGACAAACAGTTAAGTGACTTCCCCATAGTCACTAATATCTGAGGCTGGATTTCATCTTTCTCATTCAAAGTCCAGTGCTCTATCTATTGTGCCACCTAGCTGACCCATAGGATAAACTGGAGATGATAAATAGAGGGAACCAGAATTAAGAGGGGTCAAGAAAGGCTTCCTTTAGAAAGTAGCATTTTAGCAGGGACTTGAAAGAAGTCAGGGAAGCCAGGAGGTAGAAATGAGGAAGGGGAACATTCAGTAGACAGTTAAGTGAAACTTCCCAGTCATGTAATTGAATGTTTTATCAAAGGAACATCAGACAGGCCAGTGTCAATTGATCACAGAGTACCTTGAGGAGGGAGATGATGTGTAAGAAGACTGGAAAAGTAAGGGGGATAGTTATGAAGATCTTGAATGTCTCAGACAATTTTATATTTGATGCTCAAGGTGATAGGGAGCCAGCACAGATGTTGAGTAGAGGAGTAACATGGTCAGAACTCAGCTTCAGGAAGGTCATTTTGCCAGTTATGTACAGGATGAGCTGGAAAGTCTTTCCTATGTTGATGAGCTCCAATTTATCCTATGTCTTTTTGTATTTATCCACGTGCACATTTTCTCCCCATGAGATTGTAAGATCCTTGAGCACAGGGACTATTTTTTATACCCCTTCTTTTTGGCACCTCCTTTTCTCAACGCAGTGCTTGGTACATAGTAGGCTTGTTGACTTGAATTATAATCCAAAAATTAGTAGTTGACAGGAACCTTAAAAATAATTTCACAATAATGATATTAATGTTGCTATCCACGTTATGTTTAATATTGCTATTACCAATAATATTGGTATCATTAGTATTAATAAAAACAGCCAGCATTTACATACTGCCTACTATGTGCTAGGCATTGTGTTAAATGCTATGCAAATTTTATCTCACTTGATTTTCACACCAATGCTAGGAAGTTGGCGCTATTGCTATCCTAATTTCACCATGGCTGAAACTGAAACAAATGAAGTGCATTTACTGTCACAAGTGGTAAGTGATGGAAGATGTGTATTGCCATCCTTCTGACTCCAGACCGACACAACAAAACTGAGGCCAGAGCAGGGAAGAGGGCCCAAATCCTCTGATAGCAAATTCTATTCCAAACACCGCACAACTCAGGTCCCTCAACTCTGTAATGGAGATCATAACACCACATCGACACAGAGTTATTGTGAAGACAAAATGAAATAACACTTGTGAAATACTTAGCACTGTGCTGGCACACAGTAGGCACTTGACAAAAGATTGATCCCTTATCTTTTCCCGCTCTGATTGTCGGATTTCTTTCAGGTTAAACAATACTGCTTTAGGGGGATATTTGAGGATCATCAATTTTGAGTCTGAAATGGGGATCATTTTATTTAATTTCATTTTAGTGTGTCTCTAGAAGGAAAGTGACTTACTCAAGGTCCCACAGTTAGTCAGCAGTATTGCCAGCCACAAAACTCGGGTCTGATCCAGTCCTCTACCCATTATACCTAACAAACATCCAAGTGCTACAGAAATGCTTGTTGTTCCATGGCCATTATCGTTAATATTGTGTAGACATTTTAAAACTACAGAGATCTTTCTACAAAGACTTTTTGGAACCTAAGCTGTCAGAATATTCATAGCTTCCAAAAAGAAATGTTACAAGACGGCCTGCTGAGTGTTTGGACATAAAGAGTTGGTGATTGTTCTGGTTAAGAAAAAAATCCAAGTTTCCCATAACAACTGTTTTCTTTAATAAAAAAAATCTAATCAGTACAACATTTAAATGGGCCTGGAGGGTCAAATTCTACCTTTAGCAATGACTCCCTCACATCATCTGGGGAAAGATACAGATAAAGGACTCCTTTTATGAAATAATTATACCTCAACACAGATCACTCGTTAACCTTACAGAGAAAATGGTGTTCTTTTTTAACTTAGCCGCACAATGAACTTGGAGAGCCAAGCACAATAAAAGAGATTCCTATTTTGGGGGCTGCTTTTTAACTAAGAATATTTTATACTACAAGCACCTACGTAGTCTTTAAAGCCCTGACATTATGCAAATTAAATATGTTAATCCCCAACTCTGGTACAGATCTCCTCGAATTTAAACTTTTCCCTTTTGTTAGCAGAAAAGAAAATTTTTTAAAAAAGGAGGACAAGGGGGAGAGATGCCTCCTGCCAAAAATAATAGCTATATTCAGTGTTTTCTCTAATTTCTCATTGTTTAGAATGTGTGTCTCCTGCCATGGCCCTGGTGAAGTGCATTGCCTCCACACGATAATAACCTCATTAAAATATGAATAAATATTTAAAACCCACTTCCCAGAAACTTTTTTTCACTCTGAACTTAGACTGATCAAGGAGACGTTTTCATTGTGTTTCTCTCTCTCCATTTCTCAAGGCCAGATTTTTGAATGTTGGTTCTCTAGCCATGTTCTCCTTTCCGGTCCCTAAGGAGACAGAGGAGGCATCAAGTTTGCTAACAACTTGATGTGTCCTGCATGAGCATTAATTAATTAATTATTTTTTATCCCTCAGACACTGAGTCAAATGTCAACGTGGCTCAGCCTCTAGATATGTATGCAGTCAACTGATATCTCTCAGGTAGAAAGGTGTCTTGAACTAGAAAAGCTAATATTAACCCCAAGTGATTCAATTCATTTCAGTATTTGTGCTCATTAAATTCATAGAAGTATGTTATCATTGATTGATTGTTGAAATTGGAATCAGGAAAACCTAAGTTTGTATCCAGCTTTATGCATTTAATAGGTGTATGAGATTTGGGAAGTCATTTATCCTTTGTCTGCCTTAGTTTCTTCATCTAGAAAATGGAGAGGGGGAGGTTGGACTTGATCTCTAAGGGGCTTTCCACTTTAAAATGTGTGATCCTATTCCAAGTTATAGAAGAAATACAAAGTTATGATAAAACACAATCCCTGTCCTTATGGGTCAGTATGTTACTGAGGGTGGAAGAGAAGATGTTACAGCACATATTTAAGCAAAAGACAAAATGCTATGTAAGTTTTTGTTTTGTTTTGTTTATGAGTATTCAGGAAGGATGCCATTGATGACATGGAGTGGGGAAAGTATCAGGGCAGAAATCTGAGGATATTCTATGTATCAGGTAGTATTTGATTCATGGGGTCAAAAAGCACTCAAAAAGGGTATATCAGGCAAAAATAAAAGTATTCCAAGGAGCTCTTAGGGGAGATCACTGAACTGGAAAAACAAAGAGGAAATTTAAGAAAATAGGAATTAGTCCAAT
The DNA here is from genome assembly GCA_028658325.1 of Potorous gilbertii. NCBI lineage: Eukaryota > Metazoa > Chordata > Mammalia > Diprotodontia > Potoroidae > Potorous > Potorous gilbertii. The sequence continues at coordinate 142,785,267 of CM053769.1, forward strand.
TTGTCTAGAGTCCTAATGATGAGTAAGTAGAGTCACCATCAATTAAGAATAGGAGTCACATGAGCAGATCATAATCTTGATACCTAAAAGAGACCTTGAAAATAATGTACTCCAATTCCCTAAATTTAATCTTACAGATGAAGAAATCAAGGCAGACATAAGACAAATGACTTGCTGAAGGTCACACGTGTGTGCGTGTGTGTGTGTGTGTGTGTGTGTGTGTGTGTGTGTCCTTCGTTGCTGAAGAAGACCATCCCATCAGAGAGGTAATGACATGACTTGCACTTGACTTTGTTTTAAGTGAGAGAGGGCTGTGCAGGTCATCAGCCTCACTTCTTCTCCAGAGTCATCTGAATCCAGTGACCAGATATTCATCAGGATGACTGGAGATGACCCAGAATGAGGCAATTGGGGTTAAGTGACTTGCCCAAGGTCACACAGCTAGTGAGTGTAAGTGAGATTGGAACTCAGGTCCTCCTGACTCCTACACTGGTCCTCTATCTACCAAACCACCTAGCTGCCTTAAAGATCACATAGGAAGTTTATGGTAGGTAAAAATCCTCGGGAGACTGCCCTGAGTCAGCCTCATTTGAAATCAGTAGAAATCCTTGGGTATAAACACTGATTTGTAGAACCTGAAAGTTGAAATTGACTTTAGAGATAATATACGGCAGTTGGGTCAAACTCAAAGAGAAATAGTGCACAAAATACCATCCAGAAAATCCCTATTTGCTGAGTATTGACTTAGAAAAGCTAGAATACCTGTTCGTGTGTGTGTGTGTATTTCTGTGTTGATATGTATAGACATAGGTGTGTTAGAATATCAACATGTGAAAAATCAAATAAGAAATGAATTTTAATCTATTTTGGGCCATACTTACAGCTGTTATGGGCCACATATGGTATTCCTCCTGATCTAAGTCATCCTCATTTGACTTGATGTGTTAGAATTAAAACCCTGCTTCTCCTACTCTATGTTCAATATTACTTCTTTGTATTAGGAAGAAGAGAAGATCTGTATGGATTCTATTGCTATAATTCATTCCTGAAGTAATGAGCAGTGACAATGAGGTCCCCCTTTGCTTTTTGCCCATCACTTTAACAGAGAAAAAATCCATAACCCATATGGACAACATCCTAGAGAGGGAAAATGAATGACTGTAAAACTGAAAAGACGCTGTACTAAGTAGCTGATACTTAGAAACTTTTTTGAAAAGGGAAGTAGTCATATTATTAAAAAGCATACATACACAAGGGAAGGAAAGAGAGAGAGAGGTAGAAACAGAGAAAGAGGGAGAGAGAGAGACAGAGAGAACCAAAGACAGAGGGAAAGAGAGGTACATACGTAGAGAAACACACACACACACACACACACACACACAGAATCTGGTATTTTCCCCAGTGACTCTTTGAGGCATGCATATGTGTGATCTCTCTCTCTCTCTCTCTCTCTCTCTCTCTCTCTCTCTCTCTCTCCCTCTCTCTCTCTCTCTCTCTGTGTCTGTCTCTCTCCTTCTCTGAAACAGAGATGAGATGGTTAATATAGCATAGAAAAGTGAGCCTAGGTCCATAATTCTGTTGGTAACAACTTTATTCTACATTCATATTTATTAGTTTTATGACTTTGGGCAAGTTCTTTTTTCCTTTACCCTCCATTTCCTTAACTGCAATATGGGGAAAAAAATTATACCTGAATACCCATACCTAAAACGAGTTTTGAAAAAAGTTACCTGTAAAACACAAAGGAATATGCAGTATTACATTAGTTTTCTTCTGGTCCTTCTATCTACTTGTGGCCCAGTATTTTTGATTTTCAAGTTCAACTTAGAAAAGAGCTAATAATTCAACCTCTTTAGGACATGTTGGAGTCTCCTCCCTTCCTTCCCCTCTCCAGCAAATTTAGAGCTTGCTAACAAACAGTGTATTTTAAAGATTATTTATCTATGTTGTTCCTTGGGCAGTTTTTGAAAGAAAACAGCACATATGATTCTACAATGGAGAAATAACAGCCCTACTTAACCCGAAACAATAATTAGTAGGAACAAGTTAAATTAGAAAAATAACAATTGTAGACAAGATGGAGCTAAGTTATTATATAATATTGTGCATATCATTTTTCTCCTAGGAAAGAGTTTATTCTAATTAACTGAGTTGAAACAGACATATTTCAGACAGACATTCCAGTATTCCTCTTATGGCACAATTCCTTTAGCTCCTGATTACTCTTCAACCTTCCTGTGGCACAACAGAAGATGAGGAGTGTTTATTCCAAAGAACCTAAAAACCAGAGAGACCAGCCCCAGTCATTTGGTCCATGATATCCACTGAGTAGAAAGGTGCAGATATTCTGTGAAGATTACTATTAGTTAGCTGAATGACTCTTAAGAAATGGTTTTACTTTTCTAGGTATTTTTCTTTATCTTTGAAAGACAATTCAGCTGGATAAGGGTTTTAAATATGGGAATCTATGAAAGGGGTCCATCTATAGATTTTAAAGAAGATGATCCATGCAATTTTACTAACTCCTAACTGAAATTTACCATTTCCTTCAATTATGAATTTTTTAAAAATCTGAGAAGGAAGTATAAAGATTATAACAAAGCACCAAAGCATTCTACAACAAAATAAAAGGTTGAACCTGTAAAATGTCTTCATTTCTTTTTCTGTTGTTGTATGATTGTAGCTTGTCTTTGGTTCTCGAAGAAGACCATGACATCAGGGAGATAGTGACAAGACTTGCAATTGACTGTGATTCGAGGGAGGGAAGGCTGTACAAGTCACCAGTCTCGCTTTCTCCTCCAGAGTCATATGTCCAGTGGCCAGATATCAAACAGAATAACAGGACATGGCCTAGCATGCATTTTTTTCTGTTGTAACATTCAAAGAAAAATTGAGGAAGAGGAAGCCAAGGTAGAATTAGAGGAGAATTAGAAGGAGGAGGAGGAGAAGGGGAGGGTAGGGAGAGGAAGGATAGGAGGAGGAGGGGGAGGAAAAGATTATTTACAAGGCACTGTTCTCAATAATAAACTTAAGAATCTCTTATTTGCAAAGAACTGGGAATATTAATATGAAAAGTAATCTAATCCCCATCTTCAGGGAGGGGTGTGTGTGTGTGTGTGTGTGTGTGTGTGTGTGAGAGAGAGAGAGAGAGAGAGAGAGAGAGAGAGAGAGAGAGAGAGAGAGAGAGAGAGTTAGTTCTATGACTATCAGTAATGGGAACAGGATGGAAATGATATGTCTTTAAGTATATGAAGGCCATAGACCTAGAGGAGATAGCTAGGAGCAAGGAGCAGAAGTTGCAAAAGACTAAAATTTCCCTTGCTTTGAGCTGATAAATACCATTATGTTATTGTTTCTTGCCCATCTTTAGTGGGCTTCATCCTCTACCTGTGACAAGGTCCATCACTTTCCTCTCCATATTCCTGGGTTTTTAATTTGCAAAATACCACCATGTCTAGCCTGACCAAAACCCTCATATTCCTAGTTCTTGACCATGCTGTAGAAGTCTCTTCCACATTTACCTCTAGGAATAAACATTGAATGAACCGTATTGCTCTTCAGATGGTTGTGCCAACTGACTCCTCTGTGACTATCCTCAGTTCATTTTTTACTTTTCAGATGAAAATATCTCTTCCTCGATATCAATCTTTTATATATACCATCTTCAGATAGTAGAATGTAAAGTGCTTATAGACCAGGTCTGTCTTGCTTATTATAGCTGTATCCACAACATATAGGATAGTATTTTGGGGGGAGTTATTTTATGCTGGAACACAAGGAAAAGAAAAATCTTAATACTTAGAGCCAAGAAAAAATGTAATGAAATACCACAAGAGGTAGTGAGAATCTGTACATGCTTGAGGGCAACAATCAAAGACTGGACAACTACATAATCTATATTTTTTAGAGTAGTTGGCACTATGAATAGGTCCCTGGAGCCAGGAATAATTGAGTCCTGCTTTAACGTACTTACTATCTACTTTAAAGGGATAAAGTCATTTCATTTATGTCTGCCTCGGTTTCCATATGTACAAATTGCTGTTAATAATAACACCTGCCTTCTAGACTGAACACTGGAACCCTTTATCCTTTACAGGATAAAATGAGATAATATTTGTAAAAAAAAAACCCTTTACAAAACTCAAAGTGCTGTATAAATATGAGCTGCTAATAAAAGTGTTTTTTTCCTCCAGTATTAGATCTGCTAGATGGTCTCTGATGTTGTGGTCATTTCAGCCCTATTTCACTCCTTACAAAAGCTGGAAATTGTCATTGAACTCAAGAGACTCCTTTGCCCACAAAGTTTCTTCATATTCTCTTGCACCAACTTTACCTAGACCCGAGAGAGAAATCTTCTACCTTTTTCCCACCTTTTCTGATAGCTTTTTCCCAACAGCTATCAGAAAACTTTATATGATCAAAGGTCAAAAGATGAACAACAAAAAGTAAATAAAGAATGAATGCACATGGTGTAAACATCTTTAATTTAACATGGTTTTAGGTCTTTTCTCACCCTTTATTTAAGTCTTCCAAGAGTAATCAAGCATTCTATATAGCCTAGATAAAGTAAAGATTAGCTGAAGGTCAGGTTTTTCTAATTCTCTGTCTCTGTCTGTCTCCCTTCTTTCCTCCCTCCATCTGTCTTCTGCCTCTCTTCCTCCATCTGCCACCCAAAGATATGTTGAGGAACTTATCCATTTGAAATGGCCTTTTTATAGTGATCTAGTGTTCTGCACTTGGAGGCAGAGAAACTGGAATAAAATTATAAACCTGCAACTTAATACCTATATGATTTTCGACAAGTCACTTTATATTTGTTGACCTGAATTTCCTTAATTGTAAATTTGGGTCATGGACTAGGTGATCTTTGCAAAAGTATAGGGATAAGTTGCTTAACAACCAGCTTTTTTTGGGGGGGGTGTTGTATGTAAAGCACACTTTTAAAAATGAATCTTCATTATTAACATCACATTCATCACTTTTAATTCTAGACAATCCACAAAACTATAAATGAATTCCCAATTTGTAAAAATTATCTATTTTTGAGGGGTAAATGATCATGCTGAAAATTAAGTAACAGTCACCTTTCCAAGTCTTACTATCTGAGTCTAGCACACTCCTGTCTTTAAGGTTCCCTTCTGCTCTGAAATCCCATTTACCACCTCCTTCCTCTTTTATGGCTTCTTTCACCTTTTTTATCCTCATTGGATCTACCACCTTTCTTATAGAGTTTCCTAAACTCTAGATAATTTAAAATGCCTCTCAGGGAATTCAGTTTTCTGGTCTGAGAAGGTTTTTGATATACCACTCTTTGGGTGATCCTGAATTTGAGGGTGAATATTTTGGGCTGAATAAATACAAAGCCAGTGGCTACCTGATTCTTGATCCTACCTTAGTTTTCAAGTTGATGATCTATCAATCATTGAGGGAAGATTCTTCCAAATCATTTCAGTTCAAAGGATTTAGAGCTAGGAATGGATTTCCTAACATTACATATGGGGATACTGAGGCCCAGAGAAGTGAAGTGACTTACCAAAGGCCATACTGTTAAGATATGGCAGAGCAGGGCTGGAAACACCCCTCTTTTGGCTACCATGCCTTAATTTCAATTTATTAATGCAAGGAAATTAGATCATTGCTTTCTGCAGTGAAGACAAGACATTATGAAAGTCAACTCTACTTCTCCAAGGCCCTCTCTGTTTCTATTTCTTTAATCAAAACCTTAGGTCTCTGTGAGAAGGTAAAATGCATTCTCCTTAGCCTCTGTTGGCATCTACATTTGCATTTGCTGTTTCAAAGCAAAAGTAAATAAGAAATGAAGTGTGTGTGAGGGTTGGTGACCAGGGAGATAATTTTCTTCATTGTCATCTCAAAATGAGGGGCGTGGGAATGTGGAAGGGAGGAAAATACTCTAATAAACATGGCAAGTGCGTAACAGTTGAGGGGGACCTTGGATAGAATGGACTGATTACATCTGGGTAGAATTAACTAAGGAAGACTCATCTAGTAACTAGTCCCATATCCTTGGGCAATTCCCATAATCTCAGTGGGCTTCAGTTTCTTCAACTATAAAATGAGGGGGTTGGGCTAGATGATCTCTAAATTCCTCTACAACTTGAAAATCCTAGATTCTTTACAAAACAGATAAACATTAAATTAATTATAAGAAATAGGGAGGGGAGCGACATGAGATTTTAAAATAGAGACTAGAAGAACATAATAATAGTGCAAATTCCTTAGAGGTAGCAAGCCCACAATCTGTGGCTGTTTTGAGGAAGGATGAGTGAGAAGGCAACAAGAGTTGCTTAAATAAACGCAAATCAAGATGCAGAAAGACACAACAGGTGTCCCCAGAAGGGAAGTTCTACCTTTTTAAAGAGCCCAGAATTCAAGTCAAAGATACATGGAATGTTACAGCCACAAGGGACCTTAGGGTCAGTCAACAAACATTTATTAAGTGATGACTGCATGCCAGACACATAGATTTTATAGCTAGAAAGAAATTTTAGAAAGCTTAACAGTAAAGAATATTAAACACCATTGTGAGTCTCCCTTATTTTTAGCGGAAACTATTGGGGCAGCTAAGTGGTGCAGTGTATAGAGCACCAGTACAGGAGTCAGGAGGACCTGAGTTCAAATTTCACCTCAGATACTTGACATTCAAGGTCATGTGTGACTTTGGGCAAGTCACTTAACCCCAACTGCCTCATTCAGAGTCATTTCCAATCATCCTGATGAATATCTGGTTGCTGGATTCAGATGGCTCTGGAGAAGAAGTGAGGCTGGTAACCTACACAGCCCTCCCTCACTCAGAAACAAAGTCAAGTGCAAGTCATGTCATTATTTCTCTGATGGCATGGTTTTCTTCGGGCAACAAAAGATGGACACACACACACACAGACACACACACACACTCTGGATACCCACCTAAGTGTTGGCACAACTGAGGTTAGAACCCAGGTTGCCTAACTCCCTATTTCTTAATATAGTGGAAATAACAGAGAATACAGCATCTGTGTTCTATCCCATTTCTCCCATTTTCTAGCTGTGTGTCATTGGACACATTAGCTTTGAACAATTTAGCTTTCTTGGATTCCTCTTCTATAAAATTAAGAACTTGAACTAACTAAATCAACTATTCAACAAGCATTTAAGTGCCTGCTAATGTGGATACAAACAGTGCCCTAAGAGTTAAAAAGAATATTAAGGGCTATTTTCTAGTACTTGGTGAAGTCCTATAGTGTATTCTATAACTTGAAGGCCTCCTAAAGCCATTTCCCCATTATCTTGAAATACATAAAACTTCTCCTTAATCTCTATCAAAAATTTGCTTTTGTCTCCCTTATGCTGTGTTCCCACTGTCTTTAATCCTTGTGTCCCCCAGCCCTGTGCTTAAATCCTTAAACCATACCTCATCCTATGATATAAAATCCTTTCTTGTCCTGTATCTTTAATCTTTAACCGTATAAAAATCTCTAAAACTACATCATCATTTTGAAACTTGTACATAAGCTTTACTCCCCCCGATATCAGACTCCTTCTTGTTAAGGAAGTCCATGTAACTTTTATGTAATAAAACTCTTATTGGCTACAGAGGTCTAAGTGAATTTTTTCACACCCAAACCACTCTCAAAAATCTGATCTCAACACCTACTATGTGTCAGGCACTGTAGTAGGTGCTGGAGATAAAGAAAAATAAAAATTACTTTCAAGGACCTTACATTATTTGGGAGGGGGAGGCAAAAATTATAGATGTAATAAACAAAGTAATGTTTTGGTATTTTTTGTTGGGAGAGGTCTTTGGGAACAATGGAAGAAGGAATCAGAAATAGCTTAATGAAGAAAGTGACAGGTGCAGATTCTTGAAAGAAACCAGGGAGTCTATCATTTCTACTATAGTAACTGAAATTCAATTACAGCAAAGTTCAACTTCAATCTTTGGCCAGCATTAAAAAAAGAGGTCCTTCATTGCACATAGCTTAAAGGACACCATGGAAATCATTCTGTAACTTTAAGGTTCCTACAAGTTATTGCATTAGTCAACAAGCAAAAATGACCCCATGTATTGTTAATGGAATGGGAAAATATTTTCCCACCCATTAAAATTCCTGTGTGGCCTGTTTAAGTCACGTGGAAGTCTGAGTCATAACAGTCTAAGTCACATGCAACAGGAAGGGTGGAGCAGAGCTGAGAGGAAGGGAGACAGAACAGGAAGAGCTGGAAAAGAGAGAAGAAGGAAGCAGTTAGCTGTGAGTGAGAGAGGGCATGATTTTTGCTTAAGGGAGTTGGTTTGTGGGGAGGTCTGATAACGTGTATAGACTCCTTGCTTACTATGATGACATTCTTTGTTACTATAATAGATTTGGCATTTTGGTGTTTGAATAAATGTCTTGGTTTATCTTGCATGGAGAGAGTCTATTTGCATAGAGAGAGTCTGTTATATCTTGTGATTCAAACCTGGAAATTCACTGGCATATTCATAGTAGACTCTGTGGGTATCATCTTGCCGCTATATCTCATGATCCTATCCTTTTGTGATTCTTGGAATGCCAACCACAAGTGATTAGGGGGAATGTACATTTATTTAGAACCTCTTCTGTGCCAGACATTGTGGTAAGCTCTTTTTTACAAGTATTATCTTACTTGATTCTCACACCAATTCTTGAAGATGGTTTCTATTACTATCCAATTTTACAGTTTAAGGAAAAAGGCAAATAGAGGCTAGGTGATTTGTCTGAAGTCACATATATAATAGGTATCTTGGGCCAGAATTAATAATAACTAGTAAGTGCTTATATAGCACTTATGTTTCAAGCTTTGTGCTAAATGCTTTGCAAACATTTTCTCTTTTGATTCTCTCAATAGCCCTGGGATTTAATTGCTGTTATTATAATACCCATTTTGCAGCTATGAAAAGTAAGCCAAACAGATGGTAGACAAGTTGCCTAGGGTTAGAGAGCAGTAGGTTATCTAAGGCTGAATTTGAATTCAACTCTCTGACTTTCAGACCCAAGATATCTATCCACTACATCACCAACTGACTCAGTAGCTAGAATACCTGTGATGATAGGTACATTAATGTAACACTATTACACTCAATGACACGACACATAGAATATCTACAACAATGGCACACAGATAAGAAATCTATCAATGTTCTTGCAGTTGCTTCTAATCAAATGTAACCCATGGTTTAAGGTAATGATGAAAATCTTCCACCTTTTTCCTTTTGCCTCAAGACCCCAGTGACAGAATTATTTCTGAAAGTCTATCTGTGATCCCTTTTATCAAGATGCCTCAAAAGGAAGTTCATAGGGTCATAGATTTATAACTAACAGAGATCTTATGGGCCATAAAGTACAATGCCTACCTTTTATAGATGAAGAAATTTATTTATGGAAAGTTTAAGTGATTTATCTATGGAGAAAATTATCTGAGAAGAGATTTAGATTTAACTGTTTCCAACTCCAGATTTAGTATTCTATCCTCCTACAGTACTTTGAAAATCTGAAATTACATCCAGTGAAAACAGAAGCCAAGCCAATGAATTGTAAAAACCAGTGTTTTGTTGCGGCTTTGACAAAACCCTTGGTTTCATTAGTATAGGGATTTCCAGGTGAGGAATTTTCACTACCAATCTGAGTTGGTATTTCTCTTCAACTCAATTATATGCAACATTGGAGTTTTAACTTCATTGATCAGGATCTCCAAGCCAGTTTATGTGACAGGCAAGACTGGAACCCACATCTTTCTGGCTTCAGAACTGATATTCTATCCAGTAGTGCATTTCACCGCCAGAAGGTCATTGTTAAAGGGAATACACAATTGCAAAAAGAAGAACATTTGGATTCCCTCTTTCCTTTGAAGGAATATAGCGCAGTTTGATAGTTAACCAAAATATGACTGAAAAAGGAAACAAGTAGGAGCAAAAATAGCAATCATCATGCTGTCATTGGGTAGTTTGGCGTCAATAATTCAACAACAAAATTGATTGAGAACAACAGCATCTTGGAAGCCGCAATGGACGTCAAGGCCGGCATGTGATCAAACAAGTAATGTGAAAGTTGCATTAGATAGAAGAGATTAAAGTCAAAACACTGATTTAACCCAAAGAATGATCATAATCCACTGAATCTGGTAATAAAAATGGAGTCATAAACAATATGCAACCAAGACTGACTGCGTAGGCTAAAAAGTAAAATAAAATTTATATTTAAAACTTCATTAAAACAAACTGCAATACTTGTAAAAATGGTTTACCTCATTTATCTTGCTCATTTTAAAGGGACATAGGGATGAATAGTGTTTAACTCATTGAGAGCAGACACTGATTACTATTTCTATCTTTTCATCTCTAATTCCTAAATGAGGGTAATTCTCATAAAAGATAATAAATGCTTATTGTGTTAAAATAAAATTTAGTGAAAGATATGCTCAATTAAGAGATAATTAGAATAACTACATTTTGATAAAAGGTACCATGGACAATGAAATGATATCTATACACAACCTACATGCATCAAATACTATAGCATCTAAATTTTTAAAAGTTAAATGAATTTCAGGTAGAGACAGATGTTAGTATTATAATAGCAGGGGATTTTAATCTTCCCCTCTCAGAGCCAGATGAATCTAATGAAAAAATAAACAGCAAAGAAGTCAAGGAAGAGAATAGAATTTTAGATAATCTAGATATGATAAATATCTAGAGAGAATGGAATGAAAATTGAATATATCTTTCCTTTTTTTCCCAGCAGATCATGGTATCTTTTCACTGATTGACCACACACACACACACAAAACTAAAAGCAGGAATATTAGAACTATCTTTTTTTCAGATGATAATGCAATACAAATTATATTTAATAAGGTACCAAAGAAACAGATCAAAGACTAATTAGTGATTAATAACCTAATCTTAAAGAATGAGAGGGTTAAGGAACAATTAATTGAAACAAGGAATAATTTCATCCTTTTTATTATACTATATTATAGATATCCTTATTTTATTTCATAAATTTATACATATATATGTATATATATGTAATAAAAAAAGATATTCTCATTTTGAGTCTTCCACTAAGTACTTGAACAAATTACTTCTCTACGAATCTCAGTTTGCCCATTTGTGAAACAGGATAGTAATCTCTTGTTCTTATCACACAGAATTGTTGTAAAGATCATCTGAGATAGTGAATGTAAATGCCCTTTGTAAATTTAGATCTTCATAATTATAATAACAGCTCACATTTGTGAAGCTCTTTGAAATTACAAAAGCTTTCAATTTCTCCCCTCGTAATAATAGCCGATAAAGTAGGTGGCATGGATATTCAATGTTCTCACTTTATATATCAAGAAACTGAGGGATAGTGAGAGTGGCCTAGAGTTACCTAACTAGTAAGTACTAGAGTTAGGATATAGCTTCAACCCTTGAAATTGTTTTCACTTTTGTTTGTTTCCTTTGTACTAAGCACAGTTCCTTGCACATAGTAAATCCTTAATAAGTGCTTGATTAACTGATCATTTATTGACTCCGAAAGTATTTTTTTATATACTAAATACTTTTCTCCATAATATAAAGTGTCACTGTTGTCTTCTGCCCATTTAATCTCTTTCCTTTCATGCTCACAAACTTTGAACATGGACCTTAGAATATGCTTTGATTCCACGATTTCCTGTTATAACAAAATAAAGTTAGCAAACTGTCAGATGACTCATTGTGGCATATCCTAGGGCAAAAAAAATCAATTTGGTTCATGACCTCATTGATCCAAGGTGTGGAGTATTTGGGTACGCGGCCAGTGCCCCATCTGCTCCTGTGTTTTAAGGTCAAAAGATGAGCCAACTATGGCAGAAAGTCCCTGATTTAATGAGACACAAATGAAAACAAATGATTTTGCCTCTAGAGCTACATTTCTGAGAGCAAAGATATAAGCTTCCATGTATGACTGAATAAGGATGAAAAGCCATTTGACTGTGGCACATTACGGGCCTGCCAGAGTAGTGTGATTAAGACAATTTACACATGAAATTCGATTATGAATAGGAGGGTTTTCCTTCTTCACATGCAAGTGATGTGAGGGAAATTGTTGAGCAGTCTTAATTAAAAACAACTCATGGCTGATTGGCAGTTGGGCATCAGGATGGAATCTGGCAGCACATCAATGGGAGAAATGATGGAGAATTAATGACAGGTGAAAGCTTTGTCAAAAAAGACTGGATGCCTGCAGTCAATCATGCCCTGTAAGCTGTTGTAATTGTGATCTTGCTAGCTACAGCTAGTGAGGCTAGGTTCACTGATGAAATATAGTGATGGATGTGGCTTTCTCTAAGCACAGACTCCAAAAATAAGAACGCAGCCTTCTAGTATGTTGGCCAATGCTGAAAGTAGCATCTTCGGCTTTGTTCCCCACTCACCAAAGTAGCTTCCTCTTCATCAATTCTACTTGCTTCTTAAACCTTAATCTATATGTTAGAATGTTAGAATCAGCAAGAGGATAAAAGATCAAATAGACTAACCCCTTCATTCTGCAGAAGAAGACAGAATTTAGGACAGAAAAAAAGGGGGGGACTTGTTCAAGTTCCTACAATGAGCTGGTGGCAATATTAAAAGTTCTGTATTCTTATTTTTTTAATTTTTCCAAATTGAAGTGGTAATGGGGTGAGTCATACATACATACATACCTATATATGTTGATGTGTCTGTAGATATTATAAAGAGAAATATTATATATATATATACATACACACATATATATGTATTTGTGCATATATATATATATATACATACAGAGATATACATGCAGATATATATATATATTTGTGTCTATATGTGTTGTGTATATATGTATATGTACATGTATGTATGTGTGTGTGCATGTATTGAAAGAGACAGAGAGAAATAGACATTTACCAGGACAGAGAGACAGAGACTGATGCAGAGACCTAGAAAGAGAGACAGAAACAGAAACAATTTATTTAGAGATGGAAGGAAGGGACACTAGAACTCATCTAGTCTGAAACCATCAAATTACAGAGGGAGAAACTGAGGCCTAGAAGAGCAAAGTGATTTGTACAAAGACACAAAGGTAATAAGTTATTATAATTTTATTGGTATTAAGGTCTCTATCCCCTAATGCAGAGCTTTTCCCCTTGAATCATATCACCCATAGGTCAGCTAGGTGGTACAGTGAGTAGAGCACTAGTGCAGGAGTCAGGAAGACCTTGACATTCACTAGCTATGTGACCTTGGGCAAGTCACTTAACCCCAATTGCTTCATCTAGGATCATCTCCAGTCATCCTGAAGAATATCTGGTCACTGCATTCAGATGGCTCTGGAGGAGAAGTGAAGCTGGTGACCTGCACGGCGCTCCCTCACTCAAATGCAAAACCAAGTGCAAGTCATGTCATCATTTCTCAGATGGCATGGTCTTCGTCAGCAACAAAGGACGAACACACACACCATCATAGCAATGTATCTTATGCAAAATGCAATGGCCTGTTGGGTCCTCTCCTTCCTCTGAAAGCTCCATGATTAAGAAATACAGTGTGCCAAAATTTTTAGTGCAGTTTTAAGCTTTAAAGCTGCATTAATACTTTGGAACACTATGTATACATGTTAAATATATGTCACTGGGTTAGTAAATCTTGTATGTGACTGAACAGGAAGAAACTCATTTGACTGTGACATAATATGGTCTTGCTAGAGAAAAGTGCTTAAGAGAGATAGAGATCTATAATTATAACTATCCATTTATACACATGTGTGTATGTATATATAAATATGTATATATACATGTATTCACTTATGCATAATATATAGATGAGAATTAAGTGGAAGAGGTGGACACCAAAGGTAGAAAGCAGCCTTGAAAAGGGATCAGCAGCCTTCACACAAGAGATCCTAGTCTTCCCTCAACACACCATGGCAGCATGCTTACCTGGGTTCTGAATAATGGACAACGCTGTTCTTTCCCCGTCTCCAATGGAGTGAAACAAGGTTGTGTGCTTGCTCCCATGCTTTTTAGCATAATGTTTTCAGCCATGTTGTCAAATGCTTTCATTGAGAATGAACATGGCATCAAGGTCATTTACCACACTGATGATAAAATTCTTCAACTTGGAAAGGCTACAGGGCAAGACCAAAGTGGAGGGAGTGATGGTGAATGATTTTTTTTTGCAGATGGTTGTGCACTCAATGCAGCCTCTGAAGCTGACATGCAATAAAGTATGGATCAATTCTCTGTTGTGTGTAATAAATTTGGCTTAATGATGAACACTAGGAAAATACAGCTACTCCATCAGGCATCACCACCTATCCACATGGAATCATTGGTTACAGTCAGTGGAGAAGTTTTGAATGCTGTTGATAAGTTCGCTAACCTTGGTAGTGTACTTTCCAGGGATGTATGCATTGACAATGAGGTTGATGCATGCATTGCTAGGGCTGGCTCAGTGTTTGAGAGGCTCCAAAGGTAAGTATGGGAGAGAACAGGTATTAGACTGACTACCAAACTGATGGTCTATAGAGCCATTGTGCTGATGTCATTGTTGTATGCCTGTGAAACCTGGACAGTATCCCAGCACCATGCCAGGAAACGGAATTGCTTCTATTTGAATTGTCTTAGGAAGATTCTGAAGATCACCTGGCAGGATAATTTCTTGAACTAAACTGACAAGCATTCAAACTCTACTTCAGAGTTTGGACTGGCTGTTGTTTTAATGTAAAATTAGTATGCTTACCTAAAAGACATTTTTATGGAGAACTCACTTAAGAGCAAACATTCACATGGTGATCAGAAGAAGTGATACAAGGACACTCTCAAGGTCTCTCTTGAGAATTTTGAAATTGATTGTCTGACATAGGAGACACTGACACCAGACCTTTCAGCATGGTGTGCCCACATAAGAGAAAGTGCTATGCTCTATGAGCAAAGTAGAATTGAAATAGCTCAAAGGAAATGCAAGATATACAAATTTAGAGAATCTACCCCAAATACTCACTTGGACTATTTGTGCCCAACCTGTGGTAGAGCATTCTGAACTTAGATTGGTCTGATCACCAACAGTTGGATACACTAAAAGTTGACTCTAGCATAATCATGTAGCTGTGATCCTCTTCTAGAATGAAGGACAACAAAATCCCAATAGATTGGACACCCCATTTCTAGGGGATGCTCCGCAAATATATCATGGGAGTATCATTGTGTAGCTCAAATAAAAAAAGAATGGGTTATTCTAGCCTCTTTCCTCCCCACCTTTCTGCTAGGGAAGCTTTATTTTCTGCCAAGCAAGGAAGTTGGAGACTGTGGCTGGAAGCATGGGCCATCTGCTTTCCTCAGAACAGGAAGAGGTTACTGGGTGGTATTATATCTATCTACTTTCTTAAATATTATTAGTTGAGGATATATGATCATGTTCAAATTGATTTGTGATCACTGTTTCATAATTCAGGGAAATAGAACTTATATATCCATGACTTGACTTATTTTCCTCCAAATGCCATGTTGAAAACTAAAAATAAATAAACTAAATTAAAAAAAATTCTAAATGGGGTCACAAAGAGTCAGATAAGACAGAAATGACTAAACAACAGCAAAATAGAAATCAGAGAATGTATACATGGTAGAATATGGACCAAACATAGAGTGGAGGAGCTCTTCCTTTGGGAGTGACGTAACTCAGCTTAATGGAAAGAGAGAGAGAGAGAGAGAGAGAGAGAGAGAGAGAGAGAGAGAGAGAGAGAGAGACAGAGACAGAGACAGACAGAGAGAGACTCCCAGATCTTACTCAAGAAGTTCCCCAAAGTCTCTAGAGCTCGAGTAGCAAATTATGTATATAATAGAGGCTACCTACTCCTCTCAAGTCTTCCCTGAATCTTTTCTTTCAGTACCCTGAAGCAGAATTCTCATCATCCATCTTCTTTGTGAAAGTTACAAGCCAGAAGGGCCAAGCAACCTGAAGTTTGAAGAGAAGTTTAAGTGACTCAATGCAAAATTGAAGAAGATTGAAGAGAATGGAGGTTTTTCCAACTTCCAAGTCTTCCCCACCTTTTACCCAGGACAGGGCATTCATCAGTGAGGAGAGAGTCCTATACCAATGGGCTTGGAAGATTCTATGGTTGTACAAAATAAATACATATTGTTTTTCATTTTTATTTCTGGAAGAGGACCAATGGCATCAGGAGGGTGATGTTTTGACTTACAAGTGAATTAGATTTAAGTGAATAAGGGTTGTGCAAAGTAATCAGCCTCACTCCTCCAGTCATTTAGAATCCAGGGGCAAAACACAGTCAAGATAACTGGCAATCACCACCCCATCCCCCCTAAATACATAAGTTTATTTCAGAGTACAGGGACTTCTGTCTAGCGTTCCTGAAGGCTGCATTTGTCCTTTTGGTATCTCTTCCTCCCTCCCTTCCTCTCTCTCTCTTCCCCCCCCCCCTCTCCCCTAGCTCTGTCTATATCTGACTCACAAGTTTTTTTTTAATATTTTTAACTCACTGGTAGTGGTGGCATTCCTTCTATTACCCCTTTCTTCCCAATAAAATATAACATTTTGAGGGAAAGTATTGTTTTATTTTTCTTGTATGCTCAATGTTTAGTACAATCACTTATGCATAGACACTAAAAATGTTTTGTAGATTTTGCTAAGTTGACTTTGAAGGTACTCCGTAAAATATCTGTGGAATGAAAGAGTGAGTAAATGAATAAATGAGTAAATTCCCTGGGGAAACTGAATGAATTGTACAAAAAAAAATTGTCACCCTCTTCCAGACACACACACACACACACACACACACACACACACACACTCACTCATACACACTAAAAATAAACACACAAAAACTTAGAGTAGCTATCATTAGGATGAGATAGGAAAGTGTAAAGAGATTATGGCTTGAACTGTAGCAGTAAAGGGAAAAAAAATAATTTAAAAGTAAAGAAAAATGGAAGAAGTTCAATTTAATTTAATTCAGCAAGCATTCATTAAATACCGATTAAGTGCAAGGTCCTTGAAGAGGTTCTGAGGTCAAAGAGTAACATGAAAGATAAAAGACAAAGGAAAAAGAAAAAAAGGAAAAATGAAAGACAAAGACAAACATTACTTGCCTTCAAGGAGCTTATGAGCTAGTTTGGAGAAGCACTGTACATTTAGAAAACTAAATATAAAATATGAAGAATTTTGGGGGTAGGAAGCAAACTATCTACTGAGGGCATTCAGGATAGGCTTTCTGTAAGAGGTGACACATGTGCTGAGCTTTCAAAGCAGCTAGAAATTCTAAGAGAGAACAAAGGAGTGCAGACCAGGCAGCAAGGCAAAATGCAAAAAGAGCACAGAGATGGGACATAGGAAACTGTGAGAAACAGCAACTTGAACATTTTGTATCATAGAGACTATAAAATGTAGTGCTATATAATATTACTGTCAAGATGGGCTGAGGATTGTGAAAGACTGTTTATCCTAAATAGAGTTTTATAATATAATTGAGGACTTTGGATCTTATTGCACAGGTTACATGGTTACATCCCTAACAACCTGTTCCTCTACCTTCTAAGTAGAGAACCTTGCTTGATAGTTCACTTGAAAAACATAATAGACTATTATCACTTCTTAGTCTTCTTTGCTGATTGTTCTTCTACTATTAGAAAAATAATTTCTATTAATCATGCAATTCTCCTGTATATAACTGAAGGAGTAAAACTAATTCAGGATGACCTTGAGATGGAAAATTTTAGTGATTAGATATAGGGTTAATGGAATATAAGATCTTCCCTGTCCATTAATAGGGCTATGTGAGCACATGTATCTCCCTTTCCTTTGGAACAAGAGGTGTGTTCCCAGGTCTAAAGGAACACAAATATTTCAGTCATGGATGTCTTGCTGCTTTGAACTTCACCTCAGTTCACAACTATGACACAACCTGAGTTACATACAGCCCTGACCCAGAGTCAATTAGACTCCGGGTCATGTGGTATCCAGTTATGTGCTAAGGCACATAGATTTTCAAATTTTTCTTTGAAAGCTATATATACTAGGAGGTTGGTATTTTACTTTGGGACTCTTTCATGGGAAGAATGTTTCTCTGTGATTTGGCCAGATGACACTCTAGGTAACCATGGTTAAGGATCCCCCAGCCTTTTTGAAAACAGATGTTGGTACTCCCTTGTCTGGTGATGTAAATTGTTCTATTATTCTGTTTAGAAAGTTGGAGTCCTGTCTATTGAATTCTTTCTTGGATACTCACTTCTTTCTACTTAACTGTCTGCATTATTTAATTAAAGAATGTTGACCTCTTTCAAGCTGTTGCTTCTTTTAGAAAAGAAGATAAAAAAAAACCTGTGCTAGTAGCCCACCCTGTGTTCTAGTGTGGTTGCTAATACACAGATCTGAACTGAATTCAACATTAATACAGAAATTCAAAGGACAGGTAACATTTTTGGGAAAGATACTTGTGTTTGTTCTGGGACATGTTGAGTTTCAGATATATATAGGAATATTCAGCTAATAAAGCCAATATGCAGATGGAGACATAGGATTAGAGGTAAAGAGAAACCTGAATTTAGTAATTTTAGGTTTAGACTTAATTGGTAACAGCCAAAGCATCTCATGAAGTGTGAGTGTAGAGTATATGGAGAGAGTGTAGAGAGAGGGGGAAAATACTTGGAATACAGCTTTGACTTTAATTTCTCCATGTAAAGATTGGACTATGTGATGATCACCCCTAGCAATGCCAGTATTGTATGTTATAATTGATAACATTTCTATTTCCTAGAACCTTAGCACTTACATTCTTATCTTGATACTTTCCTTCTTCAAAGGCTCTGTGATTGCATCTACGAAGAAATTCTATTCATTAAGGTCACTACAAAGATATAGCTAGGTAATAACCTATGCTGATTCATCTTGCAACATTTTGTCCACATCCCCACATAAATTCCCCTAAGGGAATCCACTCAATATTCTGGAAGTCTCTCCAGTGAGCTCTTAACATAGTGTGGAAATGGAAGGAGTCAGGCAGCTGCCATGAATTCTCCTACTTTCTCAATTCCTGACTAGTGCAGCTACTTTTTCTGGTCATACATCTGTCTGATTATAACTCTTATGTCATGTCTCCAAGGCAATTCTTCATTCATTTTTCAGTCGACTTGTGGCTATGTAAGCCTTGCTATTATCCAGTGGCTGATTTGAAATTTTAGTTATTGGAGCTAATATTCCTTGAGTAGCTTAAAGCTGCATCATTGGCATTAGTATATGTATCTGTGTGTATACACACATATGTGTGCATGTGTTTACATGTTTGTGTGTAATACATATATGTATATTATGCATGTGTTATATATCATATATGTATGCATATGTGAGTGTGAATATATACACATGTATATACTTATGTGTGTACATATATACCAATACATACATATATAGTTTCCAAGAGAATCTTAAGATTATTTAAACCATTATACCACTTGATTTCTCAATTCAGTGCATTCTGCTATCTTCCTATTATTCAGTGCCCTGTGAAAGTCAGGATTGTTTCATTGTACTTTTATCCCACTCCCTAACACAGTACTTGGCACATAACAGTCACTTAATGCTTGCTGATTGATTTTTTTTTTTACTGATGGACTAGCTCTTTCTCTCTCTCTCTCTCTCTCTCTCTCTCTCTCTCTCTCTCTCTGTCTCTCTCTCTCTCTCTCTCTCTCTCTCTCTTTATATATATATATATATATATATATATATATATATATATATATATATATAATACACACACACAGAGAAAGCTTTATTCACATGTAGATAGTTATGACAAACTTTTTTCTCTTGAGTGATTATTAATTTATTAGAACACAGCCTAATAATTTACTAATGCTGCAATATTCTGAGACTTGATGCAGTCAGCATAGCATTATAAACAAACGGAAACATCTGGATCAACTTACCATCTATAAATAATTTCCATTCAAACTTTGCTTTGAGAACTTCTATGACCACATCATAATAAGACTTGCCATTAATAACCAGAGCTTCATCACACAAAGTTTTCTCTATTTCCATCATTTTAAAAATATATTTAATAATATTAATAATATAAACCATTTTTGAAGGTAAACATTTTAAGGTAAATCTGAGCACATCAAAGAATACATACCCACTTACGTACACATGTGTATATTCACCTATGTATATATATATTTATATAAACATACCCATATGAACACTGCATTCATTCAAATGTGGCATAACAACACCTGGAAAAACATTGCCTAGCCACAAAACAGCTTAAGATGTATAATTCTTTCCATTTTTGGAAGAGATGAAATTAATTCAAGATCATCTTTCTCAGCAGAGGTGTCAGCAGGCCCATGTCCATAGCAACACAACTGGAGAAGCAGCTGGTACCTGTCACATCTTCAGTTCCATTCTATTAAGACAATTAGCATTCATCTCAAAAGAAAAAAATCCTTTAAAATAATGGCTCAAATCAAATTTTGGAGCAGCAGGGCTGTTAAAGATTGGAGGGAGACATTGATTCATCATAAAACTTAGGAGGTCCATGAAAGGGTTCTGTAACACTGGGGTGGGCACAGGCATTGGCAAGAGCAGCAGTGAGTGGCTTCAGAGGTGGTTAGGAGGATGGAGGGAAATATGTGGTTTTTATCATAACTGTGAATGTGAATGGGATGAACTGAAAGATAAAATTGAAATGGATAGTAGAATGGATTATAAACTAGAACACTTCAATATGGTGTTTATAAGAAACATATCTGAAGCAGAGAGACATACACAGAATAAATATAAGGAGCCAAAGCAGAAGACGTTATACTTCTCCCAAAGTAAAAAAAGAAAAAAAGAAACGTTGACATATGGGATATGGTATCAAACCAAGAAAAAGCAAAAATAGATTTAATGAAAAGGTTTATGGAAGGAAATTACATCTTGCAAAAGTCTCCACAGATAAAATATTAATATCAATACTAAATGTACATGCACCGTAAATACATGTATAAACAACATATACTGTATATATACATGTACATACGAATGTATGTACAACATATATAAATGTATATACAACACATGATATACCATTTATTTTTAAAAGAAGTTAAATGAGTTACAAGAGGAAATTAATAGCAAAACTGTACCAGTGAAGTACCTCAATTTCCCCATCAGACTAGATAAATCTAAAAAAAAATAAAAAATAGACATTAAAGAAATAAATAGAATTTTTGAAAAGCTAGATATGATAGATTTCTGAATAAAATTGGATGGGAATAGAAAGCAATAGACCTTTTTCTGTGAAGCACACATATCATATTTTATGGCATAAAACTCTCAAAACCAAATGCAGAAAAGAAGAAATATTACATGCATCACTTTCATATCATAATATAATAATAATTAAATTCAATAAAGGGACATGGAAAGATAGAGTAAAAATGAATTGGAAACTAAATCTATTCCTAAAGAACAAATAGGTCAAAAGAACAAATCACAGAAACAATCAATAATTTTATTAAAGAGAATGACAACAATGAGAAAACATGCCAAAATTTATGTCATGCAGCCAAATAAGTACTTAGGAGAACATTAATATCTCTAAAAACTTGCATCAGCAAAATACAGAAAGAGCAGATGAATGAATTGTGCATGCAACTAAAAAAGTTAGAAAAAGAACAAATTAAAAGTCCCCAATTAAAAACAAAATTGGAAACGGTGAAAAGTAAAGGAGAAGCAAACAAAATCAAAAGTAAATCACTGAACTAATAAATACAATTAGAATTTGTTTTAATTAAAAAAATAAAAGAAATAGTTAATTTTATTTTTAAAAGAAAATAAAATTGTCAGTATCAACAATGAAAAGAATGAATTCACCAGCAATGAAGAGGAAACTAAAACAATTATTTGGAGCTATTTTCTCAATTATATGCCAATAAATCTGACAATCTACAAGAAATGGATATTTACAAAAATATAAATTTTCCAGATGAACAGAAGAGAAAATAGAATATTTAAATAACCCAATCTTAGAAAAAAAGTCTTCTAACAAGATATAAATAAAGTCTCTAAGTAAAAATCTTCAGGGTCAAATGGATTCACAGTGAATTCTACCAAACATTTAATGAACTATCAATCCCAACACAATATCAACAATTTGAAAGGAAAATAGGAGTCTTACTAAATTCCTTGTATGATACAAATATGGTGCTAACTAAACCAGGAAGAGCCAAAGCAATGACAAAAAATTATAGACCAATTTCATTAGTGAATATCTATCCAGAAAATGTAAATAAAATACTAGCAAGGAGATTACAGCTTTAAATCACCAGATTAATACTCTATGATCAGGTGACATTTATACCAGAAATGCAGGGCTAGTTCAGTATTAGGAAATTGTAGAATAATTAAACATATCAATAGCAAAACTAACAGAAATCATATGTATGTCAATAGATACATAAAAGGCCTTCAAGAAAATGCACCATCTATTTCTATTAAAAGCTTTAGACATGAAAGACATTAATGGAAGCTATCTTAAAATGATGAGTAATACTTATCTATAACTATGATCAAGCATTATTTGCAATGAGGATAAGTTAGACATCTTTTCAAAACAATTAGGGGTGAAGCAAGGATGCACTTATCACCAGTATTATTCAATATTCTATGAGAAATGTTAGTATTAGCAATAAGAAAAAAACAAATTGAAGACATTAGAATAGGCAATGAAGAAACAAAACAATCACCCTTTGCAGATGATAATGATATACTGAGAGAACTCTAGAGAATCAGCGAAAAACTGTTGAAATAATTAACACCTTTAACACAGTTGTAAGATGAAAAATAAACTTTCATAAATAAAGCTTAAGCATTCCTATATCTTACTGTAGCACCAATGCAATATTCACAGTAGCCATGAATATCATGGCACAATTAACTATCACGAAATACCAAAGACTCTCCACATGGAAGGCAGAACCAAAACATTTATTCAGACCCAGAAACCAAAAATCCATACACAATAATAATGCAGAAGACAGCACCATCCCCAAGCCTTCCACTGCTAGGTTTCCCACAAACTAAGTTCATTACACACAGCACAACAGGCTCTCTTAAATAAAGTCACACACAATCACAATATCATTCAAACTGCCCTGGAGCATGCATCCTTACTAGCTCTGACTGCTCTCAATACTAACTTCCTCTCAGCTCTCTTCTAGCTCTGCCTCTTGCTGCTCCACCCATTCAGCAAACTCTTCCCACCACAGGCTCCATGTGACTAAATGGACCTATTAATGAAGAGGAAAGATTTTCCAATTCAAATTACCATTACACTTACCAATACATTACAGCTATAAGGAATAAAAATATAAAGTCCATTTAAAATAACTGTAGACAAAACAAAATACTTGCCAAGATAAAACAAACAATTATAAAACATTTTTAAGATGAATAGAATCAGATTTAAATAATTGGAAAATATTAATTGTTCCTGGGTAGGCTGAGCCAATATAATAAAAATGACAATTTTCTGTAATTAATCTAAGTGTTCAGTATGATACCAGACTGCCAAAATATTTCATAAAGCTAAAAAATGATTACAAAATTCATCTGGAAAAACAAGCAAACAAAAGAATACCTGGGGATATTGTTGGAGAATAAATGAAAAAATGTGAAGAAAGGTGGCCTAGCTGCATCAGATTTCAAACTTTATTACAAAGTGGTAATTAGGAAAACAATGTGGTATTGGCTAAGAAATAAAGTAGTGGGGCAGTGGAATAAATTAGGTTCATAATACACTCTAGTAAATGAATATAATAAGCTTATTTTTGATAAACCCAGACATCCAGGATTCTGGGTCAAAAACTCAATATTTGGCAAAAATTTCTAGGAAAACAGTATGCCAGAAATTAGGTATAGACCAATATCTTGCCCTGTATAAGGTCAAAATGGGCACATGATTTAGACATAAAGGGTGATACTAAAAGTAAATTAGGAGAGCATGTAATAGTTAACCTGTCAGATATATGGGTAAAGGAAAAAATAGAACTAAACAGGATATAGAATATATTACAAATTGTAAAATGAATCATTTTGATTATATAAAATTAAAAGATTTTTGTACAAATAAAACTAAGCAATGCAAATTAAAAAGAAAGCAGAAAACTGGTGAAAAATATATATCTCTAACAAATGCCTCATTTCTTAATTATAAAGAAAACAGCCAAATTTATAAGAATACGTCATTTCCCAATTGATAAATGGTCAAAAGATATGAACCAATAGTTTTCAGACAAAGAAATCAATTTATCTATAATATGAAATAATGTTTTAAACCACTATTGATTAGAGAAATGCATATAACTCTGAGGTACCATCTCACACCTTTCAGATTCGTTAACACAATGTAACTTCAATGAGATGTCCATATCAGCCACTATGGATATGCACACGTATTTCCAGAGTAAATTTGCAAAATATAAACTTTCTCAAAGATGAAACCAAGACACTGATTCAAATACCGGAAAGTCAAATCCATCATAGTAACAATGAAATCTATACATGTTATCAATGCAGGGAACACTGTCATCCTCAAGTCTTCCTTCTGTCAGGCCTCACCACAAACAAGATCCTTTAATCAAAATCACTCCCTTTCTCACTCATGCTAGCTGCTCTGTTCTATTATTCCTGCTCTTTCTCAACTCTACTTCATTCTCTCATTTCAGATCTCCCTGCTCCACCCATTCAGCAAGCTCTTCCCACCATCAACTGCATGTCACTCAGGCTGTGGGCTCTTCCAAAGCTCAAAGCAGGTCACATGGGCTTATTAAAAGGCAGGGAAAATCTCCAACTTCCCTTATGATTACACATAATAAAAAGGAAAACTATAAATGCTGGAGTTAATGTGGGAAAACTGGTACACCAATTCACTGTTGGTGGAGTTGTGTGAAGTGATGTAACCATTCTGGAGAGGAATTTGGAACTATGTCCAATGGCCTAAAAGTGTTCATACTTTTTGATCTAGCAATACCACTGCTAGGTCTGTATCCTAAAGCGATAAAAAAGGGACCTATATGTACAAAAAACCCAATATTTATAGCAGTTCTTTTTTGTGGTAGTTAGGAACTGGAAATTGAGAGGATGCCATCAATTGAGGAATGACCAAACAAGCGATGACATATGAATATAATGAAATGTGATTATGTTTTAAGAAATAAAAAAACATGACAATTTCTGAAAATCCTGGAAAGATGTATATGAACTGATAAAAAGTGAAGTAAGTAGAACAAAAAGCACAATCCTATACATTAATAGAAATATTGTATCATGAAGAACTGTGAATGATTTGATTATTCTCAGCCATACAATGATTTAAGACAACTCTAAAAGACTCATAATGAAAAATGCACCACATCCAGTGAAAGAGCTGATGTTATTTGAATACAGACTGATGCATTTTTCCTTCCTTCCTTCCTTCCTTTCTTCTTTCTTCTAGTCTTCTTGCACAAAATGAAAAATATGGAAATGTTTTACATAATTGCACATGTATAAAGTATATCAGACTGCTTGTTTTCTTAAGGAGGGAGGAGAGAAGGAAGGAAGGAATATAATTTGGAAGTCAAAATAAAACCAAATGAGTATTAAAAGTGATGTTACATGTGATTGGATGGATAATAAAATATTTTTTAAAATGTGAGCCATTCTTCAATTAAAATAGATCAAAAGATATTAACAGTTTTCAGAAGAAATCAAAAGTAGCAATAGTCACATGAAAAAATGCTCTGTCGCTGTTGATTAGAAAAATACAAATTAAGAAAAACTCTGAGATACTACTATACACTTATTGGATTGACTAACATGACAGAAATGATGCGACATGACAGATCAATACTGTAAAGAATGTGGAAAAACAGGTACACTATGGACTTTTGGTGGAGTCGTGAATTATTCCAACAATTCCAGAGAGTGATTTGCTATTATGCTCAAAAGACTATCAAAGAATGCCTACACTGTGATCCGGTAATAACTCTACTACATATATATTTACTATACTAGATATATATCCCAAAGAAATCAAGGAGGAATGACAAAGGATGTACGTATATATATATATATATATATATGTATATGTATATATACATATATATATATATATATAGTGGTGTGTGTGTGTGTATACATGTGTGAGATATATACATATATATACATATAGATATGTATATATATATATATATATATATATACGTACAACAATATTTATACCTTTTTTTAGTGGTGGCAAAGAATTGGATCATGAGTAGATGTTCATCATTTGGGGAATGACTGAAGAAGTTGTGGTATATGATTATGATGAGATACCATCATGCTATAAGAAATAATGAAAACTCGGAAAAACATATAAACTGATGCAAAGTGAAGTGAACAGAATCACGATAACCAGGAGAAAATCATACTTTAACAACAATATTGCAACAATTATCAAATGTGAAAGACTGAACTATTCAGATTAATATAGTAATGCAAGAAAATATCAAATGACCTGTGGTGAAAAATGCTATACAACCATAGACAATATAAAATACTTGGGAGAATACCTGTCAATATAAATCCAGGAACTCTATGAACATAAGTATGAAATGCTTTTTATACAAATAAAGTCAGATTAAAAAAACCACAACAATCATATCTAATTGTGAAGGCATTAATTAATTGAATATCTGCCAGATTCTCTGAACCTAGTTTGAAAACATATTTCCTTTCAAGATTCTTTGCCATGGAACCATACACTACTGTTGAAATAGGGCAGAGTCAAGGATTAACCTCAGGCCAAGAAGAGGCCTTCAGTCAAGGATCCATCCATTCATCCAACTATCTATCTATCTATCAACCTTTCTATGTACCTATATATC
>CM053769.1:142812682-142843513 GCA_028658325.1 Potorous gilbertii
CACCAGTTTATATTTTATGAGTCACAATCATAACTCTAATTTTTTTGTAACCCATATTTTTCTTAAATGTATGTACCTATTTCATTCTAATATTATCAAAATAAAGGGTATTTTGTTTTGTTTCTCTCAGATAATTAAAATGCTTCCTATGTACCATTTCTGCTCATTAAATCTGTGTAATTGCTTTAAGGTTTAAAGTTCGAGGAGGGAGCTTTTAATTTCAGTAGGGGAGTTTTGGGATCATTTTCCCAGCGAAGAGTTCAATCCATCCTTGTGTATCTAGGTTAAGTTCTTGGCCTCCCAATTAAAGCCAGCTCAGCCAGTCTTTTCTCTCCACCCAGCAATCTTCACTAGGAGAAACCCATTACCTTTCTGACTCTTCAAATGACTAGTCTGGTCCTAAAGGGACAAACTTCCCACTCCAAAGACTTTAACAAGTTATAGAGCTCTAATTGCCATGCCCACTTGACTTTCAAATGAGCAATGGAGAAGTGTTAATACTAGAGACAAGAATTCATATTTCTATGTCTCCCTATGATTCACTCTATGGTTGACCTCTGGCAAGCCTCCTGCAGCCTTATCTTCCCTAACTTTAAATGAAGATAATGTTATCAACTTGTTTGTTCACAACCTTACTGGGTTTGAGATATAAAAATAGCACTTTCTTAGTCCTGAAATGAATTTTTTTAAAAATATTCATTATTTACTTTTCATCCCTATGTCAATTTCAAAGGCTTTCAAAAGGAACTGGATGACTGAAGTTTGACTTAGCAGTTACTATATCATACACAACACCAGTTTTTGCTCAAGCACTATGGGATTTGAGGCTGAAATGGTCCTTGCTGATTATCCAGTTTAATCTCTTCTTTTTAAACAGGAGCTATTTGAAGGGGATAGACGTTAAATAAGTTGTTCAATGGCACATCATCAGTAAGTGGCAAAACTAGGGCATGACCTTCTTTCTCTGTGCTTCCTTAATTTTTAGAAATCTCCATAAGTCACAAAATCACAAGTGCAAGAGATGACAAGCACCTTATAACATAAAATGCCAAAGTTATAGATTTTGGTCATAGAATAATAAAGCTTAGAGCAGAATGTTAGAACCACAGAGGAGATCATCCAGTCTCTTCACTGTACATATGTGGAAAATGAAGCCAAGAGACAATATACTGTGTCATTAATAGAGATGAGAGTGGAATCCCAGGAAGAATGGACTGGAGCCAGTTGGTACTGGTTCTAGGACCAATTGTTTAATTTTCTTGGAGGCTTTGGATGTAGGACCTTTGACTTTGTTGTCCTCTGAGTGTTTTGATCTTTCTTATCACTATAGTAACTTTCTGTATTCTGAGAATTTTTTTTCTGTTGTTTGCTCATTTTATCAACCTATTGCTTGACTTTTAAACTTTTTGTTAATGTATGGCTCTGCTTCCAGGATGGAGGGGGAACTGTTCCAAGTTTCAGAGGTTTTATTCAACTGTTTTCAGAATATATCTAAGGACCTGTAAGTTTTCAGTTCTTGCAAGGTGGTAAGATCTAAGGAGAGTTATTTACTTCTCTCTTGTCCTGTGCTCTGGTCTATGACTGACCACAGCACTCTTTTCTGCCCTGAAACTGTAAGGAGGGTTCCCCCTCAACTGTGGGCACAACCTTTGCTATGCAAGTATAAGTATGCAAGTACCATGGGACTGCCAACAAGGACTGTTTCCTAGATCTGAGCACGAGCAAAGCAACAGATATCTGCCCCAGTGCTAATGAAGACACCTCTGTAATCTCCTTCTCATCAATTGTTCTACCCCCTTACCATATGTGGGCTGAGAGCCCCAGAAGTAGATGTTGCCACTGATAATTCAGTCACTCCCAAGACTTGCTCCTGGTTTGCTGGGCCTGGGGCCATGCTAGAGAGGCCTGTGCTGGTCTGTGTTTCATTCTCATTCAAGTGTGATGGACCTTTCCTGCTGGCCTTCTAAGTTGTCTTTGGCATCTGTGGGCATGACATGCAAACAAATTGGATTTAAGTAAAGCAGGATTATACAAAGTCACTGGCCTCTCTTTCTCCTCTAGAGTCATCTGGATCCAGTAGTCAGCTATAGATCAGGATAACTGGATAATTGAAGTGGGCCCTTTCTTTCATCCCCTTCCCTCCATCCACATGGAGCAAACCTGCACAACCTGCAGCTGACAAAGGATTTCAGGCAGCCCAGGAAAAATATAGAAGAAAAACATCCTCTACTTTTTTGAGAGCTCCTTGAAATCCATTGGTATGTCCTTGAGCCATAAATGGTTTGCTGGTTGCAGGTTGTATAGACCTGACACATCCTTACTTGTGGGTGCTTTGTCCAAAGGGAATGTAAATTTTAACCTCTGAAAGCTGATTTTATTTTTCTTAACACCGAGCCTTAACACCGAGCCTTAACACCAAATCCATCTGGCTCAAATAAATGACTGGCCAAAAATAGGTCCCAGGCCAAGCCCCACTTGGTCGTTGTTTGGTCACCCATTGACTCAGAAGGATTGTAAATAGCAATTATTTATATTTTGTCTAAACCCCCGCCCCCAGGTTCTTGCCTTCCTGGATTGATTTTTTTCATTTATTTAATCATTTATCTATTTACTTTGAAAAAATTTTGACTAAGTAAAGAGGCCATTCTCTGACTCAATTCTTATTAAGCCTTAATCACTGAATGGACATAGTCTCAGTCAAACTGAGATCCATTAAAAATCTTAGCTTGAAAAGGCCAAGGTCTCCCAATTGCATAGACTGTCATATGAGGAGTGGGGAAAGGCTCTGCTCAAATCATCCCTCTGATGCTCACAAATTGGATGACCCTGATTAAGCTACTTATTAAACTCACGAAGCCTCAGTTTGCTCTCCTATAAAATGCGTAAGATTAGACTTGATGAAATCTAAGGTCCCTTTGAGCTCCAAAAAGGATTAGATGTTGAATTTTAATAAAGATGCTTCCCATTTTTACAACACTTTGAACTTTGCAAAATGTTTCCTATAACTAGTTTATGAGGTAGGTTGTAGAACAGTTTTGTTTTTCCTGAATTTTACAATTGAGGGAAGAGTGTAAAGTTACTTGGTGGTCACAACTCTTAATTCAACAGTTCAATTCAACAACCATTTGAATATTGATAATAAACATGATGCAATCTTGGCCCTGAGTATCTGGTTAGAGAAGAAAGAGAGAGAGAGAGAGACAGAGAGAGAGAGAGAGAGAGAGAGAGAGGGAGAGAGAGAGAGAGAGAGAGAGAGAGAGAGAGAGAGAGAGAGAGAGAGAGAGATATTTGAGCAAAGGCTTACTCTAAATTTCCACCATCGTGGCTCTAATTTTTGTTTTTCTAAACTGCCATATCATTATCAAAATCATAAAAGTAGAAATTTAAAACTGAAAGGATGCCATCCACCTGATCGCCTAATTATACATATTATAATAATACTTAGCATTTATGTAGTATTTTACAGTTTGCAAAGCATTTCTAGTAAGTTTTCTCATTTGATCCTCAACCTACTTTCTTGAGGCAGATGAAGAAAATGAAGCAAAGTGACATTCAATGATTTCTTCAGGATCACACTGTTAGTAGAACATAGGCATGTTAAAATTTTTATTTTCCTGACTCTAATTCAAGTATTTTAAAAAGTGTGACACTCATATAGAAGCCTGAATATGAATAAAATCTTTTTATGAGGAAAATGCAACCAAGTAATATTCAGTGACTTGTTTAGGTACAAACCTAAATTATAGCAAAGATTAAAACATAAATTTTCTGACTCCAAATCTACCTCTTTTGATTTCTTAACTGAAGTTTCTATAGGAAGGATAGCTCTAGACCACCAATTGTACTCTGGCTCAGAATTGGAAATGTGGTGGCAGAAGAGAAGTTGTAGGTTACGTTGTTTTAGATTTGTTCACCTGGAAGGGGACCAACAACATCAGGAGGGTTGACCTGTGAGTTAGATTTAAATGAGGCAGGTCATCTAATGAGATGCACTGAAGATCACCATTAATCAACTTATTTTTCTGATATTCACATTTTCCAGGATGTTCCATAGGGTAAATTTCTCCTTAGAGTCCCTTACAAATCGTTTTTATTATTCCTTGCTATTCTTTGAAAAAGACATTCCACCTCTCTGCCCCAGATATTTTCTAGGAATTATCTCCCATATCTGGAGTAATCTCTCTTTTCATTTCTGCCTACTGCTTCCTGAAGTCATAATGCATATTACATATTGTACAGGAACCCTTTCCCAATTCCTCATGATTCTAAGCCTTTCTCGCTTTAAAGTACTTCCTTTTACTACAGTATGTTTGTATGTATTTGTTGGTATGTTGTACCTAACATTAGACTGTGAGCTCATTGAGGATGGAGACTGTCTTTTGACTTTTTTTTGTATCCCTAGAACTTAGCATAGTGCCTGGCAGATGATCCTCAATAAATGTTTATCAATTGACTGAGAAATATAGGCCACATTTTTCTTTCTCCTGTGGTTATTACCACACCAGATAATCTCAGGTGTTATGATTTAGACTGAGGGAGACATAACAATCTTAAAAACTGGAAATTGTAATGAGTCATTTATCAAAAAAGAAGACATACAACATCTACCACACAATTACACCAGGGTCCAATATCTACCAAGCAATTTGAACAGGGACCTAACATTTCCATTCTCCATGATATGTGTCAGAGGATCACCAGTTGGGAGGTTTTTGCAAAAGTTGGAGCCAAGTGCCTAGGCTGAAGAAATAAAAGAAGTATGGATACATATTTTTATTAATTTAAAGTCAGTTGCATGAGATCACATAAACAGTCAATGTTTATATGGGACTTGACTAATTAATAGGCTTATAAAAATGACAATTCATTTACTTTTTATCATAAAGGAAGTGGTCACTATCCAGTCATAAGTAGGTTGATATTTGTCAGTTGCTTTAGTTTTTTGTTAGTTTTTTATTCCCAAAAAATACATTCCCTCTGTTTTAGGTTGTGGACAAGAGTCCCTATCTTGACTAAATGTCATAAACCCAAACATATTTTTAAGACAATGAGGTTGGTGAGGTAAAGTATCTCTAGACAATTAAAATATTCCCATAATTTGTAAGGTAATTAAACATGACTAGGAAAACACAGAATCAGAGAACAGAGACAATACACCCAAAATAAATTCTACGAACTACTGCATCTCACATTTATGCCATGTAGCTTTTATAAAACCTGAGTGTGGCTAATTACTGGAGGTATTTTTGACTGTCTACACTCTGAAGACTTTTGTAGGTCTCTTGGAACTTCACTTAGCACTTGGAACCTCTTCATCCTGAAGTATCTATCCACTACTAAAGACTGCTCAGCTTGTAGTGACACCCCCTGTACGATACCTCCTTCTCTAATTCATGAGTTCCTCCTAAGGCCTTCATTATATTGAGGGGGCAGCTGACCCTCATTTCTTTTCTAGAATCATCTTCACTTCTGAATTTCAAACTCAAGTCTTTTAATTAGATGAATTTACACTCCACTCCCTAGAAAGTAATAATATGAGGTCCATGAGAGTAAGGACTATTTTTCTTTCTTTTTCCATGAATTTTTATCCCCATCATTTAGCACAGTAATTGACACATAGGAAATAATAAATTGATGTTGCCTTCCTTCCTTCCTTTCTTCCTTCCTTCTTTCCTTCCCTTTCTTCCATCCTTCTTTCCCTTCCTTCCTTCTCTTGCTTTCTTTCCCTTCTTTCCTTCCTGTGAATCAGTCCATTTTTTTCTTTTCTCTTTTATTTCTCTCTTTCCCTCCTTCCTTTCTCTCCTCTGTCTCTTTATCCATCTGTCTCTTTGTCTCTCTCCTCTATCTACATATATTCATACATATATGTGTGTTTATATAACCATGTGCAATAACAATATATCTATATATCACACACGTATACCTACATGTATATATGCAAGTATGTATTGTGTATATTGTACATATATATTGTACATATGTATGTGTGTATATACATATACATATATACACACATACACATGTATGTGTATGTATATATACATATATATATATTCATTTTGGAGGTGCAGGCTTTACTAGAGAATGGTTTGTATTCAGAAAGCCATATTGATAAACTTATTTTTTCTTTCTGGATGAGTCATTTGTGAAGTGAAAATCATTTATTTCAATAGATTCCTTACTGGGTACACAAGTGCATCTTTTATTGACTTTTATTCAAATTCTTCTTTCCCCTCAGTTAATTAATCAGTCTGTTTAGTATTTACTGTGTGGACTTGCTATTACCAGTAGATTCTTTTTCCTATTTAAAGCTATTTGAATGATGCCCTTCCATCTTTTTGAGATAACCTTGTATTTTATTTTTTTAAGGTTGAAATTTATTTTTAGCTTTCAGCACATACTTCCACAATATTTTGAGTTCCAAATTTTCTCCCCATCTTTCTCCTCCCCTGCAACAAGAGATGTCATACATTATGATTACCCTTCCCCTAGTCTGTCCTCCCTTTTATCATCCTCCCTTCTTATTCCCTTCCCCTTTACTTTCTTGAAGGGCAAGATAGATTTCTATACCCCATTACCTATATAACTTATTTCCCAGTTGCATGCAATTTTTTTAACATTTGTTTTTAAAAGTGTGAGTTCCAAATTATCTCCCTTATGCCCTCCCCAACCACCCCCCACATTGAGAAGGCAAGCAATTCAACATAGGTTAAACATGTATAGTTATACAAAACATCTCCATAATAGACATGTTGTGAAGGATTATATTTCCCTATCCCATCCCCCAATTATCCTATTTTCTCCTTTGATCCTGTTCCTCTTCTAAAGTGTTTGCTTTTTGGCTAGACTACCCCCAACTCCAATCTACCCTCCCTTCTTTCACCTCCCCACTCTAATTCCCTTCCCCTTACTTTCTTTTAGGGTAAGAAACCCAATTGATTGTGTTATTCTGTCCTTAAACCAAATCATGTGAGAGTAAGCTTCACTCATTCCTTCTCACCTCCTGCCTTTCCCTCCATTGTGAAACCTTTTTCTTGCTGCTTTCATGTGAGATAATTTTTCTCATTCTATCTCTCCCTTTCTGCTTCTCCTAATATATTCTTCTCTCTTCCCTTAATTTTATTTTTAGAGATATCCTTTCTTCATAGTCAACTCATTCTCTACCATCTCTCTCTCTCTCTCTCTCTCTCTCTCTCTCTCTCTCTCTCTTTCTCTCTCTTTTTCTCTCCTCCAGCTACTCCAAATACTGAGAAAGGTCTCATGAGTTTCAAATATCATCTTTCCATGTAGGAATATTAAAAGTTCAGCCTTAATAAGTTTATTGTGATTTCTTTTTTCCTGTTTACTTTTACATGCTTCTCTTGATTCTTGTATTTAAAAGTCAAGTTTTCTCTTCAGGTCTAGTCTTTTCATCAAGAATTCTTGAAAGTCCTCTATTTCATTGAATGTCCATTCTTACCCTAAAGAATTATACCTAGTTTTACTGGATAGGCTATTCATGGTTTTAATGCTAGCTTCTCTGAATATCATATTTGGAACATCATATTCCAGACTCATTGATCCCATAATCTTGCTAGATCTTGTGTTATCCTGATTGAATTTTTCACAATACTCAAACTGTTTCTTTCTGGTTAATTGCAATATTTTCTCCTTGTCCTGGGAACTTTAGAATTTTGCTACAATATTCCTCAGAGTTTTCCTTTTAGGATGTCTTTCCAGAGGTGATTGGTGGATTCTTTCCAGTTATAATTTATCTTCTGGTTGCAGAATGTCAGGGCAGCTTTCCTTGATAATTTCTTACAAGGTGATGTTTAGGCTCTTTTTTCTTGATTTTGTTATTTTTTTGTCTTTTTAATGTTTATTTACTTTTAGTTTTCAACATTCATTTCCACAAAATTTCAAGTTCCAAATTTTCTCCCCATCTCTCCCCTCTGCCCACCCCAAAATGCCATGCATTCTGATTACCCCTTCTCCCAATCTGCCCTCCCTTGTATCACATGCCTTCCTTCCCTTATCATAGATTTCTATACCCCATTACCTGTATTTCTTATTTCCCAGTTTCATGCAAAAACAGTTCTCAACATTCTTTCCCAAAACTTTGAGTTCCAACATCCCTCCCTTCCTCTCCCCACCCATGCCCACTGAGAAGGCAAGCAATTCAATATAGACTATAAATATATAGTTTTGCAAAAGATTTCCATAATATTCATGTAGTGTAAGACAACTATATTTCCCTCCATCCTATCCTTCCCCCTATTCTATTCTCTCTTTTGACCTTGTCCCTCCAAAAGTGTTTACTTCAAATTACTCCACACTCCCATTTGCCCTCTCATCTATTTTCCCCCTACCCCACTATCCCCTTCTCCCCTACTTTCCTGAAATGTAAGATAGATTTTCATACCAAATTCAGTTTGCATATTATTCCCTCCTTAAGTCAAATGTGATGAGAGTAAGCTTGACATTTTCCTTCTCACCTCGACCCTTTTTCCCTCTATTGAAAAAAGCATTTTCTTGCCTATCTTAGCTGTTGCTGGTGGGGCCAGACCACATTCCCTTCTCACCCAGGTGAAAGAGCATTCTCATTGACTTTTGAAGCTGCCTTTGGCATTTGTGCATTGAGCAATCTGGGAACCACAGTTGCTGTTGGGGATTCCATGGTCTGATGCCTGTTCCAGTTCTGTCCTTGCTGTGTCACATACCAAGGCTCGGCTGTGCTTGGTGTGATAGACTTTTCCTGATGGCCTTCCATGCTGTCTTGGGCTGAAAATCTCTTTCCTTCTGTTGTTTTGTAGCTTCTGCTGCTCTAGAATTTATTTAGAATCATTTTTTACAGATATTTATGGGCTATTGGGGAGAGCTTCTGTATGTCTTTCCTTCTACTCCATCATCTTGGCTTCACCCACTCTTTTTTTTTTTATCATGGCTTTTAGGTAGTCCAGAAATTTTTAAATTGTCTCTCCTAGATCTATTTACCAGGTCAGTGTTTTTTTCAAATGAGATATTTTACATTGTCTTCTTCTTTTTCATTCATTTGGTTATATTTTATAATTTCTTGATTTCTCATGAAGTCATTAACCTTCATTTGCTCCATTCTACTTTTTAACAAATTATTTTCTTCTCTAAGCTTTTGAACTTCATGTTCCTTTTGGCCAATTCTGCTTTTTAAGACATTCTTCTCCTCATTGGCTTTTTGGACTTCTTTTGCCATTTGAATTAGTCTATTTTTTTATGGTGTTATTTTCTTCAGTATTTTGGGGGGGTTTTCTTAAGGAAGCTGTTGACTCAATTTTCATCATTTACTTGCATCTCTCTCATTTATCTTCCCAATTTTTCCTCTACTTATCTTACTTGATTTTCAAAATCCTTTTTGAGCTCCCCCATGGCCTTCAACCAGTTCCTTCAAGAGTTCAACTTTTGGAGACTTTTGATGTGGGAGCTTTGACTCTGCTGTCCTCCTCTGGTTGTATGTCCTAATCTTCCTTTGTCAACAAAATAAGATTTTATAGTCTTAGTACTTTTAAGATGTGTACTAATATTCCCAGCCAAACACTAGACTTTCTACCTCTTTGTCTAGGTAGAATTTTGCTTCTGGTAGAGGTGGTTGTACTATTCTAGGCTTCAGGGATTTTGTATCAGCTGCTTGATCTCTCATCATATTGCACCCAGAGCCCCAGATACAGACTCTGCTTCTGCTTCTGCTGCTGCTTCTGCTGCTCCCACTGCTTCCACTGGCTGTTGCTGTCACCTGCTACTGCCTTGGGGCTGGGGTCAGACCTGGCTAGATTGCATGCTTCTCTTTCACTCAGGTCCCACAGAATTTTCCTCCTGACATTTTTGGTGTTTGTGGGTTGAGAAATCTGGAAATAGCCATAGCCAACAATTATTGAGTCCCCTGACTCCTGCTCTGGCTGGTTTGTGCTGTTACAGCCCATGCCAGAGTGTGCTCCACTCCAGGTTTGTTGGGAATGATGTTTGTTGTCAAATTTCCAGGTTGTCTATGGCTGGGGATTTGTTTCACTCTTATTTTTAGGTTCTATAGCTCTAGAACTTGTTTAGAGTCATTTTTACAGGTATTTGGAGGGCTTTGGGAGAGAGTTTTGGGAAGTCCTTGCTTTTCCTCCACCATCTTGACTCTGCCCTCATTAACCTGGTCTTTAAAACAAACATGGACACTGGATTCAGTAAATTTGAAGTTCAGCTTCAGTCTTCCCATTAATTAGTTGCAGAACTTTTGGGAAATCATTCTCCCTATGTGCACTTGTTTGCCAATCTGTTAATGAGAATTTTGAATTGAATAGTCTTTGAATTTAGTATCCCCCTCAAAGAGTTACATTCTCGGTTTAAAAATTCTGTATACTAAATACCTCTACCCCCATTCTGATATTTTATATATTAGGTTATTCTTCCAGGATCCTAAATTCTCAATACAGAATACTGAATAGTACTCAAAGTACTTGGAATTGAACTCTGAAACTATAATATCTGTTAAATGAAAATTCATCAAAACCTAGGTTGAGATTAAGTACTGTGCTTATTATTATTTTTTCTAAAACAAATTGAAAAATATATGTAAAATTAATTAATATATTATTAGACACCTTGAAAACCTTAAAGTCCTCTAAATGACAATTAATAATATGCTATCAATGTGATAAAGAAGTGTGGTTTCACAGATATGGAAAGTCTTTCTAGCAATGCAGATTGTAACCACCTATAAGTGAATGAATGAGCTAGAGGCTCAGAGAGGTTAAGTCAATTACTGTGGTGACATTATTTGTAATTTTCAGCTGTAGGTTTTGAACCCAATACTTCCTGATCTCAAATCATATTACACACACACACACACACACACACACACACACACACACATATACATACATACACACACACATATATATTATATTCCATCCTATAGCTATGATGGTGGTGACCATGATGAGGATAACACCAATAGCACCTTAACAATCTCTTACATTTGTTTAATGCCTTAGAATTTCAAAATTACTTTTATGTATATTATCTCATTTGTTCATCACAGCAACACTATAGGGTGTAAAGGGTAGGCAACGTCATTTACATTTTGAGGGTGTTAAAATTATTTCAGAAAGGTGAAATAACCTTGCAAAGAAGTTCCAAAGTGATAGTGTCAGAATCAATAACACGGTCCTCTGACTCTTAGTCAAGATCTCTTTTAAAAGTGAAATTGAGTTGATTACATCAATCTCTTAATGTGGTCTGAATCTATATGAACACATACACACACATATGAGTGCATACACGTACATACACACAACCAAGTAAATGAAGAATGCATATTGATTCAGAATATGAAATTGACTGCATCACCGTACATGCAAAGTATGTATATCTTAGAGAGACATTGTAGATGAATGATAATGAAAACAGGAGAGTAGTATTTCCTTTTTGGAAAATATGTGAAGTTTCTCCTTGGAAAAATACCCTTTCTTTGAATTCTAATTTTTTTTTAATGATACTATACATCAGTGAAACCTGGAATGCTACAGCCTCAGAGGAATAAAAAATCTCCGTTACCCATAGAGTAATGGAAAGGAGGGCATAAATGGTTTGTGGCATTATAACAGTAAGCACCCCAACATATACAGGCAGGCCAGCTATCACAGTTTCCTAAATATGCATTCACACAAAGGAAAGGCAACTTTTGAGGGGTTAACAATCACTTTAATCAAGCACATGTTTCATTCCTTTAACCAAGGACATGTACTATTCAATTAGTTCAGGGAGTCAGCACCCTGAATTGCAAAGAAAATACAAGAAATCAAAAGATCAACCAATATGGCTTCCTCTACCTGAATTTAACAGACAGTTGGACCCCAACTGTCTGACCATAATTACCAGAGAAGGAAGCATGGCATCTAAGTTCTCAAATTCAAGAGTTCCTTAGTGGCTCCCCAGAGTCCTCATCTGGCATTCAAACCTTATTACAAAAACTAAGCTCCAAAATAAATCCTCACCCTGAGAGAATTTATACACTTTTTTTAGAGCTGGAGGGCATAAGCTTCTGACCCAGTGCCTCAGTAGAAAACAAAAATCAATAGGTACTTGGGATCCTCTTACAAAACAGCTCCCCTAATCAAGCTTCCCATAATAAGCAGGCCCATTAACAGATGCAAAAGATCTTAATTTGATTGCCATCACAGGCATATTATCAACAACATATCATAATAAGTATCATAAAGGATAATATGCAAAAAAGTCATGCCCAGAAAAAGAGTTGGACTGATTATGTAGCAACAGCTAGCTCTTTAAGATGGATTGTTTGAGTGTTATATGTTTATCCTCAAAATCTTCAAGGAACTTTGAAAAAGGCATCTAGAATATTGACTGAATTAACTATAAAAACGTTTATGTGCCTACATGGACAAGAAGCAAATAGGATAAAAAACAAACTGAAAACAGCTTAGATGAGTCGCAACTTATATTCTTAGAGGGAATAACAATATTGATGACACTGAAGATCTATTGGAGTAGTGAGTAATGGCCAAGTTTATCATAACAACTGTAAGAGATCTTAGAGATCATTTAGTCCAGCTTCTGAAATGAAACTCAGAAATAGATATTGACTTGACCTTTATCCAATATTTAGTTAGTATCAGTTGAAGTATTCTGTAGACCCTCTCTAGTCAAATGCTTTTTTCAGAATACTGTGATTTTATAGTTCCTCTGAACCCATTTGTTCTTGATGATTTTTCTTCCCCCTGATGTCCCTCCACTCACTTTTCTTTTTTAAGTAAACAATTTCTCTCTTCCCATATCTTTATTTTATTTAATTCATTATTTAATTTGTTCCTTCTGAGACTATCTCACAAGGACAGGAAATGTAGTTGGTCACTTAGGAGACTAAGTGATATGAAGTTTAATTTCCAGTGGTCACTTAGTGAACCCCCCCCCCCGCTAATATCCTAGAAGGTTTGATCTTTTCCATTTCTGACTTGCACCTGTACACCTTTCCTCAAGCAATCTGGCAGTCACCTACTTCTTATATTGGTGTCAAGCTTTATTTGAACCCTTGATCAGCTTTAGTATTAATTCAGCCCAGAACCCCTGAAGCCATTGCTACCAAATCAGCCTCCTTTGTAGTAGGAATAATAAGTGTGTGCCAAAACAGTTTTTCGTATCCTATTTTACAAGTATTGAATCAGTAACTTTAGGAATCTAACAAATACTGTTGAATTTATCTGATCAGATTATGAATGGACTATATAATTTTTGAACAAATCAAACAGACTCAGTCTTAAGAAACTAGGACTTGCTTTCATCATCATCATTTCTCCTTTCTAAAAAGTACTGGCATTGAGCAAATCACTGAATAACCTTTTTGTGTTTCATGGATTTGGACAACTTTCTCAGAGGAATAGTGGATATATTTCTGGTCTTGATTTTTACCTTTTGTTATTTGACCTTGCCTTTGTCCCCAGTCCCAAATGTCAGATCAAGACAACTCAGCAGTCACTTGAAAGAAGCAAGGTGCGTAATATAAACAACAAAGAAATCTCTGACCACATAACTCCTATCGATCCTCAGGGGGCCTTTGAAGTAAGTCATACTGAAAATTCTTATAGGTGAGCTCACTGCACAAAGATTTCTTTGTATTTATAAGACATTTTCAAGCCACTAGGAAGCCAATTAGCACAGTGTTAATTCAGTGTAGCACCTAGTGGCCTGACATAATTAATACAGTTCAGTAATGGCCTATATCCCTAGGAAAGAGAATGATTTCTGCTCTAGAAAAATCCAGCTGGTTCTGTTGGTTCATGTGGGTTGCTGGTTAATTACCAGGCTAAGGCATCCTTCGGTGTGCCCACGCATTTTCTTTCTTCGTGTTTTAGTTTATCCTTTTGAATGTCATACACAACTCACTTATTTCTAATACATTTTTTGTCCTCATCACCAATTATCAATGAAATAGGACACAGAAATTAAATTTAGAGTTTACAAAACAATATATATGTATATATGGATGTGTATGTATGTATACATATATGTGTGTACCCATATATATTTGTATACACACACATTTCATCATTTTATTTTCACAACTTTTTTTCACTAACAGTATTATCTTCATTTTTAAAGATGAAGAAATTGACTCTCAGAGAAGATAAATAACTTGATTGAGGTCACAAGGGTACTAAATAGCCTAAAACAGGGTTAATAAAATTGAAAAAATATAGTCATCACAACTATTGCTAATGGTACATGTCTGTATTCCCTGTTACTGGGTAATCTGAACATGGTGGATTGTTTGAATTCAGGAATTCTGAACTGCAATAGGGCTAAAGCCAAACGTATATATCTTCGATAAGTCTGGTACCAATATAGCAAGACTCAGGATAGGAAGAACATCAGGCTGCTTCAGGTTAGTAAAACAATGCAAGTCAGGCTTTTCTGATGATTCTTAGTTTACTGAGTCCATGAGTAATTGATATACTTAAATTTTGGGTGATTCAGCAAAACCCAATTTAAACAACGAAAACAAAAAACTCCCCAAAACTCATACTAGGACAGACATCCTTGGATGATAGCTTTAGACCTGGGAGAAATATGACATACTTAGCCAATCTCCCTTCCAAGTGAAAGTTCTTCAAATTCTTAAACACAACAATCATGTCATCCCTAAGTCATACTTTGTCCATGTTGAATATATATAATAGCTTCATTCAATCCTCCAGTAATGTCCTCATTATTCTGGCCATCTTTCAGTAATCCAGCTTATCAATCGACATCCCTCTGAAAATACAGTGGACACAGAATTTAATAACGTATAATAAAATTAAGTCAAGCTAACGAACATCTGTAATTATTTAATATTTGCAAGACAACGTGATGGATATAGGAAATACAAAGATTAAACAAAAATCACTGTATTGAAGGTGTTGGAGTGGTTGAAGATTCAGGAGATTAGATTTCAATAGAATGTTTAGGGATAATATATAGATGAAGGAGTCATTCACAGGGAAATGATGATTACACCCACGAAAGAACTTAAATCACTAAGGGAGAGTGTGAAGAGAGAAGAGGATAGAATACCATGATTAGGAGATAGTATGATGATAAGGATAGATTATGAAATCATCTATTTTAAACCCCTTAATCTTCGAAGATGATTGAAAGTCTGAGAGAAAAATTAGAGAAGATTTAGTGAGAGACTTCTTATTCTTACCAATACTTCTGACTCTAAGGCCAATAAATACTTTCTTCCACAGCAACCTCCCATAAAACTTACCAAAAAATTGGAAGAGAAAGGTGAACAGAAATGACCCATGTCTGTCACTCCTATGAAGTACTTCTTGTATATTCTAGAAAGCAGGGAGGATTCTGCATTTTGCAAGTCCTGAAAGTAAATAAATGTGGCAGTCAGGAATGCGCTTCTTCAAAGTATTGAGAATACGAATCCCAGTGCTTCTTGTCATACTTATGTAATTGAATAGTAGATTTAATGTCATAAGAGGGTCTTGAGGTTATCTAAGTCAACCAACTGACTTTAAGGGTGATATAACTGGACATCAGGGAACTGAAGTGAGCTACACAGAAAAGTAGTAAGCTACTGAGTTTGAATTTAAATTGATATCACTGGCTCTTGGTCACCAGTCCATCTTTTTTTTTCTCTATAGCAAAATACATCTGTCAATCTATCAATCAGTTCCAACATTTAAGCACTTGATGTGATTATCTATGATAAAAAAGAATAGTACAATGGAAAGGAACCTTTCATTTGATATATAGCTAAAACATATGTTATTTATATAATTATTGCATATTAAAATTTATATTATTTACTATGAATATGAGAGTGTAATAAATGCTTTACAATTATTGTTTCTTTTGATCCTCACAAGTACCCTGGGAGGTGGGTGTTTTTATTATTTCCGTTTTAGGAAATCTGTGTGTCAGCCTCAAAACAAGTCGCTATAGCTTAAAGATGAGGAAACTGAGACAGAAGTTAATCAACTTGCCTAATAAGTAGCTGGCCTGGCATCCTAATTTTGTAGATGAAGAAAAAAGAGAGAATGATAGGTTTTATATCATGTCCAAGATCACAAGGTGATAAGTTAAAAAAAAAAAACTAGGTGTTGAATATAATTGTGTTATTCCAAATTCAATTTCAATTCATCATATCTATGTCTCTTTATCCATCATTACATGTTACTATAAGCATACAACTATAGCATTGTTTCGCAAGATAAAGATACATGAACAAAGAAGAGAAAATGATGGAATGCAAAAGCACTTTAAATTTTAAAAGAAATGATGGAATATTGTTCATATATTTTATCTATATTTCAGAAAGGCTTTTAGTAAAATATCAAATTATTGTGGAGAAAGAGAAAATAGTCTTGGCAATAATTCACTAAAAAAGATTCAGAATTTGTTAGGTGACTAGACTGAAGGGATAGTTGATAATAGCTCCATGTCAACATGGAAGAAAACTTCCAATAAAGTATTCAAAGGATCTGTGCTTGACCTTATGTTGTTAAACATTTTCATCAAAGATGTGAATAAGTCTTGTTCATCACATTTGCAGATGACACCAAACTAGGAGGGGTAGCTAACACAGCAGATGTGAGAGATAATATCCAAAATTTTCTTGGCATTCAGTTTTGGGCTGAATATAAGATAAAATTCAAAATAGAAAAATGGAAAATCTTGAAAATCAGTATAAAAATCAACTTCATGAACATTAAAGGCATGGATAGTCTCATACACTAAAATAAAGTCTAGGGATTTAATTTTATTTCAAGTTCAACATGAGTCAATATAATGATGTAACAAGCAAAGAAGCTAATGCAATCTTAGGCTGCATTAGGGGGGCCACTATTTTCAAGAATAGTGGCATAATAATCTTGCTATTCTCTGCTTCTGTTAGATTCCATCTACAATATAATATTCAGTCCTGGGCACCAAAATTTAAGAAGAACATTGAAAAACTGGAGACTTTCCATATTTGGGGTGAGCTACCAGGATAATCTAGAGCCTTCTATCAATGACATGTGACAATAAAATGAAGGAACTTGGCAGGATTATAGTGAAGAGAAGGTTCAGAAGAGCTACAAAAGCTATCTTCAAGGATTTCAAGGTCTATTACATAGAGGAGGGCTTAGACTTGTTCTCTTTGGGTCCAGAGTCCAGAAACAGGAGTAATCATCAAATACCACAATGCAACAAATTTAGATATTATATCAGGAACTTTCTTAAAATTACAACTCTCTAGAAGTGTAATGCACTGGCTTAAGAGTAGGTCAATTTCTCTCCCAAGCAGAAATTGGACAACCCTGTGTTAGGTGTACTAGAGATTTCTTTCATATTTAGGTCAGACCAGATGGTCCCTGAAGTCCCTCTCAGGCAGAAAATTCTTGAATCCTTTAATTCTTTGACTAGATGTGAAGTTAAACCCAATTTACTTTGGTAAGGGCAGCATATTCTTAGTTCAAAGCCATCAGCATCTGTTGCACCACTTGATCTAACAAAACTCCAATGTAGCCTATTTTACGGCTTAGACTGGGTTTCTACAGAAGAGTTTGAGCTCAAATAATAAATACCAGACAAAGAAGCTGCTACCACTTCTGGTACAGGGATTAGAAATCCTGTCAAGAAAAGCTGTGTAAGTAA
This sequence comes from Potorous gilbertii, assembly GCA_028658325.1. Taxonomy (NCBI): domain Eukaryota; kingdom Metazoa; phylum Chordata; class Mammalia; order Diprotodontia; family Potoroidae; genus Potorous; species Potorous gilbertii. The sequence goes on from CM053769.1 coordinate 142,830,332, forward strand.
ATGGCAAAACTGACTAGATAAATTCTAAAATGGCCATGGGCAAAGTGTTCTTGAGATCATTAGCCCTGAGCACAGTACTAGCATGAAAGCTGCTCAGTAGCTCAGCCCATAGAGAGCTGGACATAGAGTCAAGAAGACCTGAATTCAAATCTGACCTTACTCACTAGTTGTATTACCCTGGTACACCACTTAACCTGTTTTCCTCAATCTACAGGAGTAAATGGCAAACTACCCCAGCATCTTTGCCAAGAAAACCCCATATGGACTCACGAAGAGTTAAAAATGACTGAACAATAGTACTTTTATACGTAATAGGCACTTAAAGATTTTTTAAACTCTATCTCTCTGTCAGGCATGGGTAATCTGTGGCATTGAAGCTACATGTGACCCTGAGGCTACAAGTGGCCTTCTAGGTCCTCAAGTATAGCCATATATGACTGAAACCAAACTTCATTGAACAAATCCCTTTAATAAAAGAATTTGTTCTGTAAAACTTGGACTCAGTCAAAAGGCTGTACCCAAGGACCTAGAAGGCCATATGTGATCTTGAGGTTACATGTTCCCTAACCCTGCACTCTCCAGTTGCTGGAATTTATGTTATATAACTTTCTGGCAGGTGGATGATGCTAAGTTTTAATGTTATTAGGAGACAGTCACATATTTCCACATTACATAAAGTCTCCCAGCTCAAAGTGACCTTAAAGAAAATCTATTACAAGTGTGTGAAATTCAAATAGAAATAGGAGACACTAAACTATACATAAGGATTCCTGTGGAGCCACATGTTGAATTAGTTTAAAAATGTTTTATATCCCTCTATCTATCTCTCTAATCTATATCTATATATTTATTACATTTTAATTTTGTTACATATTTACCAGTTTCATTTTAATCTACTTCAAGCTGCACATAGGAGCATTAAGGATCATGTGCAGGCCATGGGTTTGACAGCTTTTGATTCTAGTCTACCCTCATATCAAGTACAGGACTCCTTTCTGTGGCATCTCAAGCAGACAATTAATCAACCTTTGCTTGAACATGCTTGTTCTAATATATTCACTATCTTTACTAATCAGACTGTTCCATTATTTTCACCTTCAGATGAAGAAGCATGAGGATAAGGAGAACCATATTATGGTGGTAAAAAATAATTTTTCTTAATAGGAGTATAAGTTCATGTTTTCAGTTGCATTTAGAGTTAGGGAGAAGAAATGGGAAAACTCCCTATGAAAAGACCGACTGTGGGAACCTTTAAACACGACATGCTAGAGTAGAGGCTTCAGCAATGCCATTAACTCCCTTATTTAATTCAGGTTACTTTACAGCATGTGAGTATGGGGGTCTCTAAGCAATTTTAACAGATGAGATGGTTGAACTGGTCTCTATGTGTGTGAGTGAGCAGGTAAAATATTTATTCTGTGGGTCAGCTTTAAACAGCAGTCCCTGAAACCGAAAGTGCGAGGCCCTTTTACTAATCTATTCTTTCCATATTAATTGTTCCATAAAAAATCCTATCTGTGATTATTATTTCATTGTAGTTTGTTTTGTTTCTTGAGACTGGAATTCCCTATCACACCCCAACTAGAAGCCAAGCAACTTTTATCTTTCTACATGAAAACATGTGAGATTTGAGAGGAATCATCATATTCACATCTTCCTTGCCTGAAACTCCTGTGCCTAGATCTTGTTAAAATCCTGTGTTCCTTCAAATCATTCAGTTATGACATGTTTTTTCCCCACTCTTCTCCTCCTTCCTCTTCTTCCTCCACTTCCTAGATTGTTCTAGACATCAACCTCTGTTATAATTCTGAAAATGTGGTACCTAGAATTAAACACAGGATTCTGTGTTTTGACCAGTGCGGAGAAGGATAGTCCTGTTTCTCCTCTTTTTTCTGAGCACCTTCTGTCTCCTAAGTCCAATTGAAGATTGTATTCACTTGTAACATTTTCATGCTACACTACTGACTCATAATAGGATCTTAATTACTAAGGTACCGAATTCTTTATTTTCCCAAGAACAGTCTTACAATGCTTTTATTTTTTATTTTGTACTTCTTATCATACCCCTCCTCCATGTTTCTTTCCCAGTTATTGACAGGCTTTCTTTTTCTATTCTTCACTTTTGATTTTTTTTCTTGTTTTATGAAATTATAGACACCCCTCTCCACTGGTTGTCTGAACATGTGCCAAGGATAATGCTGCATATCGGACTTTTTGTGGCAAAGATGGAGTCTTTTGCCACATTCTTTTCCAGTTCATTTTTCATATGAGAATCTGAGACCAACAGGATTAAGTGACTTTCCCAGATTACCCAGCTAATAAATGTCTGAAACTGGATTTAAACTAGTAGATGAGTCTTCCTGATTCTAAGCCCAGTGTCCTATCCATTATACCACCTAGCTGCCCTACACTGGATAACAGACCCTTCTTTATAAGGAAAGTAGCTGCAATGGAAAACATAAAGTATACCCATATCAGCACTTTTATCTCTTTCTATCCCATATGGAAAACTCAACATTCTATTATAGTCTCCTTAAATTTCAAGGCAAATATTTGAGGCTTTCATAAAAGGGTTGCATGTGTAGACTCCATTGTTGACAAACCCCTGTTCATGTGTAGGATAGTTTAAACGAACTAGAATCGATAGCCCCCATTAATAATGACAACAACCACATGGAGGTGCCGCAGGCAATACTTAAAAAGGTCATCCACAAACACATTTCAGCTCAGTGTTTTTTATTTTTACCCTCCTACTGGCAAAAACCCAATTACTTGGTTTTGGGATGTCAGTATCTTCATCAGCACCACACAGCAGAAAGCAAAACATACTTAGGCGACACTTTTTTTTTTAGCTGTAGGCAGATCTGATTAATGAGGCAAGGGCTGAAATTAACTTTTCCTCATGTCATGTAGATTTCGTGAGTAGTGTAAAATCCCCTTTGTAATGCTATTCATTAACATTTTCACCACCAATAACCATGCTGAAATATAATGTGATTCTCACTGTAGCAGGCATCCATCCATGTCCTATTATCCTTGTAAATAAAATGTGACGTGATTTGATATTAATGCAGACAAATTTATCCATTTAGAGAACTCTTCCATCATTGTAAATATCATCCAACATTATATCTAGTTTGTACTTATCTACAAATTCATGCCTCTGTGTATGTAATTGTGTATATCAATTGTCCGCAATTGTAGGTAGATTTTTATTTCCTTGGAAAGACATATATAAAAACCCAGATATATGTGAATAGGTATATGAACATTAAAAGTTCAATTGTTTCAATCAGATCTGACCCTTTGTGATTCTTTTGGGGATTTTCTTGACAGGGATAGGAGAGTGAGTTTCCATGTCCTTCTCCAACTCATTTCACAGATGATAAACTGAGGCAAATAGGGTTAAGTGACTTGCTCCAAGACTCAGAGCTGGAAAATGTTTGAAACTGGATTTGAACTCATGAAGATGATTTCAAGTCCACTGTTCTATCTGCCATATCATTTAGCTGTGTCAATGTACATGCATATATTGATAATGAAATCCTCATTAAATATATGTTAGCTTTGTGAAGATAAACCATGACTTTAATCTCTTTGAAACTCAGTTTACTCATCTGTAAAATGGGCATGTTATAATTACTTCCCTTATAAGTAAGTGGTGAGGAAAAACTTTGTATATTTAAAGTCATATAAAGGCATTCATAATATATTGTTGGTTCTCTTTTCTTTTTTGTATAATTTGCTTATTTTCAATTTTCCTTTATATAATATATTTATTTGTTCTCAGTTTTCAACAATCACTTCAATGAGCTTTAAATTTTCTCCCCTTCCCTTTCCTCTCCCTCTCCAAGACAGCATGCAATCTTATATGAGTTCTACACATATATTCTTATTAAACACATTTTTCACATTTGTTATCTTGCATGTTAGATTTTATCAAGTTCAGAGATGGTGAGTTTGTGGCCCCCTACTAGTATAGTTTTACTGTTCATTTTTTCCTTTACCTCCCTTAACTTTCCCTCTAAGAATCTGGATGCCATACCACTTAGTGCCTATAGTTTTAGTAATGATATTATTTCATTTTCAAGTCCTTTCTTATCTCTTTTAATTAGATCTACTTTTGTTTTGTCTGAGATTAGGATTGCCATTCTTGCTTTTTTTTGTTTTGTTTTACTTCAGCTGCTCTGTCCTTTTACCTTCTTGTAAAAATATTATATGATTATGGTTTTTAACCTAATCTGTTATTTGCCTCTGTTTTAGAGGAGTTCGTCCCATTCAAATCAAAGCTATTAGTATCATCTATGTGTTTCTCTCCATCCCATTTCCTCTCCTATTTATGCTTTTATTTCTTCCTTCTTTCCCTTCCTTAAGAGTTTTAATTCTGACCACTCCCTCTCTCAATCTTCTATCAGTCCCACCTTTTAGCTTACTACTTCTTCCCTCCTTTATAGCCACCTCCTCCATTTACTTTCGCCTTTCCCCTCCTACTGCCTTTAGGGCAAGTTAGATTTCTGTACTTAGTTGAGGATGTTGTTCCCTTCTTGAACCAAATCAGATGAGAGTAAAGTTCAAAAAATGCTCATCTCCCTCTCTTCTTTCCCTCTGCTAAAATCTGGTTTTCTGAGTCTTTATGTGATGTTATTTGCCCTTTTCTGCCTTCTCTTTTCCTCGGACCTTCACATTCTTTTATTACATTTTTTATCATCCCATCAGTTAAATTATATTCACTCCCCTTTAAATGCCAAAATAATCATATGATTCTCAAGATTAACAAGTATCGTCATTCCATATAGGTATCCAAACAGTTTGCCCATGTTGAACAATACTTTTTCCCTGTTTACCTTTTTATGCCTCCCATGAGCCTTCAGTGAATTCTTTATTTTCATTTTGGCAATTGTCATTTTAAAATCACTGGTCAAATTTTCTTCTACCTTTCTAATTTGGCTTTTAAAATCCTTCTTGAGCTCATCTAAGAATTATTTTTGGGCTTGAGACCAGTTCATATTCCCTTTTAAGATTTCAGATGTATATACGTCTGAAATCTTATATATATATATATATATATATATATATATATATGTATATATATTGTCAGTGCAGTCCTCTCCTGAATTCATATTTTGATCTTCCCTGTGCCTGTAGTAAGATTCTACAGAATTTCTCTTCAGATTTGCTTCTTGCTCATGGTGATTGCCTTTTTTCTGTCTCTTAAAGTGTATCTCTGCTTCTGGGGCACACAGGACTCTATCTATATGTTTGTTATGCTGAAAAGTTGGAGCATGGTTTCTGGCTTTGTGTGTTGTGGCTTCTGGTTCTTTCATCTAGAAGCTATATGATGCTACAGGGATGTACTATGTGTTCAAGAAGGACCAGTACTTTTGGTGTTATGACTGCTGAGCCCTTTTCAGGACCCTTTCCACCTTTGGTGTTCCAATCAACTCAACTCCAAGAAGGTGCAGCTTGTGCAGTGGCCACACCCTAGCAAATCATTTCAGCAGATGGGTCAGACTTGGTTGAGGGTAAGTAACCAAGGGGTCACAATCCCAGTGTTGAGTTAGGGGGTGTCTACCTCAAGCATGTGAAGACTTCCCCTGGTGGGATGGGTGGATGAAAACAATTTGTTCCAGCAACCACAAAGGCAGCTGAAGCAGGCAATATGAATCATTTAGAGCTTCGTTAGACACAGAAGATGTCAAGGACATCAACTGCATCCTGAGCCATTGCCAGTCATCTTGATTCTGCCTTGCAACTGGATTATGATGACTGTGGAGGAGAAAATGAGGCTGATGACTTCATGCAACTCTGCCTCACGTATGTCCAATTTATGCCCGAATCAAAGGACATCACCCATACAAATTCACTGTTATGACTCGAAGTCCTGTGGTGACAGGCAAGTCATGAAGCAGCAGGTATAGACACACTGGGAGCTGCAGACAAAACCCTGCACACAGGTAGGTAGCCCAGGCCATAGGTCTGTTTCTCACTGGAAGTAGTAGTGAGACTCGGCAGTGCCCTGGGTGTTTGAGCAGCCTTTTAAGAATCACACTGCTCATTTTCTAGTGTGAGGAAGGGGTTAGAAAATTGTCTGACTACCCAAACCTTGCCTGATTACTACAGCAGGTGGGGAATCCCACTCTGTGGTCGAAAAACACAAAAATGTACAAAATGTACAGAAACATCTTCAAAGAGGATTCCACTCACCAATGGCACATAGTATATGTGCACACTTACTGACAACACAAAATACAGTAGACCTGAAGGACAAACTGCTCTTTTTGCAAGAGAACTCAACAGGTATCACATGCAAATAGCAACCCTGAGTGCAAGAAGACTGGGAAGTGAAGGCCAACTTACCGAAGTTGGATTTGGATACACATTTTTCTGGAGTGGTTGCAGTGAAGGGGAGCTCTGTGAAGCTGATGTAGGTTTTGCATTCAAAACTAATCTAGTCAGCAAGCAGGTATCCCTGCCAAAAAGATTGAATGACAGGCTCATAACAATGCGATTGCCACTTGCAGGAAAATGCCATTCTACCATCATCATTACCTGTGTAACCATCATGACAAACCCTGATGAGGGCAAAGAAAAATGTTATGAAGACCTTGAGACCCTTATCATCAAAGTGCCAAAAGAGGGCAAGCTTATAATTCTGGGTGACTTTAATGCTAGAGTACACTCAGAATACCAGACTTGGCAGGGAGTCCTAGGGAGGAATGGAGTTGAAAACAGAAACTGCAATGGTCATTTACTACTGAAAACTTGTGCATCACATGACCTCATCACCAACACTGTTTTCCATTTACCTAAATGCAGTAAAACTTCATGGATGAACCTTCACAGCAAACATTGGCATCTAAGACTATATGATTGTAATGAGAAGAGACAGACAAGATGTGAGAGTGACAAAGCCAATGTATGGTGCAAAGTTCTGAACTTATTCTAGACATCCTTTCCAAGCTAAATATTCTTATTCATCAAAAGTGCCACCATCAAGGCAAAATGACTAACAGAAGAATTAATGTCAACAAATTAGAGCTCTTCTCTGAGCATGAACAGTTTGCTGGTAACTTAGAGGGAAAGTTTAGCCAACGCATAGTTGGCAACAGAGGAGCAGAAAAGGAGTGGGCAGCTTTCAGAGATTTGGTGCACAGCACTGCATTTGTTTGTCTGGGTCAGAACACTCACAAACATCAACACTGGTTTGATGAAAATGATGGGGAAATTTAGAAACTGCTAGATGAAAAACGAGAACTCTGCAAGATTTACCAGCAGGATAGTTCATCCACTTCTAAGAAGGCAGCATTTAATTCCATCAGAAGTAAAGTACAAGCAAAGCTTAAAGAGATGAAGGATTCCTGGCTCAGTAAGAAGGCAGATGAAATTCATTTTTATGTTAATAGTAACAATCCAAAGTGCTTGATTCCCTGAAAGCTATCAGTGGACCAAAAATCAATGGTGCATCATAACTACTCAGTGCTGATGGAGCCACATTGATTAGTGATAAGGACACTTATCCTAGATAGATGGGTTGAATACTTCCACAGGGTTCTCAACAGACCATCATCATTCAGTGCTGAGGTCACTGACCATTTACCTTAGGTTGAAGTCAATCCCTCCTTAGATAAACTTCCAACTGAAGGAGAGGTTTTGTGTATCTTAGGCTCCTTCCATGTGGCAAAGAACCTGGTGTTGATTGTATTCCAGCTGAAATTTACAAGGTACAGGGACCATTACTCAGACAAATGCTGACTAAAATTCCAGGTTATATGGCAAGAGGAGGTTATGCCCCAGGAATTCAAGGATGCCAACATTGTCCATCTCTATAAAGGTGAAGGGAATAGATTGTCTTGCAACAATTACGGAGGGGAGGGTCTCTCTCTTAGTCACTGCTGGCAAGATTCTTGCTTGAGTCCTCCTTAATAGGCTGATCCTTCACCTGGAAGGTAGTCATATGCCTAAGAGCCATTGTGTCTTCAGAAAGGGCCGAAGAACAGTCAATATGGTGTTTGCTGCTTGACATTTCCAGAATAAATGGTAGGAGAAGAACAGGGATCTGTAAACAATGTTTGTAGATTTGACCAAGGCCCGTGACACTGTTAGTCGTAAGGGCTTATGGAAAATTATGTCAAAATTTAGTTGCCCAGGGAAGTTCATCAGCATTATAAGTCAATTTCATGATGACATATTTGCCCAGGTTCTGAATAGTGGACCATGGTGCCTTCTTAGCCACCAATGAAGTGAAACAGGGCTATGTACTTGCTCCCATGCTTTTCAGCATTATGTTTTCAGTCATGTTGTCAAATGCTTTCAATGAAAATGAACATGGCATCAAGGTCAACCACAGTGCTGATGGTAAGTTCTTCAATTTGAAAATGCTACTAGCCAAGACCAAAGTGGAGGGAATGTTGGGGCATGATTTTCTGTTTACAGATGATTGTGCACTCAATGCAGCCTCTGAAGCTGAGATGCAATGAAGTATGGATCAATTCTCTGCTGCCTGTGCTAATTTTGGCCTAACAATCAACACCAAGAAAACACATGTGCTCCATCAGCCACCACCACACCATCCATATGTGGAACTATTGGTTACAACAAATGGAGAAGCTTTGAATGCTGTGGATAAATTCATTTAGCTTGGTAGTGTACTTTCCAGGGATGTACATGTTGACAATGAAGTTGGTGCATGCATTGTCAGAGGTAGATGAGTGTTTGGAGGCTCTGAAGAAAAGTTTGGGAGAGAAGATATATTAGACTGACTACAGCTGAAGGTCTATAGACCTGTTTTACTGACCTCATTGTGATAAGCCTGTGAAGTATGGACAATCTACAAGTGCCATGCCAGAAAAGTGAATCACTTCCATTTGAACTGTTTTAGGAAGATTCTGAGGATCACCTGGCAAGATAAGGTACCAGACACTGAGGACCTTGCTCGAAGTAAACTGCTAAGCACTCAAACTATGCTTCAGAGAGTGTAACTCTGATGGCCTGGCAACGTTGTTCAAATGCAAAATGTAACTTACCAAAAAGATCATTTTATGGAGAACTTGCATGGGGCAGGCGATCACATGGTGGTCAGAAGAAGTGATACAAGGACACTCTCAAGGTATTTCAAGAACTTTGGATTTGATTGTGGGACATGCGAGACACTAGCACAGTACCACTCAGCACAGCATGCTCACATCAGAAAAGGTGCTGTACTCTATGAGCAAAGCAGCATTGAAACAGCACAAAGGAAACGTAGGATGTGCAAATTTGGAGTAACCAACCCAAATGTTAACATGGACTATCCGTGCCCAATCTATGGTAGAGTATTCTGAGTTCATATTTATCTGATTAGCTGGTCGTACACATTGAAATTTCACTTTATCATGGTCCTCCTCCAGAATGAAGAACAAAAACCAACCAATATAATGCTGCAACTTACGGGGTGCTCAGCTGGTTGGTGTGTGCCAAGGCTGAGGCCAAGTGAAGTCTTTCTGAGTTTCTATGGAGTTATACTAAAGTTCATGGCATGAGGTGTGGGGGAGTGGTGGTCTACTTATGGAACGTCTCCTTCTCCCCCAGGTTTGTGCTGGAGCACAGGAAGACTCAGGGGCTGGTGAAACCAGTTGGTGCTAGTATTTGTCCAATTGCCCTGGCTGTGGTAAGGTATGCCTAGTGTCCTGATGCTGTCACTCATTGTTTCTACCCTTCTGGGGCTCCGGTTCTTCAGCTCTTCCACTTCATGTCCTGCACTGGTCTCCTTCAGGCACAATAAGAGGAACACTTCCTATCAATCTCTCTAGCTTCCTGAGCTAAAAGACTGCTTGATCCCTTCTTCTGGTTTGAGGATTTTCCTGGGACAATATTCTCAGTGTTTTTTGAAGTCAACATCTGGAGAGAGAGAGCACTTGCAATTTTCTTCTTCTCTCTCGGCTCCCAGAAGTTCAAGTAGGTGACTTTCAAACATTCAGTCTGTGGACTGATCTCCCCAGGAGTGGCTGCAGCTGCTGTGACTGTCCCTGCACTTCTTTCTTACTCAATTCTGCTGGTCTCCCATCCGGGGCTGAGAGGGTTGGGAATCCACCCTGCTGCTTCTGATTCATTGCTCCTGGGTCATTCCTCCTCCATTATGGCTGTGACTGAGTCTAAGCTGGTAGAGCCCGTGAGATCTGCACTCCCCTACACCCCTGGAACAGAGTCTTTCTGTTGATATTCAGGACTTTCCTGGACTGGAAGTCTGCCACACTATGTCTCCCAGTGATTTCTGCCATTCTAAAATTTTTTCAGATTCACTTAAGAGAGATATCTGGAAGAGTTTGTGGCAGAGTTCAGGTGAGTCCCAGCTCTCACCCTGCTATCTTAGCTCTACCCTCTATTTTTACTTTTCAACATTCACTTCCACAAGATTTTGAATTCCAAATTTTCTCCCCATCTCTCCCCACCCCCCACCCCAGGACAGCATGCACCCCTATCACTTTTTCTCCTAATCTGCCCTCACTTCTATCACTCCCTTCTTCCTTCCCCCTCCCCTCTATTTTCCTATAGGGCAAGACACATTTCTTTACCCATTCCCAGTTGCATGCAAAAACAATTTTTAACATTCATTTTAAAGCTTTGAGTTCCACATTATCTCCCTTCCTCCCTCTCCACCCAAACTCATTGAGAAAGTAAGCAATTTAACAAAATCTCCCTTGTTCCCTCTCACCTTTCCCCTCTACCCCTCCATTTTCAAAGCTCTTTCTTGCCTCTTTTATGTGAGATGATTTACTACATTCTACCTCTCCCTTTCCTTTTTTCCTAGTACATTCATCTCAACATTGATTTTTTTTTAGGTATCCTTCCTTCGTATTCAGCTCACCTTATGTGCACTCTCTCTCTCTTTCTCTCACTCCCTCTCTCTCGCTGTATATATGAAAAATATATGTATATATGGAAATATATAATATATGTATATATGTGTGTGTGTATATATACTTACATATATGTATACATGTATGTATACACACATACATGTACAAATCTAATGACTGATAAAGTTCTTGTGAATTTTGAAAAACGTGAGGATCTATAGCTAGAGAAGAGAAAGGTTGGTGAGGGTGTTAAGGAACCACATTCAAGCATTAAAAGGGCTATCTATTATGGAGAAGAGTGATTTGACTTTTTCTATTTCCAGAGGATAGAAAATTTTTGAATCAATTAATTAATCAAAATTAATAAAAAGGCATCAATTAATCAGGTATAGTATCATGCACGGTGCTAAGTGCTGAGTATAACACTATAATGGAGACACATGATTTAAAATATTAGGCCTGTATGAAATATAAGTCAAATGAGAATTACTCCCCAAGAGAAAATCACTAACAGCTAGGAGATCTTGGAAAATACTTCTAAAGAAAATGGAATTTATGTAGAGATAGGAAGAAAGCCATGAAAACTAAGAAATGGAGGAGAAAAGAGAGAGCTTTCAAGGCACGGACAACCATCAAAAATATGTGGTAAAGGGAGATGGTGTGTTTTGTGAGAGGAATGCACATATGTTAAGGTATATGGATTGAAGAATATAGTACATATATGTTGCAGAGAAGATGATTTTAGATATGTGTCTAAGAAAACCACATTAGAATTACATGAGTTTACATAAAGTGCTATATATTTTCATTTAATTAGGCCAAGTTGTTGCTAATAAGAAAGCATGTACTTATGCCTGAGTTAGTCATCCACAGAAACTCAAAATTCAAAAAAGATTAAAAACCCAATTACTGTTTTTTTAAGGACCCAATTACTAGTATTTTAAAGCTATTGCAAACATAAGAATATCAGCATATTTTTCATGTTTCATCAGGAAAGAATAATTAAAGTCAAGTGAGGAGAAATTAATAGATTCTTAGAGTTGAAAGAAAACTCAGAAGTCCATAGAGATGGAAGGTCATATAGTATAAGTTCCCAAAGCATACATGAATTCTCCCAACAATATTTCTTATTGATTTTGCTTAACTAATTCCAAAAATAGGCAGAGAGAATCCATGACATCCTGATACAACCCATTTCATTTTGGAGAAAAAAAAAGCCCTTGTGAGAAGCATTCACTATGTTTTCTTTAAACTAAAAATCTTTTACTCCATAGTTTTCACCAAGAGGTCTTAATTCTGACCTCTCCATCCTAGAGAAATAAACCCAACATAATATTTTAAATACATGAATTATTTTAACTTGTTTCCCTCAAACCTTCTTTTCTCCAAGCTGAACAGCCCTTCAACTGTGCTTTTATAGCCTACGATTTGAGTTTCCTCACCATCCCATTCACTGTTCTCGGGATATATTCAGATTCATCAACATACAACTTAAAATAAAGTACTTAGCACTGATCATGGATCTCTAGATGTGGTTTAACTAGAACAAAGGACAACTTCATCCAGGATGTTAGATTTATATTAAAGATTATGCTATAAGAAACGACAAGCAGTATGGCTTCAGAAAAAAAAATCTGGGAAGTTTTATATGAACTGCTACAATGTAAAGTGAGCAACCAGAAGAATATTGTGTATAGTGGTAGCAATATTGTATGATATTAACTATGAATGGCTTTCTTACTCTTATCAATAAAAATGATTAATGACAATTCTGAAGGATTTATGATGAAAAAATGCCATCTATTTTTCTTATTTTTTTTTACAACATGTCTTATTTGGAAATATCTTCTGGATGATTTCACATGTATAATTGGTAATCATATTTCTTGTGTCCTCAGTGGGTGGAGGAGATGTGAAAGGGAGAATTCAGAGCTTAGAATAAAAGAAAAAAATGTGAAAATCAATACTAATTTATTTAAAAAAACATCAAATGTGACATTTGAACTCTGTAGTATAAGACAAATATCAGAAATGAAGACAGGTCTGATGGAGTGAACTGTGGTCTGATGTGAGTGAGAACAGAGAAATAGGATTTGCGAATATAGGAATATAGTTCAGTTTAACTGAACGTAGAGGGGTAAAAAATAAATAAGTCTGCAAAAAGAAGATAAACAGAGGGAGGAGAGCAGTTTTTTTTAAAAATAAATTTATTTAACTTTTTACATTCATTTTCACAATATTTGGGGTTTCAAAATTTTCTCCCCATTTGTCCCCTCCCCCCTCCCCAATACACTGGACATTCTAATTACCCATATCACCAATCTGCCTTCTCTTCTATCATCCCTCC
>CM053769.1:142844013-142860488 GCA_028658325.1 Potorous gilbertii
CCTGCCTGCTCTGGAAGCCTCTGGCCGAGCTGCCTCTGCCTCTGCTGCGGCCACCACCTACGGAGGGGGTCCGAGTCCCGGAGATACCCCGCTCCCCTCTCAGCCCATCTCTCTCACTGACCTGTGCGTCTGTGGGTGGAGGGACCTTCGGGGCTGCCGGAGATTCAGGTCTCTGAAGCCTGCTTGGCTCTGCCCGCGCCTCTCATTGTGGTGTGGCCGGGGCAGGGGATGGGGAGGGCTCCGCAGGGCAGGGCTCCGCTCCCGTGCAGGGTACCTTTGTTGTCAGTTTTTCAGGGCTCTCTGCAACGGAAATCTCCTTCACTGTGTTGCTGCGTGGCTTCCACTGTTCCAGAATTTGTCAGGAGTTCTTTTTACAGGAAATCTATGGGCTGTGGGTTCGGAGCTAGCAAAGGTGAATCTTTCTACTCTGCCATCTTGGCTCCGCCCCCGGAGAGCAGTTTTAATGATAGGACTTTAGACTTTATTTAGAGGACACTGGGGAAAAATTGTTTTATTTTTACTCAATGATATGTTTCAGACATTATAATGTGAAATAAACTTCAGAGATAATCTATGGAGCTCTTGTAAATATCCTACATGATATACTTTTGCTAGTATTAAATAATATGTTTATGATGCTAACTGGCAAAGAGAATAGAAGGATTGGAAAAGAGAATGAATGTATGAGAAGAGGTCTAGAGAGCATTTTTTCCCCACTCTGGTATCTAACGCGATGAATCGGTTTTCTGGATATATCAATGGTCTAAGTCTCTAATAAGCATGTCTTCATTCTGATTCTTCTATCTGAATTTTCATGGCAATGATGCAGCTGATTGGATAGCTTCTTTCCACTCTATGAAATCTAAAACACAAGGTACAGCTAATCTCCCTTTTTCTGTGAGCTGCAATGATGTTAAATCTTCCCACATGTATTATTAATAATAAATATTGAATAAACATTTATTATTTTATTTTTATTTTATAATCCTAAATGTTAAGTATAGCAATAATAACTAAAACACTTTATAGTTTGCAAAGTAGCCGGCAAATAATATTTCATTTTATGATCAAAGCAACTCAGATGAGTAAGTACTACTATTTTTCTAATCAAATGAATTTTACAAATGAATAAAATGAGGCAGCAATTAAGTTAACTTGTCCACAGTCTTTGCACTAGTGAGTTTCAGACTGAATTCAAACTCAGGTTTTTCTGGTTCTATATTCAGTATTCTTTCCACTTCATCACCTAACTGTCTCATTTATAATTAGACTTTATATAGGACTTTAGATTTTGGAAAACACTTTACATATGTCATCTCATTAATCCTTATAGCCAAAAGTGCTAAATTGTACTTTGAATCAGAAAACCTGAAATGTAGGACCATTTCTGCTACAAACTGTGGGATATTTCACAAATCCCTTATTATCTTTGAGGTAGTTCTTCAACTATTCAATAAAAATAATAACAATTTATATTTATTTATATATTAATTATATTTGTATATTATATATTTATATTGTCATGCTCACTTTTCTATATCACTGTGGTATAACAGAAGTAATATATTTGTCTAGAGTCAAAAAATCGAGGCTCAAATTCCTCCTTCGTATCTATAGAAATTATCTTGGAAATTAGTGGAAAAGTGCTTTCATGTCATGATATAACAGGGATTTCTGTTCAGGTGGGGATCAGATTGAAAGATTTGCAAACTCTCTTCCCATGTCTGTTATTCAGTTATTTTTTCCAGTCTCCTTGCCTTGCCCTAATTTTTGATCCAAGGCAGTCTATTTCTCTATTTTAGTCTTATGTACTAAGAACCTGTGTGGTCACTAAGCTAAGACAGAAT
Organism: Potorous gilbertii; assembly: GCA_028658325.1. NCBI lineage: Eukaryota > Metazoa > Chordata > Mammalia > Diprotodontia > Potoroidae > Potorous > Potorous gilbertii. The sequence goes on from CM053769.1 coordinate 142,845,861, forward strand.
GCCTTCTGCCAGTTCCAGCAGCCATGTTCCATTCCATTATGTATATGTACACATGTACAGAAGCAGGAAAAACATGCTGGCACATAGCCCAGAATAGATCTGTTAAGTAGCTTTAATTAGGTCCAAGCAAATGCCATTTCAGGTAGTGGTGAATGACTAGTGCTCTGGAAGTGGCATATTCAGACTCATGATGGCTAGAAAAGGGCCACTAATTTGCTTGTGATTTAATGGGGAAAGATTCTGAGATGTTAGAATTTAGTCATTGTTTGACTAAATTGGCCAGAATAGAGAAAATTGGATTAGCAGGAGTTAGTGGTATAGGCTTCAGAAACATTCTCTACTACTTAACAAATTTCAAAGATAGATGACAACTTAGAGATTATTGTTCATTTTATGGATGTGAAGCCTGAGTACCAGATAGTAGTGCTTGCCTAAGATTACATAGTACTCTTTTTTCAGAGTTAAAACTTGAAGTTGAGTGTCTTTATTTCTATCTCCCTTTCCTGTCATTGAATATGTTTCTACCGCTGAGTCACAGTGAACTTGAAGTTCCCTAACATCCCCAAAATCATGTTCAGAGAAACTTCTAACTTGCCACTTCTCTCCTATCTTTACTTGTTAAATTGGGTTTTTTGAATTTCAAATATGTCTTTATATTTGTCCATTTTAAATATTAAATTTAATTCAGGTGTAAATATGTTTCTAGTATTTCTCTTATAAACCAATTGAATAACTCTATCAAAAAGGAAAACAATGTTAGAATGGCATGGTTTTTTTCTCACTTTTAATTCAGCAAATATTCTCTTTGCTAGGTAATGGGAATAAAAACACAGAGTGAGAAACAACTCTTGACCTCTAGAAAACTTATAGCCTACTGGGGAAGACAGTATGTACAGATCACTAAATTTGAGGCAATCTGTGGTGGGAGAAAGTACAAATACATGGGGGTGGAGTGAGTGAAAGCGTCTGGGCAAGGTCATATTTGGGCTAAGCCTTGAAGGAAGACAAGAACACTGGGAAGCAGAGGTAAACAAAGAGTCCATTCCAAGTATAAAGGATAGCTGAAACAAATATATGGAGGTGGAAGATGAAATGCTATATTTGGGGATAAGTTAGTATTTAATTCACTGGCCTCATAGATTGTGTGAATGAAAGTAATAGGACTAAATCCTGGAGAGGTAGTTTGAATCTCTTTTCTGGATGCTCTCAAATGTCTATCTGATAATTTATTTTTTTATTTTTTTGTAGTAACAGATCAATTGGAAGATTGTAAACAAAGGAATGCTATGGTTTGAATATTTATTGAAAAATTTGTGGAGTTAGAGAGCTGAGAAAAAACTGATGAAATCATACCTGTCCTTAAAAACTGCTCTTTGTTTTTTCTAAAGGGAATACATGTAGTCTATAACAGTATAGATTTTAAGAGTCTTTTGACATAAGGGAGACCCTCCTGGGAAGACATAGAGTTCCCCATTGACACCTTTCTTTCTATAGCTCAACTCTGTAAGGGAATATAACAGTCCTTTACTTCCCCAGTGTAGATAAGATTTTCATTTTGTTAAGTCTTTGTCTGGATTCCCAGGTTATATCTAAAAAAATTCCCTTTGTTCAGCCAGAAATGTCAGAGAAAACAACCTCTTAATGAGTTTGAATGTTGAGAGTAACATGTGAGGTGAAGGGAAGAACAAAAGGGGAAAAAGAAAGTTACATCATAATTTTATTATATGTTTTAAAAGAATAGCAAGTTATACATAATACATATGCAGTTTCATGTGCAATCATTTTCTTTTATATTCTACTGTAGTACAGAAATGCTTTTTTACTTCTTAAGTTCAGAACAAAATGAACAAAATTAAAAAATTACAGGCAACTCAATTTAAATTTTTACTACAAGCAACGGGGAAGATGGGGGAGAGGAGAGAAGGAAAGGGTACCCTACGTACAACTTAGGCAAACATATAACATAGAGTATAACTCATGTAAAGGCAGCATGGTAAGGAGAACAGAGATACGAGTCCATTCAGTCAGAAATGGGGGAATGTGGTACAGTGGAAGATATGCTTTTGATAAAAGGGAGGGTGTGTTTGAGAAGGAAGGTGTGCTGTCATTGAAGGGGAAGATGTACTCCAAAATGCCCTTCTGAGGGCGGGGTACTTACACTATGATTTTAGATAGTTTCTCTGAAGCTAGTCAAGTTGTCTATCAGGGATCAGGTAAAAATATTACTTTGAGTATTAGTTACCAGGAAGACAAAAAACCCCAGTAGCAGACAAAATGTTATTTGGGGAGAGGGGATGCATATCACCAAGAGAAAATAAGCTAGTGGTACACAGAGTATTATTTGGAGGGCACTGTTATACTGACCTTTGAAAAATGTTATCAAAAGTTTTCCATAATTATGTTCTATAAGCTTACAGCCTCCCTTAAGGGGAGGTCACCATGGTGGTCTTAAGACCACCAAACTTATTATTTTGATTGTTATATACCATATTTTTAATAATGAATTCTAAATTTTTTAAACCTAAGATAGTTCTCAACTATCCTATTCATTGACAATATTCAATTTCAATTTCAATTTAGTTATTTCTCCTTTGCCCACAAAAGCATACATCTTATTTTGATCTTCACAATTTCATTCCCAAGATTATTTTATCCACCTTAGGTTCCCAATGATTATAAAAGAACCCTTTGAATTCTGAAATCTGTTCTCCTGAAATCTAGGTTTTTTTATTAGACGATTTAGGATCTTTATCTCCTCTGAGACTACATAAGTCATTTCTTCCTTAGGTACCCTTATTTCTACTTCAGTATTTCCTACTGTTTGGTCAGAAGGTTAATTTGCCCTTTGATTCCTCCATTTTTGAAGAATAAAATTATCCAGACTAGCCGATTCATTAATTGTCCTTTTAACAGTAGACTGCAATAGAGCTTTGAATCTTTGACATCTCCACTACTAACATGTCATATCTCTGTGCCAAGTTTGTGATTTAGTTCCCTTTCTTCTACAACTGTGTTCTTCTTCCAGTGTAAGTGGTATATAATATACTCTCATAACCGTATTTCTTTTATTTTTTCCCTAGTAATCTTCACTGGAATTTTTTTCTGTCATGATTTTTCCCTCCAATTCTTCAATTTCATGAATATATCTTCTCAATATGAAAAGTCAACCCCCCCATATTCTATTCTTTATAATAAGGTATGTTCTTCCTAAATTATATTCCACTTATGAATCCCTTTCCATCACTTCTCAGTTATTCAATTTGGCAAGGTAAATCAAATTTCCTTCACTACAATTGAATAATGAAGTCAGTGTGTTTTTATTCACATTTGTAAGATCTTTGTAAATAGGGAATGTTTCATTATTGCCTTCCAATTCCCAGTTTCTGCATGTACACATCCTTTGAGGACATCTTTGAAAGAGTATTACTGTGAAACAGGAAGTGTTACACAAGCGATGTTCTACCATATATATATTTTACCAAGACAATGGTGACTGAATGATGTAAATCACTAAAAGTACCATTTTGATTACAATTTATTGTTTATGAAAAAAATCACTTGATTCAGCAGAAAAAAGTATTCTAATAAAATATCTCCTACAATATTTAAAACAACTTAAAATTTCTTAATTATATAATAGAAATAATTTTATTCAACAAGCCTATAAACCCAAAATATCAAATTTTATATCTCAGAAATCATTATCAAATGTTTATCACTGTGTTAGAAAAATTTAGCATAGAGTTAACTTAAAGAGTCACTCATATATATAAGGAAGTCATCTAGGTGCTCCTGTTTATGGAAGGAAATAGTGTCAGCCTCAAAACAGACATGCATGAGGCAATTATTAAGTTTTCAGTGGTCATTTACATCTCAAAAATAAGCAAATCAGAGGTTAATTTACTTTACTGGTTATCTAGAAGATTTAATGTAGTAATGTGGTTAACATTAGTAATGTAGATTATATTTAAAAGAATATTTTGCATATATTTCCCTAAGAAATTAAATTATTAAGCATTTGCCAGTCCAACCTTGATGGAATGTATTGTGATGAGTACATCAAGCTCTGGAAAACTGAAGAGCCTCCTGGAAGAAATTCATAACCACTCAAAAGAATTTGGCTTGACTATCCATACCAGAAAAATCAAGTGGATGAAGAATATCTATTGCCCAGATTATGATATAGATAAATGCACTCGATAAATGGAATATATTGTAAAGAGAGTTAAAGATATTTGATTAATAGGGCTCATGTAGACCCCATTAAGGGAAACTTGATAAGGGGAGACTTGATTTGCAGGAAGGCCACAGCTTTTGTTAATTTCTAGTGAGACACTGGGTCACAAGGGTTGTGATGCCCTCCAGCTCTGATAAGTATATATATGTATACACACACACACACACACACACACACACACACACACACTGTGGTGAAGTTTCACTTGGAGGCTTACTCTTTGGAAGAAAGTTCATGTGCCAGATGAGACTCTGGGTAGATATTAAGCAGCCATTTGGCTTTGAAAACCTAGATGTTGGTGTTTGTCTCTTTGGTAAGTGTATATGTATGTAATGGTCAGACAGTCAGATCTGTCTGTTGATCTGTGATATGTATATCACATATATATGTATATATATATATGTGTGTGTGTGTGTGTGTGTGTGTATCATATATATATATATATATATATATATATATATATGTATATATACTTTATTTATTTATCAATATATACATATTGCTTATGGTCAGACAGTTAGAAGCCCTGTCTGTTGGTCTTTATTTCTGTGCTTGTATTTTTTTCTATTGTAATTAAAGAAGATTGTTGACCCCTCAAAAATGGCTTTCCTTTTAGAAAAGCAGGTCTAAGAACCTGTGCTAACAGGCCATGCTGGATACTTCAGGGTGCTTAATGCTGCATAAATATCTAGGAAAGAGAACCAAAGGCCAAAAGTTCATAAAATTAGTCAAAATGAAAAGAGCCAGCACGATTGCCATCAGGAAATTACAAAGCCATTTTTAATGATCCCCCAATTCTCCTGGAAACAAAGGTCCACACTTTTAAATCATGTTATTCTGTATTGTTTTGTAACTTTGACGCATGTAATGCATCAAACTGAAGAACTGAAAATGAATAATATAAGGAGGTGAATGGAGAGATGCATGGTAGATATGGATGATTGCAATATTTAACTATTGAGGACTATTTAAGGAGAATATGAGTAAAATACGTCATTAAGGCATTGTATGAAAAGAAAATAAGATGGGCTAATCACAGGATGAAGATGACAAATAATAAATGGGTAGCCCAAATAACACACTTTAATTGTCATATTGTTTAGAGAGCCTGTAAGACATCCAAGATGGTCTCTAGTGAACTTATGGGAGGAAAAGGACACATTTCATATATTTTGCATGATATGTTTTCTTCATCATTTGAAGGAACATTAAAATGGGTGAGATCACAGATCTGAGTATTCCAGGTGAATTATAATGTTAATTACAAACTATAGGCACCTAACCAATGTTTATTAAATTGAATTTGTATTTAAAATTAGGAGGTTTTTTCCTCCTAATGGTTTTTACATAGGCTATGTTGTAGTCTGTTAATTGTTAAACCTCTATACTGTTATTATTTTCCATATTTCCAAATAAACTACAGATATATGTAGGCTGCTTTTTCCCACCATCTGCATTTTCAATATAAAATCCCACTGATCTCCAATGACTTTGCTCAAGCACTCTCTTCACACTGAGTAATATACTCTTTCCTGTAGATACAGATTGATCTGTCACCAGCCCTCTCATGCACAAGCAGCTCTCTTACTCTCTAAAATCCCTAAAGAATGTAGAAGAATGATTATCACATTAATATCTTTAATAATTATTAACATGCATAATTATACATTTTTTGTAATATCTTGTGATTTATAAAGCACATTCCATTCAAAAATATCTATGAAATCTTTGGGACAATGATTAACTTTATTTTAAGGATGAAAAACCTGATTGACACTTAGGTAATATGACATTTTAAATCATGTGATGTCTAAGGTAAGATTTTAATTTTGGTTTTCCTAAATTCAAGTCTAGCATTCTATCCACTATTCAAACTAATTTCTTCATTCAATACGGAGGTTAGCCATTCCATTTCCATTGTTCCTTCCCCAAAATAAAGTTACTCCTGGAATTTAAAATCCATCAACTTCCTTGTTATATCTACTCTTGATACATGTGAGAGCAACATGGAATTCTCCTCTATTAGTTATGCACATCAGGACCATTATTTAACTTTTGCCTCTCCTTTCTGAACTGCCCTAATATTGTGACTCAAACTTTTGACCCAGGCAAGAAATTAGACAGAGAAATTATCCAAAGATGTTCTTTGAGTTACATGTAAGTGAATTGAATATTGTCCTTTGTCAGTATTAACCTGGAAGCATAAAAGTAGCAGAAATAATAGTGAAAATGTTGCTTTTCAGTAAGTCAGTAAGACATATGTCCACTGCCTGTTTCTGATATTTGGGAGTTCTGTGTACATAGGTAAGTCATTTACCTCTCAGGGTCTCAGATACTTCATCTGTCAAATGGTAATTTTGACATCTAGGTTGCAGACAGGTAGATTTGTTCTGATACTCAAATATAGTATGTATGTAAAATATCTTGCTCATTTTAAAGTGTTATATGAAAGATATCTATCTTCATTGAAGATTAAGAAACCAAGTTTCAGAAATGTGAAAACATTTGCTTAAGTCTCCATAGAGAATGATAAGTAGCAAAATCATATAACATGCACACTCGGTTTTTTGAGTAAATTTCTTGTTTGCTGGGTACTGTGCTAAATGGTTTGAAAATGTGATCCTCACAATAACACTGTCTGGTAGGTAAACCTAGTATCTTCATTTTAGAGTAGAAAAAATTGAGGAAAACTTACATTAAGGGCTTTCGCAGTGTCACACGGCTAGTGTCTGAGTATGGATTTAAAATCAAGTCTTCCAGACTCCAGGCCCAGCACTCTACTTTGCTGCTCCTCCAAGATGTTCCATTTTGATAAATGCATTTTAATCTATATGTGAGTAAATTATGATTTTAGAGTTTATGAAAAGAGATTGAAATCTGGTGAAAATAAAGGTTAAAAACATTTAATGGATAATGAATTATTTTTGGAGTATTCATGGCTGGAATACTCCAGCCTTGAGACTGGATAACAATCCAGGAATGTGACGGAGTCAAAGCATTTGAGTGTTGGGAACCACCTGAGTGGTCATCTAGTCCAATTCACACATGACAGCTTCTTTTTTCTAACACACCTCACAAGGTGTGTGCTGGTGTGCTTGAGGCAACCCCCCAGGTCATCCATGTTTCATTCCTCTACAAGTTACATTTATTACTTCCTCACCAAGCACACCAGTAAGTATTCTCCCACCTCCTTCCAGAATTTATGAATTGTCTTCCTCCTATTAAAATGTAACTCTTTGAGGTCAGGGAGTGTATACCTTTGTACTTTTATTTGTATTTTGTATTACCAGGAGGTTCTCATAGTGCCTTGCACATAGTAAAGGCTTAATAAAAGCTAATTGAGTGATTAACTGACTATATCACACTCCTGATTCTGACTTAGTTACATCTCCTTTTAGTGCTAATGAATCCATTGCCCTTCATGTGATCGAAGAGTCTTTCAATGTAATCAAATTGAAATAAGGATGGTATTTTAACATGGGAGAGGATATTCAAAGAGGACACTGAAGGCACTTTCTTAGAAAGATGTTCTTCATTTATGAGAATAGTAGAAAGTGACCAAACATGTCATGCAGCATATTTCTGTCTTAGTTCATCTATAACCAACAACAACTAAACACTCACTCCCTGATAGACAATGATAGAGATTGCTGGGGAAGATGGAGAAGGAAGGATAGAAAGAGTGTCTTAGGATCAGATGACAGCACAGGAGAGATTATAAATTTGACTGTTGTCATACCATAAAATTTTGAATGAAATAATAGCTAAGTATTTTTTATACTTTTGGCAGCTATCCTACATACCCAACAAAGCTTCCATATAATTTATCTTTTCATTTAAAAGGACATAGTCTTCCATTTCAATCAAAGCAATCCTATTATCTGATATGCAAGTTCTTCTGTCCTTCCTTTTACACCTTTTCCCCCCTTCCCTAGGAACCTCCCTCCAGCCAATTTTCCAGAATCTACCTTTTAAAATAATTCTCTATTCAATAGCTTAGATTCAGCCTTTTATTTATGCTGAATTTATCAACATGAAAGCAAATGAGTCCATGATCCATCCCTTTCTCATAAACACTTCAATATTTGCCTTCAGTATTTGAAGACAACGAAAGGAAAACAAAGGAGTTGCTTTTGGTGTGTTTCCCCAGTAGTTACTGTTGTTTTCATGATTCTCCATTCATTGCCTGAGTCTGAAATCTCTCTTAGAGAAAATAGAGAACAACTTATCATTATTTTGCCAGTAAAACAGACTGTCATTGCTCTCAGGTTATCCCCAAGGCCAAACTGGGTCTTCACATACTCTCCATGTCTCATCTAGACAATTGAATGTGGGGAGGGAGTTTAGGAGGGGGATATGTTAAGTATTCCATAGCAAAATGTAGACCATTATTTTAGCAAAATAAAACTACTTGAAACATAATGCATTCAAGTGGTTTTCCCTGACACTTAAAAAAATAAATAACTTTTCTTAGTTTTCTTCCCATGCTCTTTAATGTATTTACCTTCTCACTTTTTAATTAAAATTAATCAGTGCATTACATCATGAAAGATAAGGCAGCACAATAATACTTTGTGAAGTCTAAGAAGGGAGAGTATTGGCATGGAAAGCATATCAGATTTGTACTTGGAAAACATGCATTGAACGTCTTACTCACTTGTTAGATGATAGAGGTAGGAAATGGACCAGATGACCTTCAAAATTTCTTCCAACTCTAGGATTCCATGAGTTTATAACTTTGATTTTCAGCATCTGACCTAATTTGGGGTTCTTCACTGCTAAAATGGGGATATTTTCAATAACATTATTATTGAGTTTTGTGATGATTAAGTGAGATAATGAAATAATCAATGATATAGAATGAAATTGTATAAAAATAAACTATCATTATTACCATGTATTAACACTTGAAATGCCTGTTTGTTCAATTGCTGAATATTAAAGCTGGAAAAGACTTGCTGAAAGAGACCTTAGAATGCTATAACTTAGAGGAAAGTAATTGTAGAGCTATGAGGGACTTTGGAACATGGTGTAGTTCAAACTCCTCATTTTATGGATGAGAAAACTGAAATATAGAGAGGTTAAACTAACTTCCTCATTGCAAATTATTAGTTAGTAATGTTTACACAATAGAATGAAAAATAGCTCATCATTAATTATTTTTCTTGGGGTTCTTGAAGGAGGAATGAAGCCACACTAAAAGAACTAACTTCCATCTTAACTTTTTTCCTGGACCCCAGTACATGTATTCTCTCAGTAGGTATATTTTTATGAGCATAAAAAATTATAATTGTGACATGGTAAGATAATACAAATAAAACACTTAAGAAAATTGACACAAAAGCATAACCTATTCATGAGGATATGAAATAACCACATATTAAAGAGTGCTACTGGTCTCGTATAACTTTATTAACTGTGACAAGTAGGACTCCAAGATAGACCCCCTAGCTACTCATATTCTATCATTCAGTCATGTCAAACACCAAAATGGCCTGGAGTGTAATTTTGCAATATGATATAGACCTTGTGGCTTTATAAAGAAAATATGTTTTCCTGAATACCAGACAAAGTATTTCAGCAAGTTCTGCAACAAATCAGCTTAAAATATTTGTCCACACAACAATCCCTTTCTGTCTGCCTCTCCTTCATGCCCCCTCAAATAAATGAACAATACCCTGAAGAATTTTTAAATTGTTGTTGCCCGTGTTTATTTTTTTTCATGGTTTAATACATTCATTTATGTTGGAGTTTGTATTAACTCAGGCAGTAAATAATATATTTTCCCTTGAAAATGTTGTTAAAATAAGTGTGCTCTATCAATAATGTACTGTGAGAAATCCATTGTTTTGATTTAAACTCTAAAACTCATTTATTATTGACCAGTTCTGAAAAAATAAGATTACGTTTGCTTGAAGTTGTCAAGTGCTTTGCCTAATATAAATCTTCAGTCTCTTGGTAGTCAAATGCTCCCACATTTTATATAAAATGCAGAGTTTTGTTGAACAAAGAGGGTAAAACCTTGACTTTTGAGCATACATTTTTAATATCCGTTTTTTTAACAAGCCAAAACAATTTTTTCAATATTCCATTTTTATGGTTAATTAACATTCATGTTATAGAAGTTAAAGCATTGGCCTTAGAAGTAGAAGACCTAGGTTCCAGAGCTCAGATTCAATATTTTCTATATAGCCTTGGGAGAATTGCTTTTCAGAGATTAATTTTTGTTTATTTATAAAATAATTCTCAAAATCTATATGTATATACACATTCATTGCCTTCAAAATTATTTCAGATTTTACCACACTGCTCTTCATGCCTGCAATTTAAAGAATGAATTACCAATGTATTTCTAACTCCATGAGGTACAAAATTGTAACTGGAGGGAAAGAGGGGCAGTTTCCTATTCATTACAAAAAGGTCAGCCTATTTATAGGCATTATATTTCCCTAGTTCAATGGGAAAAAATGGTCATTTATTAAACACTTACTGTCTTCAGATACTCATGCTTGGTTTTGGGAAAGACATAAAGATAAGACAAAATCTCAGCTTCTTGCAGTACAGAACTACAATATATATGTAAATAAGTTCCACACAGAAGGAAAATGAGTATTAAATTGAAAGTAAGAAGACCTGGTTGTAAGGTCTGGTTTTGCCAGTTACAATCTATGTGATCCTGGGTAAGTCATTCTTTCTCTGTTTGTCTATTTCTTCATCTTCATTTCATTAGAAATGAAAGGGTTAGATTAATCTCTAGGAGCACTGCCAGATTTGGATTATGGTTCAGTAATAACATGGTTGAAAATTGATGCAAAAATTTATGAGAACTGTGGTCACGACTCTGGCCTTATTTTTCAAGAGGCATCAGCATATTCCTCATATGCTTCAATAGGAACACTGAATTCATAGGGATTGACTTCCTCAAATATTATTCATTCAAGCCTCCATCAATAGATGTGTAGCCTTCCCTATCACTAGCCCCTCATGATTAGTAACAGTTCAAGTTAATCAACAGACATCAATTGGATTTTAGAAAGGGATACATTTTATAACTATCTTTTAAAAAAAGAGGGATACTTATTTTTTAAGATATAGAAAAAACAGGAGTATAAATAGTCTTCAACAATATCTACTCCCCTTCCTCCACATACACACATACAGCTTCTTTCTATACATCTTTTGCCATTATAGATAGGTGTAGCATCAATGAAATATTCACAGCATCTTCGGCAGACATGACTATGCCACCACAATTCTGAATAGCTAAATATGACAGATTCTCCACAAAGGAGACAGAATCAAAAGATTTATTCAGATACCAGAATTCTAAATCCCACACTAGAAAGCCAAATCCATCATAGTAACAAAGAAATCTTTACACAATAACAATGCATAGAGCACCACCATCTCCAAGCCTTCTCTCTTTTAGGCTTCCTGCAAATAAGTTCCCTTAAACACATCACAAAGAGACTCCTTTAAAAAAAAATCACAAACAAGGTCTCTCACTCACACTAGCCAACTGCTGGCTTTTCTCTCTCTCCCTCAGTTCTGACTGTTCTGACCAATTTCTCCTCATCTCTGCTGTAACTCTGCCCTTAACTGTTCCATCTCTGTTCAGCAAGCTCTTCCCACCACAGGCTCATGTGATTCAGGCTTCCATGTGACCCAGGCAAGTCACATGGGTGTAGTTTAGTAGTAAATGGGAAAAATCTTCCTATTTAAATTACCATTAAAATAGGGAACACAGATTTAACAGTTTTCTCATAGCATTCACCCAATCAAGTTCATTTCTAAATGCTACATGGCCAGAGTAGATGAATCTTCATCTCTATTACTGTTAGACTTGGCTAGGTTTATCATTCTGTATTTCATTTATCATCTAGCTTCTGTCAAGGGGCAGCTGGGTGGTGCAGTGGAAAGAGAACCGCTGCAGGAGTCAGGAGGACCTGAGTTCAAATCTCACCTCAGATATTTGACACTCCCTAGCTGTGTGACCTTGGACAAATCATTTAACCCAAATTGACTCATCCTGGGTCATCTCCAGTCATTCTGATGAATATCTGATCACTGGATTCAGATGGCTCTCGAGTAGAAGTGAGACTGGTGATCTGCACAACCCTCCCTCACTCAAAACAAAGTCAAGTGCGAGTCATGTCATCATTTCTTTGATGGCATGGTCTTCTTTGGCAATGAAGGATGAACACACACACACACACACACAGTTTCTGGCAAATTCTGCCATGTACTCTGCTCCCAGAATTGAATTCCTTGTTCTTATGATCTTTCAAAGCTCAGAAGATTTTAGTTACGTTTAATTCTTCTCCTTCCCATTACACACACACACACACACACACACATGCACACACACACAAGCACATGTTTATCCAGGATGCTTCTCTTCTCCTTTGACCAATGTTCCTAGTTCTGCTCTCTGTGGACTATCAGAGCAAGTCTATTGCATTATGAAATCTAAAAACCTCTGTAATATTTCAATACTTCAGATAAATACTATGGTGATAAGATCATGGAATTCAGAGCTAAAAGGAAACTTAGAATTCAGTATTTCCCAAACTCTTTCTTCTAATCATGAGAACATTGAAACCAAGGATGTAAAATGTCTCATCCAAAGCACAGGTGATAAGCAGCAGAGAAAGAACTCTCATTTCATCTTTTGCAACTCCAAATTCAATCCAATTAAATTCAATAAATATTTACAGATTTACTTTGGTTGAGGCAATGTACTAAATGAGAAGAAACAAAGACAATAGAAAAATTCTTGCCCAAAGGGATTTACATTTTACAAGATGAAGGGCACAGCATGAATGCAAATAAGTAAATATAGTCACACAATTTTTTTAAAAAGGGGAGACAGTATTATTAAATGGGATGGTCAAGAGAGTCTATGAAGGCTGTAACACATAAGCTGTATTTTGAAAGAAGTTAGTGATTCTGAAAAATAAATGTGATAAGAGAATGCTTTGAAGGCATGTGTGATCACTCAGGCAAAGCCATAGGGACAGAAGGTATATTATAGTTTATAGGGAACATCTAATAAGCCAGTTTGAGTGTGTGTGAAAGGGAGTTAAATAATAGATAAGAGTGTGTGAAAGGGAGTTATATAAAATAAAACTGGAAAGGTATGAGGAAGCCAGATTGTAAAGGGATTTAAATTCTAGGTTGAGGAGTTTGAATATTATTGTAGAATTAAAGGGGAGCCAATGAATATTTTTGAAGAGAAATGACATATTCAGATGTGTTTTAGCAATGTCAATCTGGCAGCTTTCTGTATGATTACTGGAAAAGAGTAGTACTAAAGTCATGAGACAAATCCAAGATGTACTGAAATAGGACAGGCCACAGATGGTTAAAAAAATGAAGGGCAGAGGCTGTGTGAGTGGAGAAGAGGGCATGGATGCAAGTAACATTGTGAAGGTAGGACTGACATGGATTGACAATGCTTTGTGAGTGGGATGGAGAGTCAAGAATGTTTCCAGAGATGATAACCAGGATTACTTGAAGGATGGATTTGGCAATCAACCTAAGTGAAGGATTTATGATAAATTATAAGCTTGTGCATATGTAGGATTTTGGGAAAATATAATTAGTTGTTTTTTGACATGTTGAGTGTGAGATGACTATGTGATAACACAGATGGTCTATCAGGCAGTTGATAATTTAGGGGTGGATTGCAGGAGAGAAATTTGGATAAAATATAGAGAAAAGAGTCATCTGTGAAGAGATGTTAATCTTGCAGAGAATAGTTGCAATTGTATGGTGATACAGGAAATCACATGGCAAGAAATTGAGAGGTGAGTAGGAGGTGAGAGAATAGTGTAATGTGTCTAAACAACTCTTTCTAGGAATTTCAATATGGAAATTAGAGGAAATCTAGGATGAGAGTTTGAAGAAATAATTCTGTGAGATTGGTAGCAGAGAAGAAATTGGTAGATAAATAGTGACTGAGTATAAGAAAAAGAAAGGAAATGATATGGGGGTCAAGCTCCTAGAAAAGATAGGATAGGAAGTAATCAAAAGCACAAGTAGAATAATTAAGCTTTTTAAGGGGAAAACCTATTCCTTCATCAGAGACTGAAACAAAGGAAGAGAATATTAGGGATGATGAAGAAGGGTATTGATATGTACAGTGAGGGAATGGAAGATGGCTTCCATTTTCCCAATAAAGTAGGATATAAAAGCCTTGATGGACTCCAAAGTAGTATTCTTCTCTCATTACCAGTACACATGTCCCTTTTTTCTTTCCTCTTAAGGATAGTTCTTTTTATCTGATTTCACTTCATCGATGATACTGTATTCATCCAAGTAATTTTATGACAGATCCAGCATACCCTAGGCAGAAGTACCCTTATATATTTCTTTTCTTTTTTTTTTTT
>CM053769.1:142860988-142905751 GCA_028658325.1 Potorous gilbertii
ATCTCTCTCATTTCTTTTCCCAGTTTTTCCTCTACCTGTCTAACTTGATTTTCAAAATTCTTTTTGAGCACTTCCATGGCCTGAGCCCATTGGATATCTATTTCCAGTGTTTAGGATACAGAGGCCTTGACTCCTATGTCTTTACCTGATGGTAAGCATTGGTCTTCTTTGTCAGAGAGGAATGGTGCAATCATCTGGCCCCCAAGAAAATAACCTTCTATGGTCTTATTTTTTTCCCTTTTCTGGGCATTTCCCCAGCTAGTTACTTGACTTCTGATAGTCCTCTCCACCCCTGGCCTAGATCTGCCCAGCTAGTGCTTGGGGTCTGAGATTCAAATGCTGCTCCCCAGCCTCAGGGCTTTTGGTATCAGGCATGGCTGCTATTCAATGGGAGCTTAATTTCTGGTGCTCAGGTGGGGGTAGGGCTGCTTCCCAGGCTCAGTTCCCTCAGGGGGTTTATGCTGAGACCTTCCTTAATGGAGCTCCTGCAGAGCTCCTGCCTGCTCTAGGAGCCTCTGGCCACCTGCTGCCTCTGCTGATGCCTCTGCCGCTGCCTCCTGAGGGGGCCTGAATCCCGGAGACACCGCGCTCCCCTCTCAGCCCATCTCTCTCACTGACCTGTGAGTCTGTGGGTGAAGGGACCTTCGTGGCCACTGGAGATTCCATCCCTGAAGTCTGCTCGGATCTGTTCACTCCTCTAGTGTCAAGGGGCCAGGGCAGGGAAGGGCTCCACTCCTGTCTGGTGTGTGATGGACCTTTGGGATTGATTTTTCAAGGCTCTCTGCAACAGAAATCTCCTTCACTGTGTTGCTGTGCGGCTTCCACTGTTCCAGAATTTGTTAGGAGTCCTTTTTAGAGGAAATCCATGGACTGTGGGTTCTGAGCTAGCATATGTGAGTCTTTCTACTCCTCCATCTTGACTCCGCCCCACCCTTATATATTTTCAAAGTAAGTAGTCTGGTGTGACTGAAGCCAAAATGTTAAAAATGTGCTTAGACTTATAAATCGTAAGAAATTACTCAATATGTGTAGAGAACGGCACCCTAATTTGTTTTGATTTTATAATTTAATAAATGCTTTACTGATATTAAAATTAAATAAGAAAAAATGTGAATCTATTTGCTCACATATTTACATATCCTAGGGACTTGTGGTGCCCATTTATGGGAGAAAGAGAATATTTCTTTTTGCAACTCACAAGGGCTACACTAGCGTTTTTTTAAAAACAACTTGTTTATAAATATTTATGGTACAGAATAACTGTAGGTGTTAGGAGGATGCTAGATGTTTATGTGACTTAAAGTGTGAAGAAACTAAATTATAATTGTTAAAGCATACAAAAAATGTTTTATCAACATTTTCAAATATTTGGAATCTCCTCAGGGTGGACCCTTCCTCCACTTACATATATATTCATCATTTTATCATCATCACAAAACATTTATTAAGTACTTAGTATATATCAGGAAACATGTTAAGTATTCAGGATGTGAAGAACGGCAAAAATCATAGCTCTGATCCAAAGGAATATGGAAGTAATGGGGAAGAGGACATGGAAAGAACTTCGTGTGTGTGTGTGTGTGTATACTGTCACTTGGATGTCATTTCACTAGAAAAGCACATATAATATTCAGAGGGGTGGGGCTAAGGAATAGACAGTAAAGTCCTCTATTTTAAGGTGAGGATTCAAGGGAATCTTGAAGGAAGAGGTGAGAAGTGATAAGGGAGAGCACATCAGGCGTGGGTATAGTCCAGTGAAAATTCTTTGAGTAAGTTGTTATAGAATCAAATGTGAGAAAAATCCAAGACTCTCTTGTGACTGTGCAACACTGTAAGTGAAAGATAAAAATGTCAAAGAAGCTTGGGAAGGTAGGAAGAGGGCAAGTTGTGAAGGATTTTATTGCTAGACAGAGGGTTTAATATGGGATTCTCGAGAATATAGGGAGATGCTGAAATTGATGGAGGGAAGTAAGAGATGACATGGTTACTTTAGGAAGACCTTGGCAGTCAAGTAGAGGATGGACTAGATTGGGGAAAGAGTTGAGGCAGAGTGAAGAATCAAAGACTTACTCAAAATAATTGGGGTATAAAGTTTTTAGATTCTACTCCAGGATTATGGTTGAATAGTAATTAGTATGAAGTATATAAAAGGGATATTGTGAGGGTCAGTGTAACAATGTTTGGAAATAAATTGGATATAAGGAGTGAGTGACAAGTGAGTCTGCACAAATGACATCAAGATTGAGGAGACAAACATAGTAGGAGAATGGTGTTATCCTTAACAATAAGGAAAAGGAGAGTATTTTTTTTATTTGGCAGGGAAAGATAATGAGCTCTATTTTGGCTGTAATGAGTTTGGGATGTCAATGGGATGTTCAGTTCCAGATGTCCATTAGGCATCTGGTGATGTGATAGAGAATTCAGGATAAGAGAATTGCAGAAATAGATCTGTAAAACATCTGCACTGAGATGATAATTGAATCCATACCTTAGGAGACAATCTTCATGAGCACATATCCTTGTGGAATTTTACAGAGGAAAGGAATTTTTGAGAGAGATGTGCCTGGAGTCAGGACGACGAAGCTTCCTGAGCCCAAATCTGGCCTCAGACACTTATTAGATGAATGACCCTGGACAAGTCACTTAATCCTGTTTGCCCCAGTCTCTTCATCTATAAAATCAGCTGAAGAAGAAAATGACAAACTACTCTTCTATCTTTACCAAGGAAACCCCTCAAAATGGGGTCATGAAGTTGGGCATAACTGAAAATAACTTCACAAGAAGACTAAAAATCTGGGAAAAAGGCACATTGTGAAGGTCTATAAATGACAAACAGAATATTTTCTATATAATCTTAGAGTTAACAGGGAGTTACTGGACTTTATTAAATAGGAACTTGACAAGAAAGGATTTTAGGAAAATATTTTTCTTGTCAAGTGGAAGATGGATTAGAGAGGGAAAATACATGATGTAGAGATATCCAACTGCTGGTAATTATGATATTTCAAACAAGAAATAATGAGTCTATCATTAGTTTTCGTGGTTAAATGAGTAGAGAGGATCGGATGAATAGAGGAGACACTATAAAGACAAAATTCACAAGTCAAGGATGGCATAAAGATTGAAAATTATGAGTGAGTGGAAAGTTGACCAATGCTCATGACAATGGTAAGAATGGTGAAAAGAGGGGAACGGCAATGAGTTCTGGTTTTGGACGCTGATTATTAAGGTAACTTATACCACTTTAGGACAACTTGAATCATTAAGAAGGTTATATTTGCATTCATCTAAATTCCACCTCTGTAACTTCCAACCACAAACCCTACCTCTTCTCTCTGGATGCAAGTAGAAGGAGCCTCATACCATGTCTACACAATATGAGCTTCAAATATTAAAAAAAAAAAGAAACTTCACCCACCTATAACTCTTCTTTCCTCAGATTGACCAAACTCTAAATCCTTCAGTTTAGTCTCAGAGTGGATGCAGTAGAGTCTAATTTGTGTTTTTGAAAAAAATTTACATTGCTTTAGAAGTCAGTGCCTAATATTTTTGGAGTAGGTGAGAAAGAAAACGTTCTTTAAACATATTCACAGAGCAAATTGAAATACATATGGATACACTATTCTTTCATTTTAATATTATCTTTATCCCAGTTCTTTTTCATTTTTACCATTATAGACATCCAGAAAATGAAACCATTTGGAGGAAAGATCTCATTTCATCAAATTTTCAAAACTTTGAAACTATAGCGTATATACCAAAGTGGAACACTGGCACACAATTTATGAAATAGATTCAAAAATATTCATTTCACATGTTTACTAGTTCCTTCAATAGCTCTCTGAATGGTCAGGACTTGTAATATTTTGAGTTTTCTTGGAAACAAGATTTTCTTATATTATTGGTTTAATATTCACTACCTATGTTGACTTGTTCCAAACAGTTAAGCAAATGAAGTAAATTGGTGTTTGCAAAAGAAATATGTGGAGAGTAAATAGGAAGAATGAAGGGGAGGAGGGAGAAAACATCAACATTGTGTATCTGATATGCTACAACCAGTATTCACACTGGCATTTCTAATTGATCAAGTAACATGAGTAGGACTAGATGACCTCAAAGGGTTATGTCCACGTCTTAACCATATAACACTATTGTCTCCAGTTTCCAAATGGTTTTTTTTATTTACTTTGCATTTTTACAGAAAATATTTTAGTTTCCAAAATGTCAATAACCTTTAAAGAAGAAATAGATAAATGGACAAATTGCATTCATGAAATAATATGTGTCAGGAAAAATATCAATTCATTTTCTTTAATGCAAGTCACTCTGTCACAGTGTAGGTGTCTGGGCTGAGAAATTTGTCTCTCTGTCCTATGTCTCACTTTTTAAGATCTTTTTTGAGTTATCTTTTGGAGGCAAGGATTGAGCAGCCTCAGAGAAATCTAGAAGATTAAAAGACAAGAAGGAAAACATTGAAAGATCTCTTTTAACTCTAAGTCTTGAAATGATTTGGGTACATACAGCCTACATCTTTGAGAAAGCAAGGAGACAAACAAGATCAATTCACCCTAAGTGGTCTAGGGGCAGGGCATCAAATAAAAGAAAAGACTTTTCCAGGAGATTTATATGGAAGCACCCCCATAGCATATCATAAGCCCTTTACCATGGTAGGCCAGAGAGACTGTTGGGTATATAAAAAAGAAAATTTCAAAAGAATGGAGTCATTCTAACAGGAAACATGTTTTTGAAATGGTAACATATTCATTTCAGTTGGCATCATTATCTCTTTAAACAGGTCGGTTACTAAAAGCTAGTCCCCTGGGAAAGAGGGCAAGTAACATGTGCTGTGAAGTGACAGAATAACAAAAGTCAGCAAAAGATCTGAACAGGAGGTGAAACTTAAAGGAGTCATAAATAGTAGGTGAGTGTAAGTGTGTGAATGTGGGCAGGCACTGTGATAGCTACTGGGTAAATAACAAGATGGCACAGATGAGGAACCCAATATAGAAATATCAACATGGAAGATAAAATTATAATATCCCCCATAGGTAGTATAATGTCCTAAGGAAATGAAGGGGATGGCAAGTAAGAGGTTATTAATAATATATGTACCAAATGGTGTAGTATCTAATTTTATGATGGATAAAAAGTTAACTCTCTCTCTGTATGTATGTATGTGCATATATATGCACATACACACATACATATATACATATATGCATATATGTGTACATATACACACAAACACACATATGTATGCATGTATATAGGCATAGATACTCAAAAATTGTAGAAGACTTTAATTTTACTCACTCTGAACTGGAGAAATACAATATATCTATATGGAATATAGATCATAAGACTGGAGAAATGATAAACACAATCTAGGGCATGGAGAGGCATCTTGATAAAGTATAAAATTCACTCACCAGCTATAGTGTCAGAAGACCTGAATCCAAATCATACTTCTCTCATATTCTACTTATATGGACTGGAACACATAATTTATCCTCCCCACGACTGTTTCCTCAACTATAAAATGAGTACTAGATGACCTGGAAAATCCTTTTCAGTTCTTAAATAATGTGTGTAATATTCTGTTGTATGGTCCCTTTTAGCTGCAATGTTTTAATGTTTTAATATTTTAATGTTTTAATACTTTCCCCCAACAAAACTTCTGAATTTTAAATTTTGTTTTTACTAATGTGTTAATGATAACTGGCATTAGTTCAATGGAAATGTATGGCTTTATCAAATTTTAGTTGGCTTGAAGTACATTAAAAGATAAACTATTCCACCTAATTTCAGCTCAAACAATTAATTTTCACCTTATTCTATTGAGCATTATCACCTAGTACTTATCACGTTGTTAATTATCACTTTGTAGCAGTTTGTAAAGTGTGAACTTGCATGCTACAAAAATCTCTCAGTCTCTCTATTATTTTCATTTTCTACCCACCCTAAAACCCTGCAGAGTGGGAAAGACAGCATTTGTATGAAGCAATTTTAAAAGAGCTGATTATGCTGTTTCCAAATGATATAAAATTCAAGGAAAAGTTGCCTTCCTATAGAAATTTATGGTTGTAAAGCATACTTTCAATATCTTATCTAGTCTTCACAACAAAATTGTAAAGTGGGAGATGTAAGTATTTTAGAAAAAGGGAAACTGAGCCTCAGGAAGGTTAAGTTGTCACAAAATAAATGTTTAGTCTCATGGGATAACAACAAAGAAGGACTTGGAAAACTATAGCAGGATATAATAGAGATACTTCCTGCTCACAACTGATACACTACTAATTCCGGTACTGCAAATATTGAAATAATCTAAGCCAGATTGTATTTCATGAATTCTTGATTAAAACAATTTATTTCTGACTTCCTCTAGGCTCTCTCTAGTTTGACTTCTGTTATAATGGGAAACAAATTTGACACTCATCTAGTTAGGTATCCCAAGAAATGAAAATTTTCATCAATTCTTATGCTTTATACTTACTCTCTTAGTTTGCCCTGGGTTTATTAATTGTGGGAAGTGTATCTCCATCACAAAAAAACATTTTCCAGTCAAACATAAATATTCTTTTAAAGAGAAAGTATACACATATATTACAAGCAGAAGACAGCAATTTTCTAAATTCAAATTCTAAAAAGGAACATCTGGAGAAATGAGTGCACTACTGGTGAAGGAAAAATGAAGTATTTAAGAATTTAAGGCTAATAAGCCTCAGATACAAAGTGTAACAGAAGTCTCTTTCCATGCGTCTTTGCTGAAATGAACATTTTCCATTGTTGGTTCAATTACATCTGACTTATTTGCCAAATGTGCCAGTAATCTGATAATTTAGCTTTAGAAGGTAAGTGTTGCACTCCAAATATCTGATTTGTGATTACCGGAAAAGCTGCATGATGAAATGGTAGAGCTAGTGGACTTGAAATTAGAAAACTGGCATTCAAATCACATCTTCAAAACCAGTGACATCCCCCTCTCGAGGCAGTTTTCTCTAATAATGATGGTGATTATTTAGTATTATTATATATATATTTATTTTATTATTTTTATTTTATTTTATTTATATTTATTATTATTAAATATTATCCCTGATAATTATTATGCTACCTAGTTCACGAGTAAAGACTATGAAATGGAAGCAAATATTAGTGTATCGTTTTATTCTTCAGTAAATACTCCAGGTTACAGAGAGAAGATAAGTGACTTTTCCATGGTTACCCAAATAACACTTTTTTTTTTTGCAGAGGGAGAAACTGAACCCAATGTGACCAAGTATAAATCATAACTTTTATGAGCCTCAGTTTCTTATTCCAAAAGTAAAATTGAGGATAAAACCAAATTACTTGATTTTCATTGCGGTTGAAAATATCTTAGGAGATAATGAACATAGGGCATGTTTCAAAACACAGAAGGATATGTTAATATTAATGTTTCATTATATGTATACACACATACATACACACACCTATGTGGGTATGTATTAATATACATACATATGTATCTATGTGTCAAGACATATATTTGAATCCATATAAACACACACAAAATATACAGAGAATATGCCTATATACACATGCATGCATCCACACACATGTACGTATATGTATATAGAAGCAGGCACACATACATGCATATGCAGACACATATATATGTATACACACATACGTTCACACATACATACACATATCTATATGATGTCTGGAGTTCTTCTTCTGTTATGCCCTCCAAAGAGATAAGAAGAATAAAAATAAAAGATTATTTAAGGTACGTGAGTTCTTAAGCAGGTTAGCTTGTCTCTCCTTACAGCATTTCTGGTTGCCTGAAATCAGTAACAAATGGAAGCCATGTCTACACAGATGTAGTACAATTTGAAATACCCGAAATGCTGTAGCTCTGATTTATTGCAGCTGTTTTGAATGCCATCAATGGTGGCCAGAAATGTAGTAATGCCTCTCTTTTTTGCTTTGGGAGGCTGATCTGAGCAAATACAGCTTTCATTTATTTTCATTTTGGCATACTGAGACTTACATGTCACATACACACATGAATAAATATATGCACACATGTATGCAGCAAGATAGATATGTAAGCGTATTTGGTACAACTTGATATTTAAAATGAAGTATATCACGTGCATCTATTATGTGCACAATGGAAGAGTCCAAGCTCTCAAAGCACTTCTTTAGTAAAGTAGGAATTCAAAATGTGCACAAGTATACACATACATAATACATTCATTATGTACATGCATGTATACATAAATATATACACATGCTTACATACCTTTGAACACATTTTAAATGCTTACTCTATACCAGGTTCTTTGATAGATGTTAGGCAAAATGGGACAACAATGAAATACCCCAAGTTCTCCAAGTGCTTACATTTCACTGGTAAGGTATATACATCCATGGCAAATAATCTTTGGGCAATCCAGGCAAAGTTCATAAATGTGTTATCACCCGAGTAGAGTCTTAAAAAAAGAGATGAAAATTCAGGAAAATAATTCTGAGAAATGAAAACTTTAGAAGAATGGGAGTGAGTTTGGGTAGAACATAGATTATATAAAAGCAGGTCATATAAGATAAGGCTGGAAATACAGATTGGAAGTAAAATGTAGAGGGACTTTAGTGGCAGACTAAAATCTATCTTATTATAGAGACAATAAAATTAATTCTATATGAAGCCTTTCCTCTACATATTCCTTATAACACATTTCTTAGCTTATGTCTTTATTCTTATCCTAATCGCCATTTCAAAATTATTTTTGTGTATATATATACACAAATATATATATATATTTTTTTCTGTTTGGTTCATAATGGCAAACATTACTGAGAATCAAATAAAGATTATCTATATATAGATGGTGCCGCTTGTGTTGACCATACCATAAAAGCCATAACCCTGAGATGAGATGACTAAATCTTCACTCCAGAACACTAATATGTAGAGGCATCAGACAGCACATTTTTAGGTCTTCAGTTAACCAGAAAAAACAAAAACAAAAACTAAGCTTAGTACTAAGAAAGAATAATCAGCTAAAATAGTATATTGTGCCAGGCAGCTTGTGGGTAGCTTCACTTCAGGGTAACCTCTCCTCTGGTCTGACAACCCACCCTATTTTAGCCTCACCAGCAATATCGGTATAAACTTTTCACTTTTTTTCTTATACAAAATAAGTAATGGCTTTGAAAATAGATAAATGAGTGGTTGGAATTTATTCTAAATCTATGTAGATGTTTCCTCCCTGATCCACTGTAGCACCAGAGTAATGCAAAATACATAGATTCTCCATGAGGAAGGCAGAATCAAAACATTTATTCAGACCCAAATCCATCACAGCAACAAAAATCTATACACAATAACAATGCAGAGGACAACACCATCCCCTGCTAGGCTTCCCACAAACTAGGTCCATTATACTCATCACCGGCACACTCTCTTATAATCACAAACAATCACAAACTCACTCATGCTAGCCAGCAACCTGCATCCTCCCTAGCTCTAACTGCTCTCTCAAGACTAACTTCCTCCCAGCTCTGCTCTACCTCTGCCTCTTTCTGCTCCACCCATTCAGCAAACTCCTCCCACCCTGGGCTCTGTGTCACTTAAAGAACCCATTAATGAAAGAATAGGAAAGATTTTCCAATTCAAATTGCCATTACACTCATTTAAAGATATTAGTTGGTTCCATCGAAACATGACATTAAATTTAATAAAGATTTCTTATTTCTATTTTCCAGGTGCAGAAGCATACTTCCAATATGCCAGTTGGATTAATTTCTCATGGATTTATAATATCAGTTGGAGAAATATATTACTAGAGAGGTTTGCCTTTAAGAGGAAGCAAAATTCAATAAATTTGAACTTTGCTTTGAACTTATTTTTCAGACAGTTTCTTCTCTCACAGAAGAAAGAAAATAAAGTTCTGTTATTTTCTCACTGCTGTGGGAAATATTTGTTTTGAATTACAGCAGTTCATTCATTTTCATTATGTTTGAGACTCAGTTTATCACCACCCAAGCTCAGTCTAATCTGATTAACATAAAGTGATGAATGGCTTTGCAGTACATCCTAATGAGGGCCAGCCTTAACAGCTGGATTGTCTTACTTGGCAAGTTGGATGTAACATTTAAGCATTTAAAAAAAAAAAAGAAAGAAAAGAAACCCAGCTTCTTTACATTTTCTGTTAGAAAAGTGTTGTTTCTTCCAATACCAATTCTCCTAGTTCAGACTCTCCATGTTTAATTCATCTACTACCAAGGGGACACATTTTCAGTATAATGTGTATCAATACATTATTGTTATGCAAAACATTTAGACCAGAGAATGGGAAATGACTGTGAGCTGGGGTTATTCCTCAGTTACCTTCTAAAGAAATCATAAAACCATTTAGGGTAGATGAGCCCTCAAGTGGGTCAGCTCATCTCTTTCCCAATAGCATTTTTAAGTTCCTGAAATCAGTAACATATGTAAGTAGTGTCTACATGTATGCAATTGAATTAGAAATGCCAAAAATGTTGTAAATATGACTCATTGCAGCTGTTCCGAATGGCACCAAGGGTGGCCAAAAATGTGGTAATACCTCCCCATCTTGCTTTGTAAGGCCTTGTTCAGTGTGGATTGAAGCAACTATATCTCTCTTTTATCTTCCTTTTGAATTTATGAGACATCCACAATTTATTCGTAACATTACTTAACTTCATGATCTATGACTCCATCAATGTGGAAACTCCCTCGACTGTAGATTTCAAACTCTCTTATTCTTGGTAGATAATATTTATGAATTACAACATTAAAAAAAGATTCAACCCTTATTCCTCTTGTAATAGGGTTGATTTTGGAAGACTGACATATACTTCAGTGATATTAGATGAGACATCATTGCACAGTGGAGTAAGAGAATCTATGTACAAATCCCAAATCTTATATTTGCTACCTCTGTGATTTTTTTGCATAATTCATTTAATCCCTCTAGACCCCTTTTTCTCATTTGTAAAGTGAGGGTTTGAAACACTTGGCCTTTCTGGTATCTTACATTTCTAGATGTATTCTCCTATTCCTAGTTCAATGTCATTATTCAAAAGGTCGGTTCAATTCAAGGCATATTTATCAAATGTTTACTTTGCATAGTGGGCATTTTGCTAGGTGCTGGATGAAATACAAAACTTAGGGAAAATAGTTTCCCACTTTTTATATATGAAATCTATAACGTTTATCATAGCAACAGTAACAATCTTTACATTTAGGTATCACATTACAGTTCATAGAGTATTTTAGAGTCCATAATTTTATTTTGGTTTCCAAACAAACTTTGAAGTAAGTAGTTATCACAATCTCCATTTTAGAAATTGATCAATCAAAGAAGAATTTATTAAAAACTTATGTGCCAGGCACTTACTATTTTGGGATACATGTGCAAAAGGGGAAGTCACCCTTACTCTCAAAATGTTTACATTTTTTTCAGGAGATACAAGCGCATGAATACATGTATACAGAATAAGCATGAAAAATGAAAATAAATATAAAGTTAAAAAAGGTAATAGCAGAGAAAGTATTAGCAGCTGATGAGATCAGGAAAGGATCTCTGTAGGAATTGCTTAAATTGTAACTTAAAGGAAGGAATTCTACAAGGTAGAGATAAGAAAGGTGTGGATTCAAGACAATGGATCAGCATATTTCAAGAATGAGGAGGAAAGGAAGGCAGGATATTTTGTTTAGATCATTGAGTGTGAGAAAGAGAAATGAAGAGAATTTAATTCCAGGGGGTTTAATAACTTAGAATTACAGGGTCATTGGATGTCAGCACTCTAAGGGACAATTGGAAATACTTATAACACATTTCTGTGGAATTACAAAGTTTGCATGGCACTTGTAAAAATTTTCAAAGATGATCAAATGTTTGAAAAGGCAGGGACTTCACATAATCAATCTTAGAACACAGAACATTGATCATTTCTTTATCATATAAGAATCAGAGAATTAGAGCTGGAAAACCTTTTAGAAATCATGCAGTCTGATCCATTATTTTTGAAATGAGAATGATTGGGTCCAAATGGTATTTAAATTGCTTGTCCAAGATCTCATAGCTAGTAAGTAGACCACTTAATTTTAGAGCTGGTATCATAATCCAGGAATCTCAAACTCATGTCAGGGGTTGATTATAGCCTTCCAAATTCTATTATGGCTGCCAACTGTTTGCTCATTGTTTAGGTGCATATGAGTCAGACTAACAAGTCTCTAAAGGAAAGTTTAAAAAAAAGGACTTTGATAGTAAATTACTTGTAAAATTTTAAAACAATGTAGTTGAGTTTGAGACACAATATGGTATAATAGAAAATGTATTGATTTTGTGGTTAGCAGAGGCTTGGATTTGAATGTCAGTTGCTATCAGAAAATATCTGTAATTATAAAGAAGTCATTTAAATATTGTTGATTCTCAATTATTTCTTTTTCCTGTATAAAATTGTAATTAGAAGGATTTAATAAGCCCACCAGGATTGTTTTGATGATTAAGTGAGCCAATATATCTAAACTGTTATGGAGACCATAAAGTACTGAAGTAATGTTATACGTGATTATAGCCCAACTTGATCATTTTACACATAAGAAAACTAAGTTTGAATGAGATGAATTGGCTTGGCCAAGGTCATATGGTTAGTAAGTGTCATAGAACTGAGATTGTCTAACTCTTAATTCAATGGTCTTTCTAGCACCATGCAGTAACCAACATGTTTTTGTAACATGTAACAGTAACCAACAGTCTAAGAATTGTTCTGATCTATTTGCTGGCACTATGTCTTTTCTGATCTACTTGCTTGTGCTGTGTCTGAATTTTATTAAAACAAATTCATTTTTATTATAAACATATGAAATCTTTATTCCATTTAAACTGAAGATATTACTATCATGGTTTACTTGCCACAATGACCACACAGATATATTTCAAACGTTAATAGAATTTTAAATGCATTCTGGAATGAACCAGTCTAACCTGGGAGGGACCAAATCCCTTTACCCAAAGGTGTCACATAAACACACAACTTGGAAACAGTACAGCTGATCTCCAGTTCCAGGCATAGGAACATATATCTAGGAGGAATCTCAGAAGGAATCTACTCATTTATCCTACTACTTCATTTTATAGATGAGAAAAGTGAAGTGCAATTAGTTGAAATGATTTGCCTAAGGTCATATAAGTAAAAAGAAAAATCATGTCAAATATTTTAATTTTAACACATGTCCTTTCATTTTTGTTCTATTATTCAACCTCCTGACACCATGGGTTGCATCAAAGTATGAAACATGTGGAAATTTCTGAGAATTATGCAGCTAGGAACAAAATAAAAAGCATGGTATGATGGAGGAAGGACTGACTTTGGAGGTAATGAAAATGGGTCTAAGTCTTCACACTACTTGGAACAGTCTGTGTGAGCCTCATTTTCTTTATCTGTAATGAAGGGGCATCTAGCTGGTGCAGTGGATAGAGCAGCAGTGCAGGAGTCAGGAGGACATGAGTTCTAATCTCATCTCAGACACTTGACACTCACCAGCTGTATGACCTTGGGCAAGTCACTTAAACCCAATTGCCTCATCCTGGGTCACCTCCAGTCATCCTGATGAATATCTGGTCATTGGATTCAGATAGCTCTGGAGGAGGGGTGAGGCTAGTGATGCTAGTGACCTGCACAGCCTTCCTTCACTCAAAATAAAACCAAGTGCAAATCATGTCATCATTTCTCGATGTCATGGGTTTCTTCAGCGTCAAAGGCTGAACATACACATCTGTAATAAAGAGTCAAACCACATGTTGTCTAAGGTACATCCTATATAAAAATCTAGGAAATGAAGAAAATTTACACATCTTTAGTCAGGTTGACATTATTATTTAGATAGTCCCAAATCTACTTAACAATTATTTA
Source organism: Potorous gilbertii (assembly GCA_028658325.1). Classification (NCBI taxonomy): domain Eukaryota; kingdom Metazoa; phylum Chordata; class Mammalia; order Diprotodontia; family Potoroidae; genus Potorous; species Potorous gilbertii. Next base: position 142,874,921 of record CM053769.1, read on the forward strand.
GCATGTATCTTTTCATCTTGTTCTTAAGGACAGAATTTATAAATTTGTTTGCCAAGCCAAATAAAATTGCCATTCACACAATTCTACAGTTTACAGTCTTTAAAAGTCTTTGGTAATCATTCTAAAATTTAAAGAATTCTAAGAAAAGGAATCTTTTTAGACAAACTTTACTGTATTTGGTTTTTCTAAACTTTCTCCTTGGTCCTTTAATCTGTTTCCTTTCTCTCTTCTCTTGTTTCTGAGTGTGCACGTGCAACATCTGCAAATGTGCTTGATTGAGATAAATGTTGTATTAGCACAAACAAAGAAATACTCAAGGAAAGGAGGGAGCTGAATGTTTCATTAGGGGAAAACAGGCTTTGCTAAACCAAATGACACACTTGCCTCAAAGTAGAAGAGAACTTTTCCATAAGTAGCAGAGAGAGACACTCAGAATTGATTTGATTTCACCATGTATACAACAGTGAAAATGGTGCGGTTAGTATATACTTCAGATACTGAAATATATAGGGAACTCTTAGATATCAAATCCAGTGGTCTTTTCTCTATCTGTTTTCCTCTTAAGCCCTCTTCTTAACCACAATTGCCTCATCCTGGGTCACCTCCAGTCATCCTGATGAATATCTGGTCATTGGATTCAGATAGCTCTGGAGGAGAAGTGAGGCTAGCGATGCTAGTGACCTGCACAGCCTTCCTTCACTCAAAATAAAATCAAGTGCAAATCATGTCATCATTTCTCTGATGTCATGGGTTTCTTCAGCAACAAAGGCTGAACACACACATCTGTAATAAAGAGTCAAACCACATGTTGTCTAAGGTACATCCTATATAAAAATCTAGGAAATGAAGACACTGTCAATCATCCTTGCTTCCTTGACACTCTCATCACTTCCTGGATCTCCTCTTATTTATTTATTTATTTATTTATTTATTTTTGGATCACTCCTCAGTTTCCTTTGCTGGATCTTCTTTCAGATCATACCTTCTAACTTTATAGAACTTCAGGGTTCTATACTGGGTGCTCGTCTCTTCTAACTCTAAACTACGTCACTTGATCTCATCAGTAGAAATGAATTTAAATACCATCTCTTTGATATTTCTCAAATCTGATTTATACTGTCTGTTATACTGACTCAAATTTTGCTGACTTCCAACCTCATGTTTCCAACTCTCTTTCAGACATCTCAAACTGGATATACTGTGGACCTCACAAACTAAATATATTCAAAACTGAACTTATTCCTTTTCACCCTAAATCATTCCCCTTCTCTACCTTTGCTATTCCTATAGATGACAACAAAATCATCTCCAGTTCCTCAGGATCACAATTTAGGAGTTACGATCAACAATTCACTCTCTCATTCCCCATATCCACTATGTTGCAAAGGTCTCGACTCTTAAAACGCACACCCTTCTTTTCTCTGACACTGTCACCAATAGTCCAAAACCCTCATCAACTCATGTCTGGGTGATTACAATAACTTCTGGTGGATTCATCTGCTTCAAATCTCTTCCGACTCCAATCCATCCTCCATTCATCTGCCAAAGTTATTTTCCAAAAGTATAGGTCCATCCATGTCTGTCTGTCTCTGTCTCTGTCTGTCTGTCTGTCTCTGTTTCTCTGTTTCTCTCTCTCCCACACACACACACACACGCACACACGCACATACACACACACACACTCCTCCCCCGACTGCAGTCGCTGTCACAATTTTTGCAAATGCAAATTGCTCTGTTAGACATTCAAAGCCCTTCAGAATCTATCCCCCTCCTATGATTTCAGGCTTCTTACAACTCACTCTTCACTCTGTTCTCAATGATCCAATGACATTGGCCGTCTTCTTATTCCATAACCAAGACTTTCTATCTCTCAGGTATGGGCATTTTCTCTGGCTATCCCCATGCCTTAAATGATTTCCCTCTCCATCTCCACCTACTGACTTCACTGGCTTCCTTTAAAGTCCTAGCTAAAATCCTATCTTTCACAGGAAGGCTCTCCTAACCCCTCTTAATTCTGTGGCCTTTACTCTCTCAAATATTTCCTATTGCGATGTATATATCTTGCTTTGGATATATTTGTTTTCATGTAATCTTCCCCATTATGTCCCAGACTCCTTGAAGGCAAAGGATATCTTTTGTCTCTTTTTGTATCCCCATCACTTAGCACAGGGCCTAGCAGTAGTAAGTTCTTAATAATGCATATTTATTTACTGATATTTCATCATTTCCCATCATAATGATAATAGGATTTATATAGCTTTTTAAGGTTTCCAAAGTACTTTAGAAATGTTATCTCATTGTATATTCACAAAATTATGTGGCAAAAAATATGTGGCAAGTGATATCTTTATTTTACCAATAAAAAGACTTGGTCTGAGAAAGATTTTCATTTACCCAGTATAACATAGCTTCTAATCATCTGACGTAGGATTTCATCTCAGGACTCTATGACCCCAGGTCATGCACTCTTTCTTCTATAACAAACATGCACTTTTTTTGAGGAATCTAAATTTTTGGTGGTATTTATGGTTATTAACTATGCATCTTTTATTTGATATAATTTTCAGCTAAGTATGACAAATGATATATACCTGTTATGAACCTACATTCCTTCTGCCAAGGTGCCAGTAGCTTGAAGAATATTTTGGAAAGGAATTGTTATGGAATACATCACTAATTATTGACAAACTTTAGAGTAACTGAGGAGGTGAAAATCTTAGGGGACCCCATCACTTATGTGGGCTATATAAAGTCATCAAAATTTACTGAGGGAAAGGATGCTAAAGACCATCTCATGTAACCTCTTATTTTATAGATATTGAAACCAAATTCTAAAGAAAGAGAACTTATAGTTTACCTAAGTAGCAGTCAGAATTTGAACCTAGGTACTATACCAGTAAGTACAGAAATATTTCCATCTTACAATGTTTTAGGCTTCAGGTACTTACTACATCTTTATCTGTGTCTCAGTTTTACTCCATTTTTTTAAAAAGGAAAAATAAATTCACAGATACAGAAAGTACATTAATGACAAGTATAGTTTTGACAGAAAATTGGATGCATGAAGACAGAGAATCCATTCTTTTTGAGCAGCCTTGCACCTTTTTTTCATCTTGTATTCACAATGAGCAGAAACTGTGCTGACTCCATAGATTTTGTGTCTTTTATTTCATCCCTGGAAACTAAATTTCCTTGTTTTTGAGAGTTGATTTGACAGGTGTACATGCTTATTCTGATGCAGGATAGCTGGTTAAAAATAAAGAAATTCCCTTTACCACAAAAAGATCAAGGCATGAGGATAATATTGTTGACTCCATAGATGTAACAAGGAGAGGGCAAATCTATCATGACTGAAGTCTTTTACATGAATGATCTTTATTAGTACAAAAGTCATCTGTAAATCACTGCACTCTCAGCTACAGTGATTCACAATGCACAGTTCATGAAAAAATTCAAAACATATCTTTCCATGGCACCTTCTAATATCTGTATAGATGGATATATGGAATAGGGTACAAAAATTACTGAAATTATTTGATATTATCCAGTACAATTCTCACTTAAATTCATATCCTTAAATAAGGAAAACCAAGTTCAAATCAAAGATTAAAAAATGATACTAACACAGAATTGGGTTTGAGTATGGTAATGTTACCCTGGGGGAACTATGTCCATGCAGGAGTCAGAGAGCAGTCATTTACATTTCTTTCCCTCCACTCACCCCACACCATGTGACTTTAAATGTTGCCCTGATTTCAGTGGGTTAAGGGAAAGGTTTAAGATTACCTTGCTTAAAAGATGGAGAGGGCACTTAGGAGAGAGCACTTCCATGTTCACCAAACCCACAACTTGAGAAGGAGGAAAACAATCCAACCTTTTTTCCTAGGAAGAAATTTATTAGGTATTTTAATACAGGAAAAGAAGTAATTTCCCTCTTTTGCATGCCTTTGAAGATTCATATTATATAGGATTTTGAGATTTAATGTACATGCCTGCATTAAGCAACTATGCAGAGAAGGCAACTTGAAAATAAAGTGGATTGAGATGGATATCAGTAAGTGTAAACATTCAACAAAATTTAGAGAAGCCAAAGCAGAAAGGGAAGCTGAAAGATTTTTGAAAAAAGTGATGAGGGAAGGAAAAAAGATTATAGTTAAAAAAATAGCAGTAGTGCTAAGTAGGCCTTGCAAAAGAGAGAAAGTAGATTAGTAAAGTCATATCAGGAAGTTATTTCAATAGCTGAGGAAAGTCATAATGATGGACTCCTCTAGGATTGTGGCAATGAAAACAGGGGAGATGAATACAAGGTTGAAGTGATAGAAGTTGGTCACTGTATATGGCAAGCAAAGGAGATGAAAAAATCAAAGAAATAATCTTTATAATGATATTTATACAGTTATATGCACACATATCTCTTCACTTAAGTCAAAATATTATTATTTATATTTTGCCTATTCATGTTTTCTAAGAAAGTATACTTCATTTTCCTTAAAAGTTTCACTATATATAGATCCAGTCTGGGAAGTCTGATTTATTCTCAGTTTTAGATGACTTAGAAGATTCAGGCTCTTGTCAACATTATCCTCAGTCATCTGTACACAAATTGAAAAAAACTAAAACTTTATAGGTATAGTATACGGATGAATAGATATAGATAGATATCTATAGATATCTTTATATTTTTGGTCTATATGTTTATGTGTAATATACATACACATACATACACAACTGCACTACACTCACAGATATATGTAGTCTCTGTCAATATCGGTATTTATACCTATCTCTCTATCATAGACATGGGAAAGGGAAACAACCTATGCTACCCAAAATATCTGGTTAGGTTGTGTTGTTTTTTTGTTTTCACTAAGGGAGTATCTTATTTGAGTGTTTATAACTAATATAACAGAATTTGTTTTATTAGGCTAAATAATTTCACATATCCAATAATCCCCAGGCAAGTTGCTGAGCACAGACATAGTTGAAATGATATGACAGCCTATCTCCCTATCAGGCATATTCAAAAAATTCTGTTGAGTACCTACCATGCACTATGGTAAGTATTGGAGATACAAAGAGAAGCGGGGGCAGGGGGGAGGAAGGGAAGAGAGAGAGAGAGAGATAGACAGAGAGAGAACAATATCCCTGCCCTAAAGTATCCCCACAATTTAATGGGTAGGGTAGACAATAAGTAAATACATATGTTCAAACCAACTTTATAGAGAACAAATAAAAGGTTAGGTAAGCACTGATGCAAAAGATGGTCTGATGCCTTCATAAAAGAATTGATCTGGAAGGTGAAGACCCTCAGAGTTTCTGGCCAAAACAGAAGCAGTTGCTATTTACATTCGCTCTGAGTCATCAGAGTCTCAAAAAATGAGCAAGTGAGCTTTGGACTGGGACCTATTAATGGCCAATCAGTGAAAGCCAGAGTGATTTAGGTTTCAAGGCATAGTCAAGTAGTTCCATTTGAATCACACTGGGCTTTATCAAAGCCTGGCTTTTTAGAGCTATATTTCAAGAAATCACAAATGAAAACAACATGAGACAAACGAGTTGTCTCAGTTTTTAAAAAAAGTGACAGAATTAATAAATATGGAAGGAAAACAATTCTATCCCTCAAACCAGAAAATATCTTGGAAATTAAAAGCAATTAAAATTTACGTTCCTTTTGACAGAGTACCTATATATAAGGCTATGTATACCTCCCCACCTGGATAGAAGGAGAAGAGAAGGTGGAGAAGGGGGTGGAAGAGGAAGAAGAAGAGGAAGAAAATAGAAGAAGAAAAAAAGAGAAGAAAGAGGAGAAGAAGAATGAGAAGAAGAAGAAAAAGAACAAGAAGGCTGAGGAAAAAATACTCTCTTCATCATGATTTTGGAGGCAATAGTGGTTAGTGCTTGACACATAATAAGTATTAATGTTTATTGAGCTGAATTGTCATGGATGAACTTGAGTTTTAGGAATACTACCATGGGGGCTAAATAATGGATGCCTTTGGAAAGGGGAGAGATTTGGAGCAGACAAATCCACTGGTAAGCAACTACAATAATAATGGTATGAAGTGATGGTGGCCTGCACCAGATTTATGACAGCATCAGAGAAGAGGAGGGCAAATATTTGCGAGTTGTTGAAAAGATCAAATCCATAGCCTTCGGAAGATTTTATATGGAAGTGGAAAGATAGTGAGAATTAGAGGGTGGCACCCAGCTTGCAAGCCTGAAAGACTGGGAGGATGATGTTGCCCTCCACTGTAATAGAGAGGCTTTAGTTGGAAAGATAATGAGATCTGTTCTGGATGTTATAGCTTAGGATGTCTATTGGGAATCGAATTTGAGATCTATGAACTGCAATTGGAGATGTGAGATTGGTAATAAGCAGAGAGGTTAGGCCAGGATAGGTAGATTTGAGAACTGTCAGCCCAGAAGTGGTAATGAAATCAATAGAAGGTGAAGAGATCATCAAGTGAAGCTATATGAATGCAGAAGATGGCTAATACTAGAATTCTATTGGAAATCTATGATTTGAGAGCATGATCTGAATGAGGATTCAGCCAAGGAAACCAAGAAGAAGCATTCATATAAGTATAAGGAGAATCAAGGGAGAATGGCATTCTAAAAATCTAGAAAAAAAATGACTATCAAGGAAGACAGGGTGATCAACAGTGTGAAAGGCTTCAGAGAGGTCAAAAAGAATGAGGTTCGAAAAAATGCCATTGGATTTGATAATTAAGCGATCATTGGTGACTTTGGAGAAAGTAATTTCAGTGGAATGATGAGACCAGAAGCCTGGGTTAGGGTCTAAAAAAAGAACGAGAGGAGAGAAGGTGAGGGCACCTATTATTAATTACCTTTTCAAAGGTTTTAGTCACAAAGGAAAGAAGACATGCTAATTGTTAAATTTTTAAATTAAATTGTTATATTAGAAGGATGATAGTAGGAATGGAAGGATCAAGTCAGGGTTATTTGAAGATGGGAGAGGGATGGATACATTTTTAAGCTAGAGAGCTGGTAGACAAGGACAGAAGGGAGATAAAGAACCAGGTTGGGGTGAGAGACGAGGTGTTCTATTTGAGGAGATAGGGTAGAATAAGATCACTTGAGCCCATAAAAGCTTTAGCTTTGGTAAGACGTAAGTCCACTTCATTTTATGAGACAGGAGTTGAGGAGTATGACAGATGTACAGTGGAAGAGGACATATGGGTTATATGAGAAGAGGAAGAAGGAAGAAGAGGGAACTAGTGAAGAAAATTCTCATATTTTGGTAGAATGAAAAGCAATTTCCCAGTGAGGTTATGGGGTACCATAGAACGTTTTTGGAGGGATGAAAAGATTTGGAAGATTTTCTGTGGAAAGTATGACAATGAGTTGATAGGAAGGTGTGGTAGGATAGCCTAGCAGCACTAAAGGCCCAGTTGAAGTTATGTAAACATAAAGTTGCTTTGGGGCCACTCAGAATAGTAGTGGGATGTTTTTCCCCATCATTGTTCAGCAGGAGTGGGAGCTAAGGAGACAGACAGCGGGAGTGATCCAAAGTCGAGACTTGGCAGATCACAACTGCTGAAATGATAAGGAAGGTAGGGACTCAATAAAGAGGATAATATAGAGATGAATCAATTCACCAACAGGGCAAGAAGAGAGGAAGCAGAGAGAGAGGCTACTGCAGGGAAGATGGCCAGGAGGACAAAATGAAGGGCTGGAGGATATGAATGCTGAAAAAGCATAGAGTTTTCTATGGGAAGGCAGAGGAAAAGAGGTGGAAAGCCAATTTAGATGGGAGGATTTTGGACTTCTTGAACATGGAGATGAACATAGGGATGGTATTTTTGTGGGTGATAGAAAGATGAAGCGTATAACCATCTGTGTGTGTATGTGCATGTGCATGTGCGTGTGTGTGTGTTTGTGTGTGGCTGAGGTGGGTGTGGAGGTTTAGGGCATGAAAAGAGAATAGACTGAGAATCTGAGTGATTAGGGAGCTTGAAAAAGATGCAAAATGTTTGTTGAAGACCCTTAATATGAAGGCAGGACTTGGAGGAGAGAGAAAAATTGTAAGCCATTTACTGAACTCACTGAAGAAGGGGAGTGACCTAGACATCTGTAGACAAGTAAATACCAAAATTTTGACTGGGCAGTACAGATGAATTGTAGGAACTTCAAAACAGAAAAGGTGGCTAAATTATAGAGATAAGGAGAAAATCTAGATGTGATATTGAGGACTAAGAAGTGTTTCACACCACACCCCACCCTTGAGGAGCCTATTTCTCAATTTCTTCCCTAGTTCTCTTTGCCCAAAACACAAAGTGCCTGGAGACCTCAATCCAGGGACAGGAATATGGACACCTGAAGCAAGTCAAATCAATTCCTATCACTGACGATGGAAAGAATTTGTTGAAGAAAAATGATTGGTCTGAGCAAATCACTTTTTGTTGAGTCTTTGTGCCTAAGTTTTGTTAATTAGGGATAATGATACTTTTACTGCTTCCCTTACATAATAGTTCAGAAAGCATTTTGTAAATGATGAATGGAGTCAAAAAGTGAGTCAGAAAAGAAACATGCTGATAGAAGAATGAATAGTGTGATGAAAAACACAGAAGCACAAAAGTATGGGATATGGTTGAGGCAGAATTACTAGACTGATTAGATTGGATCATAACGTACATGAAGTGAAACCTTCAGGCACAGGGCTTCAGTGGATCCAGACTTTGATAGGTCTTACAGGAGTGTGAAGCATTTGGACGCAGACGGCAGTGGTGAAGGCTGTAGGTTTTAATGCTGGGAGATAACAATCACATCTGCGATTTAAGAAGATTATTTTGGCAATCCAATGCAGGATGGATTAGAGAGAGGGAATGCTAGAGACAGGGGACAAGATAAGAGGATAGTAAAAAGTCTAAGAGAGAAATAATAAACTCTTGAATTAGAGTGGCAGTAAGAGGAATAGGGAGGGTTGATAGGAGAAATATTGTGGAAGCCAATTTGACAGACATTTGATAATTGAATGGGAGGAAAAGTAGAAGCGTAATGGTAAATGTAAGGAGTTCTCCAAGAAAAAAGGAAAAAGTATACATGCCACATTTTAAGTTTAAATGGAATTATTAAAACATTCTCTATTACTTTCTTAAGTCTAGATAATTAAAATAACAATGTGCCAAGTCCTGATTTGGAGTGACTGCCAATTTCTGAGGTGTTCAAGTTGATATGGGAAATTTAACAATTAGCAGTAACAACTCTATTCAAGATAGTTTCAGCACATCCCTGGGAGTGGATATATACATACATGTGCATATTTACATATTCATAATGTGGATTCATGCACAAGTGCATATATATGTGTGTGCATACACATATACAAATGTACGTATACATGTGCACACGCAATACATGTATGAGTCTGCACATATGCACAAATACACATACGTGTGTGTGTATGTGTGTGTTTAGGCATATTTTTATCCCTGGCCAGCCCTTTTTAGGGTTTCCCATCCACCTCTGGTGTCCAGATTTCACCCAAATCTCACCTGTGGCTCTCAGCTGTAGCATGAGCATTGACCATGCTCTTGTGAAAACATCATAGCAGATGAGCTAAACCAGGTTGAGAGCAAATTACAGGTCTCAAACTCAAAAGCAAGTCAGGAGAATGTCTACCCAAATCCTGTGAAGACTTCTCTTGGCAGATTCCTGCAGTGGAATGGAAGAGATGAGACAAAAAAATGTTCCTATAGCCCTGAAGCATTAAATATGCCACTGAACCTTCCTATGACTGTTTCATCCTCTATAAAATAAAAAGAGTAATCTAGATTCTCTTGCAGTTGCTTTCCAACTCTGACATTCTATTTTTTGAGGGTTTTGTCAGGCTAGCTGACCAGTTATCTGCCTTCTTCTCCAAACAAAGCACTATCAAAGTTCATTGATCTGCTCCAACAATATCTGTGTGTTTTTCCTCTCTGCAGTTAAGATCATCCTCCAAACTTTAACTGAGACACAGCCTCTACACCTCATTTTCAAATGTTTTATGCATCAGAACTTATGTAGCTCTATGTGCTCTAGCTATGCTAATGAGGCAGAGAATTCATTTCTCTATGCCATAAAATTTCAGTGTGAACTTAATAAAAAGGTTGTTAACATTTCCTTAAAGTATTGCCCAAATTTGGGCTCTGTGAATGAAAGCAATTGTAGCAGCACATGGTGAAATATGATACCCTAGGAATCACAACATAATGCTATGATTAAAAGACTAGACATAATTTGCCACCCAACACCTTTTCGTCCCAATCAACAGACCTTTTCTTCTCAGGTTAGAGAGAAAACCCACTGAGTCATTATTTCCCTCTCCTTTAGAAGCTTTCCCAGATAGCCTATGGTGCAGAGAAAACACTACATGTGGCGTTAGGAGACCTAGGGCTAAATCCCAGTACAACTATTTAGTAGGCTTGTCAAAGGCACTTGACTCACTTGGGTCTCAGTTTCTCCAAAAGTAAAAAGAAACTGTTAAATGACATCTAAGACCAAAAAAAGGGCATATGGTTCTAAATTGTATTGATCTTGTCAACTCTCAGATTTTCAATATAAAGAGGACATGCTCTATAGTTGTAACTAAAGCAGCTTCCAAGGAAGGCCATGGTAGCACCACGAAAAGCCATCACTTTATCCTATCATGTGAACTCTTCTCCCATTATTAACTAAACTCATTGAAAAATCTATCTACACTAGACACCTCCAATTTCTCTCTTCTCACTTTCTTCTAAACACTCACAATTTGCTTTCTGGTCTCATCATTCAATGCCCGGTCCAAATTTACCAATGATCTCTTAATTGCTAAATCTAACGGTATTTTTTCAATCAACAGTCACTGTTAATAAACTTTTCTTCCTTGATACTTTTTATTTATACTCTGTGTATATCTTGAAAGTACAAAAGGACTTGCATGCTTTTTTCCTCCCATTAGAATATGAAAACCTTAAGGTCAGGGATGGCATTTTTGTCCTTTCTTTTGGTATCCTTGGTGCTTAACACAATTCTTGATACATAGGAAGATCTTAATTGTACAATCACCAACTGATTCTCTAGGTTATGACGATACCGCCCTCTCTTTGTTCTAACACTACATGTCTGACCTTATTTTTTGCCTTCTTTTGTAGTCGTTGAAATATTATTATTAACAACGATATTAACAATAATAGCTAATCTTTATATAGTGCTATATATGTCTTTATAAGGTTTACAAAGCAATTTACAAATGCCTCATTTTATTGGCACATTTATGTTGGGATACAAAGGCTATCATATCACCATTTCTGCAGATAAGGAAAGTGAAACAGACAGAGGCAAAGTGACTTGCCCAGGGTTACAAAATTAAGAAGTGATTTAAGCTGTATTTGAACTCAGGTCCTCCTGACTCCAGGTCCAGCACTCTCTCCATCATGCCACTAGCTGTTCTTCATCTTTGGAATAACTACTAATCATAGGTTTTCTGCAAGGCTCTAGTTTTGCCCTGCTCTTTTATCCATGGGCTACCCCATGTGGTGATTTGAAAAGCTCTCCTGGGCTCATTTATCATCTTTTTGCATATTATTCCCAAATTCATAGACAGTCCTCATCTCTCTCCTGATCTATCATCCCACATCATCAATTGTCTTTCAGCATATAGAACTATATGAGCCATAGGCATCAACAATTCACTGTTCCTCAAATTAAAATCATCTCAAGCATCATCCTTTCAGTCTTCTATATTTCCATATTATGGTCAGTCACCGCCATCTTGCTTGTTACCTATGCTCCCAGTCTCAGTGTCTTCCTTGACTCCTAATTCTAACTCAACACAAACGTCTAATTTCTGAATCTCATCTCTGACCTTGCGGATCAGTGAAGGCCATTCCATCATGAAGTATGACATCTACAAGAAAGATAAGACAAAATGAAATAATTAAATGTAATTATATAATATTATTATATTATAATATCATTATAATATGATACTTATAATGATAATATAATAAAAATTAAGTATAGTAGAGAGATGCAAAAGAGAGTCCCATATATTAACATGGGTAAAGGTTATAATTGATGAAAGGATTTCATGGAAGACCTCATAGAGGAAATGATTTTGAAATTTGGCATTGAATAAGACAAAAATATAGTTGACAACAAGGGAACAAAGCAGGTATTTTTGGCACAAGAGGCAAAGGTACATGGTCTAAATTGCTTCCAAAAAACTATTTGAGCTAGTAGGGATTTTAGGAATTTTCAAGTCCCATCAATTCATTTTATAAATGGAGAAACTAAAGATTAGAAAAAAAGAAATCAATTTCAAAAAAGTCACATACGTAAGGAGAAGAGTGAGAATTTTAGCTGAAGTATCCAGACTCAAGGCAAAATGCACTTTTTATCACATCTTACTACAGTATGGCAGGCATATCTGGAGACAGAAATTATTTCATTTTTGTCTGGAGTATAACAGTTGTGGAAGAAAGATACACAATTGATGATGATGATGATGATGTTGGCAGCAGTAGTGATGGTGATGATGATGACACTTGGAACTTGACATTTGCAAAGTGCTTTACAAATATTTTCTTTTATGATCCAAAAATAACCCTGGAAGTTAAGTGCTATTCATTACCTTCATTTTACAAATAAGGAAACTGAACAGAGAGAAGTAAGTTTCTAAGGTTGGATTTCAACAGAAAACTTTCTGACTGCAGGTGACACATTGTGAACTGCACAACATATGCCTGTGTTAGATAAGGCTTCTAAAGCATGGTGGTGAGAGATACTGGAGGATATTAAGAAGGTGGAACTTGATTTTGTAGTCAACAAGGCACCACTAATGACTTTTTGAGTTAACACTGATATTCCTAAAACCAAGTCCAACAAATGGCATTCTATCAAAGAAGAATTGGGGAGATGAAAGAGTGGAGGAGGGAAACTCTACAAACTTTACTCTAAACCAAGTTTACTTTTCTTGTATGAGCAGTGACTATTCTTTTATTCACATAATTTCATCTCCAATTTTTATGACTTAGTATTTACTGTCTCCTATGTCTATAATTCACTCTATCTTAACTTCCATCTCTTGGAATCCCTGTCATCCTTCAGTGCTTACCTCAAGCAGCAACTTCAAGTGGAAGTTTGTCAGGTTCTCCCTAACCCTTTAACAGTTGCTAATGCCTCCCCACAAATTACCTTATATACAGTGATGTGTATATATGTAATCTCTGGTAGAATGAAAGATCCGAGGACATGATTCATTTCATTTTCCGTAAATCTTAGCACAGTGCCTCAGCACATAGTAGATGCTCAAGAAGTGTTTATTCATTGATTGATCAATGATGGAATGGCAGGACCTGCTCAATGAATTTCACTTAGACGATAGTACCTCAGAGAATCTTATTTATCAACGGGACAGTCTCAAGTTGTGGACTATGGGGAAGGTCCCTATTTGAGGCCCTTCTCACAAGCAACATTTTCTGGGTCTGAAATGACTTCTGTTCTCTGAAGACATTTCATCAATAGCAGTTGAAAGCAGTGCCACCAGATTTATGCTACTATAAAAAACAGAACCACCAACCACCATGGAGGAAAATGTATTTTAAACTTTATTAGTATGACACAATAGGTCAACTAAGAGAGAAGAGAGACAGACAGAGAAAAAGAGAGAGAGAGAGAGAGAGAGAGAGAGAGACAGAGAGACAGAGAGAGAGAAGATTTTAGTTCCAACTCTTTAAGTACTAAACAATATATAATAAGACTTTAGAGCAAGAATCAAAACCTAGCTACACATTTGGGTTTGGAGCACATTTTAACTGACCCTGAACAGAAATCAAAATTCTGTTTGGAGCAGATGGCAGAAGGCAATATTCTCACACTGCCAAAAAAATGTGAGTCGCCAGAAAAGAATGAGATGACTTATTAAAATTTTTCTTCTGCACTTCACCTTTTATGAGGGCACCAAGAAATTTCAAACTAAATTAAAAACTTCCAATGACCAGCATAGAAAGAAGAATTCAATATAGTGTGCTGGTCCTTTGACATGCTGCATTCCCAGGGTGCCATGTTCAGCTAGGGTGATTTAGGAGAGCGGTCATCATCTTGTAAAAAAAGCAGGATTGCAACTGAAGTCAGGAGTTGTACGTTTGTATCTGCATCCTAACAGTAACTATGAGCCTGCAGGCATTCTTTGTTTCTAAGGTTTCCAGTCATTTGCAACACTGATTACACGCAAAATTTCTACACACACACACACACACACACACATACACACACACACACACGTAAAGCCAAATAGATAACTAGATTTCTCAGGGCAGCTCTATTCTTCCTTAGAAATATCTCAATTAGCTCCCTTGTTCTCATTCATAACAATAAATATCCATATTATAGGGTTAGCTATATGAGTTTGAGTGGGTGCCACAAGTGTACAGAGCATTCTGTTTAAGAAGAGGTTGTGATAGAGTGTAGCCCAAAGAGATGAAGAATAGACATTTCTAGCCTCTCTCACCCCTCACTCCTCAACCTTTGCCAAAAAGACTTCCATTTCCATTAGGAGAGGAAGCAGGAGGTTGCGTCTGGAAGTCGCCACTCTATCTCCTCAGAAAGAAGGACAACAATTATATTTATCTACTCCCTTAGATAGTGTTCACTTAAGGGATATGATTCAATTCCATCTAACTTTTGATTGCTTTGTCATTTGGGGCATGAGAGACCCGAAGCTTTATATCCACATTTGACCCCTTTCTCACCTAATATAAGTTCCACAATGAACATATGTACATAATGAACAACAAAGAAATCCAGTTATGCAAATCATAGCAAATCAAAATTTAGAGAAGTAATTCATAGGAAAATATATACGAGACAGTACAGAATGATGGAACTCTCCCATTGTGAGAAAGATAACAGCCTAACCATGAAACCTTGTCCCAGGTATCACTGTAAGAGCAAGCGATGTAGGTTTTTTGTTTTGTTTTGATTTGTTTTTTTTTGGAGTTCAGCTTCCCAGGCTCATTGGAATTATGTGAAGGCTTGATTTCCTTTGAACCCCAACAGTTCACTTGAGTTGTGATGCCTTCTGGTTCTAAGCCTCTTAGTTGAAACCTATATAGGCTGACAGGTTGGTATTTTGCTTTGGGGGCTTGCTTATGAGAAGGACCTTTTGATTCCCTGGATGGGACTCTAAATAGCTGTTTGTTAAGAGCCCCCTATCCCTACTACTCAGATTTGTTGGTGCTCCCTTATCCCATGTTGTACATAGGTGTTGTATTACTTTGTCAGGGAGGTGGAGCCCTGTCTTCTGATATTTGTGCTAATATCTCTACTTGAATTTTCACTGTTTCTATTTTCTCCACTTTCAGGATGTTGACCTTTCCCCTAAACTAGTGAATGACGTATATGTTTAAGTAAAGAAGGATTGTTAACACCCTTAGAAAATGTCTTTCCTTCATAAAGTAGATCAAAGAACCTATGCTATCAAGCCATCCTGATTATGGTAGGGTGCTTGCTAAAACACTTACCCGAAGGAAAAAGCCCCCAAATCTTTAGAGTGTCAGATGGGAATAAGGTCATGAAGGAGATTGAAAGGTCCATAGCCTTTTCCTTCAGCAACATGCAATGGGGTTGGACTTTTCTATCTTCTTTCTCAAAGCTGGAAGCAAACTCAATTTGAAGAGTCCTGAAGGTAGATTCCTACCTAGAATTGCCAAGAGAGAACTGGATGAGAAATAAATCTTTCTTCTCTCATCATATCCATCCTTCCCTTTCATAATTACCCTACATTGATACAGATGCAAGGCAGAGCCTTCATCTCTGCAAATAAGGTGAGAGCCCCAAATTAATGGTCTTGGAGGCAAAGTTTACATGTCTCTCAACATTTAAAAACAGGTTGTCAGTTACTTCAATTTAGAAGAGAGATTTTACTTTAATTATGACACTTTGTAGCTATTTCTGTCTTTTTCCTCCACAGCTCAACTGCCCAGCCTCCATGGAGACAATAATAAATATAAAAACCTTAGTCTGAGCATTTTGGATTGGGAGAGGGATGGATCAAATTCCTCATCCTTTTATAATACTAGTAATTGTCATTTTGTGAGGGTCATGCTTTTAGAGATGTAGAATGGGACAATGAAACCAAAAGCAATAGATCTTTATTGAATGTATTTTTACCACACACCATGGAGAGATTTCTGCTTCAGGCATCCAGAAAATAATGGGCAGGTGTAGCACCAATGTGATATTCATAGCACCTGTGATGGCCATAAATATCCTGGTACAATTCTGAATTGTGAAATACAACAGACTCTCCACATGGCAGACAGAACCAAAATATTCATTCAGACACCAGAAAGCCAAATCCATCATAGCAACAAAAATCTATACATAATAACAATGCAGAGCACAACACCATCCCCAAGCCTAACCTCAGCTTGGCTTCCCACAAACCAAGTCCATTAAACAAATCACAAGCAGGCTCCTTTAAACAAAATCACAAACAAATTCTTTCACTCACACTAATCAGCTGTCTGATTGCCACATCCTTCCTGTCACTCACTGCTCTCATAACTGACTTCCTCTTGGCTCTGTACTAGCTCTGCCTCTTCCTGTTCCACCTGTTCAGCAGGTTCCTCCCACCACAGAGTCCTTGGTCGCAAGGTCCTATTAATGAATGGGAAAGCTCTTCCCATTTAAATTACCATTGTAGTAGGGGGATACAAAAAAGAAGTCATGGAGATACAGAAGACATAGTGAACTGAGAAAAAAAGAATTCATCTACATTTCCAATGTATATCCAAATGGGATCATGGGCCTTGTGTAAGATGATCATGAATGCATAATGAGAAGAGGAAGAGAACTGATGATAATATGAAACATGTTAACTGACCTTGACTTCTAAGTTATGTAATGATGTTTTCATTCCTTTCCATTTCAGTGTAGGATGTCCTAGATAAATTTAGTTCCATGGGATTTCCTGAAAATACAGATAAGGTCAGGTATTTCTATTAAGAAGCAGATTCTCACTTAGCAAAATATGATTTTTTTTACCTTTAATGCCCTGGGCAGGTGACTACTAATTAGCTAGCAATGTTCCACTTTCTAGCAACAAAGTTTTCAGATATGAAAGGTTTGAGAGAAGGGGAAGAAAAAGGTACTTTTAGAGATCACCTTTCTGGACTCCATAGAAAGATTTTTTTGGGGGAGGGTTACTTGACAAGGAATAGGGCAGTAGTGATGACAGTAGTAGTAGTAGTAGTAGTACTAGTAGTAGTAGTAGTAGCAGTACACTTGGAGTGGGCGTAGGAATAGTAGAAAGAGTAGTAGTAGTTGTTGTAGCCTCAGAAATAGCTGCAAGCAGTTATATAGTACTTTAAGATTTGTGCATATTATCTCATTTGAATCTCACAAAAGTCCTGTGAGATAAGTAGTCTTAATTATTGTCTCTATTTTACATATGAGAAAACTCATATGATGTTTAAGTATCCTGACCAAGTTCACAATGAATGCATCTGAGAAACATTTGAACTCAGGTCTTCATGACTCAAAGCCCAGGATTATATCTACTATTCAAAATAGCAATCTAAAATATTAGTTACTCTTTTCATTATTCTGCTCTGGAGTGAAAGACCAGGAAAAATAGAATTAAATCTAGGCATCAGGCACACCCGACTAACATGATATATGGTGGGTAAATATGTGGTTGGGGAGGAAACTCAGTCAGATCAGAATAAATTAACTTGGTGATGGTCTGAACTCAGACATATTAATTTCCATGAGGGTCAACCAGAAATGCACATTTAGATGTTTTACTGAGGATTTTGGACAAAACTTGTAAATACATAAGGCAAGAGGTCAGAGTCTAGACGAAGTGCAAGGAATCACTGTCCATTATAGATTTTGATTTGGCAGATAATACCCTGAGAGTGGACTGAAAATAAGCTCAGGAGTGAGGAATAAGATGGTGCCTCCAGGGATATCAGAAACCATATTATGTATCATTAACAGTTAAAGAAATTCTAGCCTGAAAAAAAAAGAAGTCTTAAGAAGGACTTGATTATTGGCTATTACCTGAGTCTGAACTATCATGCTTGTTTCAATAGATGAATGCCCAGGTAAGGGAAAGAAAGTCAATTAGGGCAAAGGAGTCTGGTCCTGAGTTAAGGGAACAATGATAAGCTAAGAAAAATTAAGTTGTACTGGTACCAGTGAAGAAAGAGTACATACACTTTGAAACACATGAGATAAATAGTAAAAGCAAGGTTCTAAGACTCTGGGTATTGAAGATTAGGATACAGGGATAACCAGAGTGTTGACTAATTGTCTCCTTCCTTAAAACCTCTGTCTTTTTCTTTATTTTCCTCTTTTATAGTGATTAGTAGAAATTACAGCTCCCTATATATTATGTCCATTGAACTGACATGTTGGTTCAGCTTTGCCCCATTCATGGCTTGCTAGTGCTCCTATGATATGTATATTCAAATCCCTAAATCAATGTCACTGAAGGAAAACATAGTATTTTTTCTGTGTAGCTCCAAAAGTTAGAGCTATGGCAGGGAGGAAGATACTGATTCAAACTGTGGAAGAACCCTCTTACCATCCAAAATGGCTTACCTTGACTACCTGTCTGGTGACTTTAAGGTATAAGCTTATTATTTTTCCTGGAATAAGAATTATTAATTAGTTATTTTGAAATGTGTATTTAGAAGTACCTAATTTCGTAGCCTCAATTTCTGTCTTTTGATAACTTTCCTTTTTTTTTTTATTTTCTGCTAACAGCTGTAATCCACAAAGGTCAAGTAAAACTTGGAAATGTTTGTCATCAATACTATCACTAAGTGAGGCATCTGTCCTACATCCCTGAGAAGCAGCAATCAAATCTGAACTCTAGTTTCAAAATACGTCTAGTTCAGGAAAACTGGTACCTCAGATGCTTCAATTTTTTGAAAATGGGCACTTCAGATCCCATATAGAATCCTGAAGGCAAAGGGGGTGAGTGTATGGAGATGCAGTCTGATGAGTACATGATAGACATGGCTTGTGCTCCATGACCATTATGCCCTCCATTTCAATAAGTTAACTAAGTTCCCAGGCACTGTCACAGCCAAAACAAAGTCCTACTACTGGTTCTCAGTGTAGAAAATGTTGTAGCCTAATCATTTCAGAAAGGATGACTAGATGAATTCCATCACTCCAATTTCAGGAGTTTTGGCAGTCAAATCATCATTGTCCTATCTATCTTGGAGTGATCACACTCCATTAGGGTCTACTGTATGTTATTTACATTGATCATATAAAAAATGTGATTAAAACACTTGACCAGTTGGGACAGCACTTATCCTTTGGCTAAATCTGGATCCCATTTTTCAGAGTATATTCTGGGCATGTGTGTCCAAGGTTTATGTCAGTGACATCACCACATCATAAGTGGTTGTGGTAAGGTTGTATATGTCCTTAGGATCACCTGGTGGAAGTTTATATTGTTTTATGAATTCATTTTTTATTCAAGAAATGGTAGTTTATGAGTACTAAATGACCCCAGTGTTCTTTGAGAACTGGAAGAGAAGATTGTGCTTTGGTTCTGAGATGACCATAGATGACTTCTGAGGTCCCTTGAATATTTTATTATCTTGAACAAAGATAGGCAAAATTAGCAAGAATACGATGTGGAATACTATACTATCCCACAAACTATACAGTGAAAGAAAAGATGTGAAATCATGAAGGGCCTTTATTAGGAAGAATTATTTTTGTTTATATATATGTAGATATATATGCATACATATATATCTACATATATATATAGTTATTGTTCTTTTGTTTCTATCTCACTTACATTTCTGAATACATTTTACCTATTTTCTCTACTCAGCAAATCATCCTTCATAATATTTTAAAAGCAAGAAAAAAAGTAAAATTCAGGAAAAAACCTAATCATCCTAATCTGTGAGAGTAGGTTATACCTCTGAAATAATGGGAAGAAGTATGTTCACCGTGAAAATAAGCTCTGGTGTAGATTAACTTCTCATTGATGATATTTCTGTGGACTGATCATTTGTGGCCCACTGTATCCATCTCAATATCTGTGAAATGTATGACTACTGAGTTGGGAGAGCATTTGTGACATCCTTCATGAGTGCAATAAATGTTCTTGGATCCAGTTTTCTCTGATAAGTTTCAGTGAATAGAGTGACTTTTTTTTTCACTGTGTTCCAATCACTGGTAATCCCCTCCATTTCTGATCTGGTTCAACCCAGAGACATTGAATGCTAGGGCATCATCATTTCAGCTTTACCAGTAAAAGCATTGCTTATTTGGATGTTGCTCCAGTTGAATTATTTAAGACATTTAAAATGATATTTTACAAGTTCTAATTTTACATTCTTTTAAAATTATATCTGTGTGCCTGGAGGCCAGATGGCACAGACTATGACTGATATAAATTTCAATAAATAAAAATAAGAGGTCAGCCTAATTTCTAAGCATTCTTTGTTAAATGAATTCCAGAATGCATTTTACCAAGCACTTGGTAACTTCATGTTTTAAAACCCCTGTGCACTTCAATGGGAAATTCAATCAGCACATCCCTGATTCATTTACACTTAACTCATCAAAATGTTATTAAGTGCTAAGCGATGTCAGGGATGTCTTTTGAAGCCTTTGGTTTAGACATGAGAAAGTTGCATTTAGGATTAAACGGAACTGAAAAAGCTTGATTTGGTTGCAGCACTTGAGCGTCTCTGATGATGAATGCTTTAAACTTAAAAAATACATTTTCTCATTAACACTGTCACATTATGCAGTTTCTTGAGTTATAAGCACTGTATCTACTGTCCTCTGTCATTAGTGATAAAGATGTATCTGTAAAACCATCAGTTGTCACATAGGGTACAAAAATCTGAGAGATAGTGACAGGTTTGGGGTTCAGTCTAATTCTGTATGTAATCTAATAGTTAGTGACTGAACATAGGTTCAGGCTATGAGGTGTGGATGGGGGATGATAAAATTTAAAGGGCCCTGAATGTAGAATTAGACATCATAACTCAGTAGCTGCATAATCTTATGCAAGTCATTTACTGCTCTATGCCCTAAAGCAACTGGCAGTACCGTAGGTTAGGAGTGGGGTAATACTAGCCTTACATAATTACCCTGAGGGAGCGTGCTTTGTAAAATCAGTATGGATGTATGTTTTTGCTTCTTTGTATCTCCAGTGTTTTAAACAGTCTCTGGCACATAGTAGGTATTAAATAAAGGTTTATTGATTGAATTGACTTCGTGCCATATTTATGTTGAATTTATAGAACAGATACTATACATGTATTTGTAATATATGTTTTTATATATGTAACATATGTATGCCACAATAACCTTGTATCATTATATAGACAATGTGGTAAAGTGAAATGAAAACTGAAAATGTCAAAGTATGTGACATTGTATGTGAATTCTGCATTTGCCACTTGAACTGCTGTGTGATCTTGGGTGAGGTATTTTATGTCTCTAGGTCTCAGTTTCTCTATCTGTCAAATTAGTGGGGTGGACTAGATGATCTCTAATCTTTAAATTTTAGATATTTAATATTAAAGCCTCCAAATAATTCTCCTCAAACGTCTGCTTCCTCCAGTTTCCCTTGGCTCTTCAAGCTGACATCCTTAAGGAGATGCTTGCCACCTAAGGAGCTTTTTTGTTTTTACCTGTACCATTTCCACATTGCACTCAAAAAATAAAGAAATTGTACATATCCTTTGTCTCAGTGATATTGCTAAGTACATGCACCCAAAGATATCAAACAAAAAGGAAAAGGATCCCATAAGACTCAATATATTTACAGCACAACTTTTTGTGGTACCCAAGAATGGCAGACTAAACATTATTGAAACACTTGTATAAAATGAGGCAAAGAGGAGTGTGGATAACTAGGAGAATATTATTTATAGTGACTACGGCAGTATAAAGCAAAAACGATGCTGAATAGTTTAAGAAGTCTGAGAAATACAAAGAACAACATTTTCTTTTTTGGAAGGATGATAAAGCAGATTATGTAAATCCTGACAGAGATGGGATTTCAGGTGAAAATCATGAATAATGTATGGATTTTTTAATATTTGATTATGTTTTCTTTTTATAAAGGGAGTATTTAACTATCTTTTAATCTCCATATCTACCTATCTTTTTTTCAACCTATCAATCAATCTGCCGATTTGTTTATTCATTCATTTATCAGGCATGAAGGTGCGAGAACTGATAGAGTGACATGAAGATATGAGTTTAAGTATCACCTCAGACACTTACTAGCTGTGTGATGCTGGACAAATTAAGTAACTTCTGCTTGGTCACTACTTCCCAACATTATTTGGAGGATCAAATGAAATAATTGTATGTGCTTACCAGAGTGCCTGACAAAGAATAAATTCTATGTAAATGTTAATTATTATTATTCAATAATTTCCTATTTTAAAAAAAATAGATAGGCAGAAGAATATTTATAGTGAAGCAAATTTTAAAAAAAGGATGAAAAGAAAGAAAAAAGTTCTGTTGAATCATTTTTATGTGCATAGATGAGCACAAAAGGAGTTTCAGAGGGAGATATAAAAAAGCCGGACAACTTTAAAACTAACTAACACGCTGAATTTATTACATACTATGAAAAATAAATGAGTTGTACGTAATGGAAATTTACAGTTTCATACACATTCCTATTCTTTGTTCTTCTTTCAGTATGGAAATGCTCATATTTGTTGATCTTTGTCATGTTCAGCATAACAAAAACGATAAATTTTTCCAGAGACGGCATCTGAAAATAAGTAAGTCCTATCTTGTTGGCAGCTACCTCTTAGAACACAAAGTAGAACAGATTAAGAAAGAGGATTGACTTTTTGTTCTGCCTGAAACATTTGCTGTCAACGTGTTTAAACTTGAAAATTTTCTATAAATTTGAACTATAATAATAATATCTGATATTTGAGATTTACAAAGTACTTCGTATACATTATCTCATTTGATTCTCAGTAAAACTCCATGGAATAAATAGTAGAAATATTTTTTCTGCATATTTTATGAAGGAGGAAATTAAGATTTGGGATGATGGAGTGTTTTCCTCAAGAGACACAGAGGGATGGAGGCACAGATAGAATTCAAATCCAGGTCTTTTGGTTTCAACTTTAGTGATCATTTCCCTTTCCCACTTTGCGTTGGCATCAGTGAAGTGGGTCTGTGATGATATATTACCATGGATTTTAAAATCATGAATAAGAAATTATAATGTTTATGTATGTGTACTGGAATTGTGATTCTTGTGGTATGAATAACCTCTAGCAATCAAAAGTCTTTTTACAAATGCAGATTCATAATTGCACTGTTGCTTATAGAATTAAGAACATTTAGGTGGGGACACAGAGACACGTTTTACCTCTGGTTACTCAGCCATTATTTATCAGAAATAAGAGTGGCATCCAGGACTTCCTTACAGTGAGACCAATTTTATAATTTTTATTCCTGCTGCCTCTCATATATACCGTGTCCAAAAAGACAATGCAATTAAGCTATTAAACCTTAAGACTACACTAGGACTTTTGGGACACACCAAAATATGATGGATAAATGTAAAATAAAAGAATTTGGAAAGAATCTCTCTCTCTCTCTCTCTCTCTCTCTCTCTCTCTCTCTCTTACTTTCACCCTTTCTTTCTCTCCTTTCTCTCTAATTCTTATGTATACTAGTAGGTTGGTTTGCCAGAGTAAAGGAGCAGTTCCTTTCTTGGTTCTAGAGGGTACCTCTGAAATATCAGGGGTGATTCTTTTTAATAAAAATTCTGTTTCTCTAGGTTGTTCTCATGATTAACCTCTATTCATTAGCACTTCAGTTTCATTTAAATAAAAATATATCTTTTTGTTAAGAGATATTTACTGCAAAGATATAGCAAGAAAATGACCAAAAGGTCCCGGAACTTTTGGTGCATGCAGCATTATTTGCTATACTATCTTGGTTCTTGTGCAGGCAGGGCTCAGACACTAATTTCTACATAGGAATCACTTCTTTGTGTTCACTTATATATTCAGCATTACCAATGAATTAATTGTTCTCACTTGGTTAACTTCAGTATATGCTAGATCAAGGAAGTAGCTCAGAATTTTTTTCTTCATGGAAAGGACTGGCTACAAAGTTGGCAAGGCATCTGGCTCCCAAATTTCTGATATATCCCCATTCTAATCTTTTGAAGCTCATAAGGTAATCAATGCAAATACTGCATCAAAAATAGACAAGGATGTCTGATGCAAAGGTGATGGAATGAGGAAGAAATCCTCTGAAGTCCTCCCAAATTCCCCTCCAAACAACTAGAAAATGACTGCAGAATTTATCTAGGAGCAGGGAAGCAGCTTAACATCCCATCAGGAAATGTCTATCTCACTGGGGAAGGAGGATAACAAGATCCTAGAGAA
This sequence comes from Potorous gilbertii, assembly GCA_028658325.1. Taxonomy (NCBI): domain Eukaryota; kingdom Metazoa; phylum Chordata; class Mammalia; order Diprotodontia; family Potoroidae; genus Potorous; species Potorous gilbertii. The sequence continues at coordinate 142,899,340 of CM053769.1, forward strand.
GAAGCTGCCAGTATTAAACAGGGGGCCTACACTAAGTCTTTAAGCTTGGGGAATTCTACCAGCCAGACTCTGCCCTTCTGCAAAGCAGCAGTTATCTAGGCAAGTGAGTAGTGTTTCCAGCCCAACAAGACCCCATCCCAGTGATCCTATGCCCAGCACAAGCCACCAGTCAGGCCTGACTCTTTTGCTGACCAATAGTGAAGCTCAACCCCAGAGTTGCCCAGCAATAAGACTACACCCCCCAGAGCTTACCAACAGAGAGACCCTGTTTCCAAAGCAACATAGCAGAAGGTACCCAACCTTGGGGCATATCAGGAGCAACATTAATCCTCCAGGAAAAAGTTCCTGTTTCTACAGCAACCCAGCACTGAGGTCCCACCCCTAGATTACCCACACCCAGCAGAAGCCAATAGGAGGCTTCGCCTCACTTTTCCCACCCTACCCCTAGTACATGCCAAAAGAGATTCCTGTCCCCAAAAGAAGCAAGCAGCTAAGCCCCAAGCACAGTGATAGCCAGCAGTAGGATGCAAGCCCCAGCACAGAAAGCTTAGAACACTGCAGAACCACAGCCTAACCCTCAAATAAAAATATCAAGTCACAAAAAGGCCAAAAATGAGCAACAAACAAAAAAAGAACTTGACTATAGAAAGTTTCTATGGTGATAGGGAAGATCAAGGTATGAACTTACAAAAGAAAAATAATATCAAAATGACTATATGTGAAGTTTCAAAGAAAATGTAATGTAGTCTCATGCCCAAAAACAATTCTGGAAGAGCTTAAAAATGATTTTAAAAAGGAAATTAGAGATGTAGAAGAAAAATAGGGGAAAAAGTAAGAATAATACAAGAGAATCAAGAAAAAAGTGTCAATAGTATGGGTAAAATATATTTTTAAAAATTGCTGAAGAAAATAACTCCTAACAAAGAGTGTTGGATAAATGGAAAGGGAAGTATAAAAGCTCATTAAAAAATAATTCCTTAAAAATTAGGATTGAACAAGTGGAAACTGTGTCTACAAGACATCAAGATTCAGTAAAACAAAATCAAAAAGTAAAAAAAAAATAACACTTTTCTCATTGGAGAAAACAACTAACTTGGGAAATAGAACCAGGAGAGAACATATAAGAATTATTGAACTACCTGCAAGTCATGATTTTAAAAAAAGTCTAGTAAACATCTTTCAAGAAATTATTGCAGAAAACTACTTTGACATATTAGAACCAGAGTTTAAAATAGAAATTTAAAGATTCCACTAATCACTACCTGAAAGAGATCTCAAAATCATAACTCCCAGGAACACTGTGGCTAAATTCCACAGCTCACAGATGTAGGAGAAAGTATTATAAGCATCCAAAAAGAAACAATTCAAATATTGTGGAGCTACATTCAGGCTTAGGCAGGAATTGACAGTTCCATATTACAGAACAAGAGAGTTTGGAATATGATATACCAGAAGGAAAAAAGAATTATGATTACAACCAAGAATCATCTTCTCAGTAAACTTGTATATAAACTGAATGTAAACTTTCAGGAGAAAAAATGAATATTTAACAAAATAGAGAACTTTCAAACATTTCTGATTGAAAATTCAGGGCTACATAAAACAAAACAAACAGATAAAAATTATTTTCAAATGCAAGACTCAAAGGAAACATAAAAATGTAAAAAAATAAATTAAAAAGAAATAACAAAAGAAATTCAATAAAGTTAAACTGTTTCTATTTATATATGGCAAGATAGTATTTGCAACTCAACCCTTAATTATTATAAGAACAATTAGAAGAAGTACATACACAGAGAGAGGTTGTGGTTATAAGGTGACTTTGACGGGATGATAACCCAAAAAATGAAACAAAATAAGTGAGAAAGAAAATTGCATTGGAAGAAGAAGGAGATGGGAGATTGAATGGAGTAAATTAACCCATATTAAAGAGGCATGAAAGCTATTATAATTGAAGGGAAAATGGAGTGGGGGAGATAGGTGGGCAGCAAAGCTTTAAATGTACACTCATCCAAACTGGTTTAGAGAGGGAATAACACATTCACTCAGTTGAATATAGAAATCTATCTTTTCCTATAAGGAAGAAAAAAGGTATGGAGATAACAGAAGTGGGAAAGGAAACTGATAATAGGGAGAGTATATTGGGGAAGGCAGTGATCAGAAGTAAAACACTGGTGGGGGTGGGAAATGGTGAGAGGTAAGAGGGTAGGGATAAAACATTGAAAAATAACATGGAGGGAAATACACAGATATCCTAACTGTAATTGTGTGAATGGGATGAAGTCACCCATAAAATGAAAGCTGATAGAAGAACGGATTAAAAAACAGAATGCTAAAATGTGTTGTTTACAAAAAAAAATTGAAGCAGAAAGATACACATAGGGTAAATGGAAGAGGCTGGAGCAGAATCTATTATGCTTCAGTTTAAGCAAAGAAAGCAGAGGTAGCAATCATGATCCGAGACAAAGCAAAAATACATCTAATTATAAGAGATAAACAAGGAAACTATATCTTGCTGAAATGTCCCATAGACAATGAGGTCATAACAATACTAAACAAATATTCAACGAATAATATAGCATGTAAATTTTTGAAGGAGTAGTTGAATGAGTTACAGGAGGAAATAGATAGTAAAACTATTCTAGTGGGGGACTTCAACTTTTACTTCTCAGAATTAAATAAATCTAATTTTAAAAAGCAGTAAGAAAGAAGTTAAGGAGTAGAATGAAATTCTGGAGAAGTTAGATATGAAAGATCTCTGGAGAAATCTGAAAAGGAATAGAAAATAATTTAACTTTTTTTTTCCCTCAGTGGTACACGTTACCCACACGAAAAATGACCATGTACTAGAACAACAATAACAACAAAAACTCGACAGTCAAATGCAGAAAAAAGCAAATAGTAAATGCATCTTGTTTTAGATTATAATGTAATAAAATTGCATGCAATGATGGAAAGATAATGGAAGGAATAATTAAAGGTTAATTGGAGATTAAATAATCTAATCCTAAAAAACTTTTTCAAGTAAATTTAGAAGCAATCAATAATTTCATTACAGAAAATGACAAAAATGAGACATATGGCAAAATTTATGAGATGCAGCCAAAGAAGTACTTACGGGAAGATTAATATCTCTAATTGATTACATGATTAAAATAGAGAAAAAGCAAATCAATGAACAGGGCATGAAACCAAAAAACAAACAAACAAAAAAATGGTGAAAAAGAACAAGTTAAAAATCCCTAATGAAACACCAAATTGGAAAACCTTTAAAATAAAGGAGAGGTTAATAAAATTGAAAGTAGGAACACAATTGAAATAATAAATAAAACTAAGAACTGGTTTAATGGGGGCGGGGTGTGACCTAATAAAATAAACCGTTGGTTAATGTGATTTTAGAAAGGAAAGAAGAAAACCAAATAACTAGCATTAAAAATGAAAGGGAGGAATTCACCACCAATGAAGAGGAAATTAAGACAATTGTTAAGGGTTTTTTCTTGCAAGTTATATACCAATAAATTTGACAATTTAAATGAAATGAAGATTTACAAAAATATTAGGCATCTAGATTAACAAGAGAAGAAAGAAAATACTTAACCCAATCTTAGAAAAAGAAATTTAACAAGCCATGAATGAATCTCCTAAGAAAAAATCCCCACCACCAGATAGATTCACCTTTTCTACCAAAACTTAAAGAATAATTAATAATCTATTTAGAATCTATTTAGATAATCTCTTTAGAAAAATAGGTGAAGAAATAGTTCAACCAAATTCTCTTTATGACAAAAATACAGTGCTGCTGCAGAAAATGGAGAAAGAAAGCTATAGACCAATTTCCCTAATGAATATTGATGTACTTTTTAAATAAAATTGCAGCATGATTTATACCAGGAACTGAGCACTAGTTCAATATTAGGAAAATTATCAGCACTATTAACTCAATAACAAAAGCAGCAGAAATCATATGATTACCTCAAGAGATGCAGAAAAAATCTTTTGACAAAATACAAAACTCATTCCTATTAAAGAAAAACAAGACACTAGTGAACATAGGAGTAAATGGAGCTTTAAAATGATAGGTAATATTGATGTCAAACGATCAGCAAGCATTATCAGTAATGGGAATGAGGTAGAAGCCTTTCTAATAAAATCAGGGATGAAGCAAGGATGTTCATTATCACCTCTATTATTTAATATTGTACTGGAAATGTTAGCTATACCAAGCAAAGAAGAAAAATAAATTAAAGGAAATACAACAGGCAATGAGGAAACAAAACTATCACTCTTTGCAGAAGATATGATCTTATACTTACAAAATGCTAGAGAATCAAGTAAAAACTACCAGAAATTATTAACAACTTGAACAAAGCTGCAGGATACAAAATAAACTCACATAAATCATCAGAACTTCGATATATTGCCAGCAAAATCCAGCAGCAAGAGATAGAAAGATACATTTCATTTAAAATAACTGTAGACAATATAAAATACTTGAGAGTCTACTTGAAAAGATGAACACAGGAAATAAATGAACAGAAATATAAAGCACTTTTCACACAAATAAAGTCAGATCTAAGTAATTTGGGGAAAGGAGAAAAAAAGCATTAATTGCTCATGGATAGGCCAAATGAATACATTGAGTCAGAATTCTACCTAAATTAATCCATTTATTCAGTGCCATACCAAGCAAACTATCAAAAACATTATGTTTACATAGTTAGAAAAATTCCTCTGGAAGAAGAAAAGTTTAAAAACATAGAGGAAATTAATGAAAAAAATGCAAAGAAGGTGATCTATCCTTACTACATCTCAAATTGTATTATAAAGCAGTAATTGTCAAAACAATCTGGTGCTAGCTAATAAACAGATTGCATAGATTAGGTACAAATTATATTAAAGTAAATGACCATAGTCATCTAATAGGTAACCCAAATATCCAAGCTTTTGGAACAAAGATTCATTATTTGACAACAACTGTTGGAGAAACTGAAAAACTGTTTTGACAAAAACTAAGGATAGACCAACATCTCATAACTTTTAGCAAGATAAGGTCAAAACATGTACATGACTCATGCCATAACCAAATCAAGAGAGTATGAAATAGCTTATATGTCAGACTTATTAGTAAGAGAATAATTTAGGACCAAAGAATATGTAGAAAGTATTATGAACTGTAAAATAATTTTGATTATATGGCAATAAAATGTTTTGAAGAAACAAAACCCATACAACCAAAATTACAAGGAAAGCACAAAAGTGGGGGAAAATTTCACAAGTTATCTCTTGTTAAAGCCTCACTTCTCAAATATATAGAGAACTGAGTCAAATTAATATAAAAAATAGAAAGTATTTCCCAATTTGTAAGAGGTCAAATAATATTAACAAGCAGTTTTCAGACAGAGAAATCTAAACTCTCTATAGTCATATGAACATGCTCTAAACTACTATTGATCAGAGAAATGCAAATTTAAAAAACAACCACTCTGAAGTACCACGTCACACCTAGCAGAATGGCTAATATGGCAAAAAAGAAAAAGAAAAATTTTAGATACTGGAAGCAATGTGGGAAAACTGAGACACTAATGCACTGTTGGTGGAGCTGTGAACTGGTCCAAGCCACCTAAAGAGCAATTTGGAATTATGTCCAAAGGGCAAAAACTGTACATAACCTTTGATCCAGCAATACCATTGCTAGGTTCATATTCCAAAAATATCCAAAAAAGGGGAAAAAGACCTGTTTGTACAAAAGTATAAGATCTCCTTTCTGTAGTGCATTACAATTAGAATTCAAAGGGATTACCATCAATTGGGGAATGACTAAACAAGCTGTGGTATGTGATTGTAATGGAATGTTATTGAGCTATGACATAGCATATGACAAGCAGGATTTTTTTTTAGAAAACCTCAAAAGGTTCACGTGAACTGGTATGTAATAAAGTGAACAGAACCAGGAGAACATTGTACATAGTAACAACAATATTGTTCAATTAAGAACTGTGAATGACTTAGCTATTTTTTCTTAACAACATGATGGCTATTTGTGATGTGTCATTCTGAACTTCTGTAAATAGATGTTTCAGCCTCTTCTTTTTAATGTAGAAATAGGCAGAGTATGCCACATATGCTCTGAGGATGGAATACCATTGGTCTTCCCTGGTTACAAATATATATACAAATATATATGCATATGCACACACACACACACATATATGTCCCTGCAATGTCCCTACTCTTGGTGGCAATATTCTATAGTCAAAAGGTTTGTAAGCTTAATACCAGATCTATTAAATTATATATATATATATATATATATATATATATATTCTTGTAAATATGTTTATTTGGAACAGGTAAAATGAAATGCCCAAGATCATTCCCATCATGAGTAGTGAAGAACACACACATGCACGCG
>CM053769.1:142906251-142941557 GCA_028658325.1 Potorous gilbertii
TATAATTTAATAGATCTGGTATTAAGCTTACAAACCTTTTGACTATAGAATATTGCCACCAAGAGTAGGGACATTGCAGGGGTACAATATCGCCCTGACTTCATGTCAATTCCAGGCAGGATTAGATTGTCCACTTGCATTCAGTCAGACTTAAAGTCTACTGGGTGTCGGTGGGGAAATTGAATCAGGAGAATCCTACCCTCAGTCCAGGCTCAACAGCCTCTCTCCCACCCTACCCATGAGATGACCTTTTGCAGTTCATACCAGCTTCTCACAGGCTTACTGGCATTATGGATTGGAGGCTTAGACCACCTTTCTTGCTAGCCATACCTGGTGTTAGACTTAGAAGAACAGTCACTTAATAGTCCCATACCATTTAACAATGGAAAGTTCCAATAAACCAGGTTTCAAATATGATTTTAATTTCACTTTAGCTAAAGACCATCTTTTGGGGCAAGGCTTATGTGGCTTATATGCCTTTCTATACATATATATATATATGTATATATATATATATACACATATATATATATGTGTATATATATATATATATTCTAGTTTCTGATTAAATAGCAACCATAAAATCAAATTTACCATTAAAACCTTAACATTTCCATTAATGCCAAATTTATCTGAGGTTACCTTCCTCTAGGAAATTTAGACTGAAATTCTTCTCCCTAAACTAGAGATGTCATTGATTTATTCTCAATAATTAATTCAGTCAACTGTTTTAATACTAATTGCTTTTACCTCACTTTGTGACATGTCCAATTTTTCTCCCCATCACTCCCGTCCCTTTACTTCCTAATACCTTGCATTCTGATTACCCCTTCCCTCAATGAGCCTTCCCTTCTATCACACCCCACCCTTCCCTTATCCCCATCTTGTCTCTTTTCTTGTAGGGCAAGATAAATTTCTATACCCTACTACCTGTATTTCTTATTTCCCAATTATATGCAATAAAAATTTCAACATTTGGTGCTAATTCTTTAAATTCCAACTTGTCTCCCTCCCCCCCTCAACCCCACTGAGACAGCAAGCAATTCAATATAGACTAAATATGTGTCATTTTTCAAAAGACTTCCATAATAATCATGTTGTAAAATACTAATTATGCCTTCTGTCCTACTCTGTACCCCCTTATTTCCCCCCATAATAGTCCCTTCTCAAAAGTGTTTGTTTCTAGTAACTCCCTTCTCTCATTTGCCCTCCCTTCTATCATTCCCCTCACCCCACTTGTCACCTCCTCCCCTACTTTCCTGTGGTGTGATATAAATTTTCATATCAAATCTAGTGAATGTGTTATTCCCTCCATCAGCCACATGTAGAGAGAGTAGCTTCATTTTTCCCCTTTCCCCTTCTCCCTTTTCTCCTCCATTGAACAAAACTTTTCTTACCTCTTTCATGAATTAAAGTCTTCCCCATCCCATCTCTCCCTTTCTCTTCCCACTATTGCCCACCCTCATCCCTTAATTTTTATTTGATTTTATTTTTGTATGGATATCATCTCTTCTGATTCAACACACTCTGCAATCTCTATCTATATATATGTGTGTGTGTGTGTGTGTGTGTGTGTGTGTGTGTGTGTGTGTGTATGTACAATCTCTCCATCTACCCAAATACTGAGAAAAAATTCAAAAGTTATAAATATTTTCTTTCCATGTAGTAATGTAAACAGGTCAACTTTAGAGAGTCTTTTATGATTTTTCTTTCATGTTTACCTTTTCATTCTTCCCTTGATTCTTATCTTGGGAAGTCAAATATTTTATACAGATCTGGTCTTTTCCTCAGTATGAATGATTTGGAAGTCCTCTGTATCATTGAATGACCAGTTATTCCCTTGAAGTATTATTTTCAGATTTGCTGGGATAAGTGATTCTTTGTTTCAGTCCTAGTTCCTTTGACTTCTGAAATATCCCATTCCAAATTCTTTGATCTCCTAATGTTGAAGCTGCCAGATCCTGTGTTATCCTGATTGCATTTCCACAAAACTCAAATTGTTTCGTTCTAACTGCTTGCATTTTTTTGGTTCTCCTTTAGTAAGTTGTTAACTTGCTTAAGCGCTTATATTGCCTGAGCCCAATTTAAGTTCCTTTTGGAGGCCCTGGAGGCAGAGATTTTGGCTTCCCCTGAAAATATGCCTTGTTCTTCCTCATCTGAAAGCACAGGGAGGAGACACCTGGTCCCCAAGAAAGTAACCTTCTATGGTCTTATTTTTTTCCCCTTTTTTGGGCATTTTCCCAGTCAGTTACTTGACTTCTGAATTTCCTCTCCACAACCACCTTGCCTCCAGTTCCACCAAGCCAGCACTGGTGGCTGAGATTCAGATGAGCTGCTCCAAAGCTTCAGGGGCTTTGGGCAGGGGCAGGGCCACTATTCAGAGTGAGATTAAGACCACCTGAGTAAAATTAAGGCCACCCGAGGAGGCCTGAGTTATGGGGACACCCTTCTCCCTTCTTGGACAGTCAAAAAGACTCTCTCACTGACGGTTGGTGCCTGTGGGTTGAGGGATCTGTGCTGCCACTGGAGATTCTGTCCTCAAAGACTGCTTTGATCTGCTCCTCTCTGTACCACATGGCCAAGGCTGGGCTTCTCTCTACTCTGGGTCCAATGGTACAGACTTTTTCTGTCAGTCTTTCTGGTCACTCTGGGCTAGAAATCTCCTCCACTCCATTGTTCTGTGGCTTCTGCTGCTCTAGAATTTGTTGAGAGTTCTTCTTTACAGGTATTTTATGGGCTGTGGTGTAAGAGCTAGTGTATGTGTGTCTTTCTATTCTGCCATCTTGGTGTACAGTTTTTCAAAGATGAAAAGAATAAACACCTATTATTTATTATCACTGTTCTAGTTTCTGTACAAATATTATCTCAACACTAACCTGGATGTATATTGCATACAAACTCAACAACAATAACAAACAACAACAACAACAAAACCGTGGTAGTAGAATAGGAGTTTGAAGAATAGTTCATAAGAGTAGCACACAGCCATGATATAGTTACCATAGTGGAACACAGTGATCTGGGAATTAGGTGATACTCTTCATTGACCAAAATCCGAACTGAAATGAATTTATGGAATTGCTTTAAAGAAAATTCCACTCTCAAAAAGGGAAAGTTAGTGATAATGAGTGATACACACAGACACACACATGTATGTATATGTGTATATATTTAAGTATACCTATATGTGTGTGTGTTATGGTTGATTCTATAAAACAAAAATAACTTGTAATCAAGGGGGAATGTTGGAAATCATGGGGGAAAGCTATCCTTGAATGGAATTTTGGTAGCAGGGAAGAAGGAAGTATGTCAAACATTGACAATTTTAAAATGTATGTAGAACAAACCTAGGATATTTTTATAAATGCACGTATATGCACATACATACTTAAATATGTACAGATGTGTGTGATAGATTCAAGATATGTGCATATATCTGTATATGTATGCATGTGTATATGTTGTTTAGATGACCCTTTTATATAGTTAATGTGACTGGGACTCAGATAAGTTGTTTTATGTTTTTTTTTCCTAATATCAAATAAGAAGTGATAATGTAGGATTCAACTTATTGCCCTGTGAATCTAAGTCCTTCCATTTCTCCATGTCAAATCTTGAATTTAGTATTTACTATTTCATTTAACTAGAACATGTCATTTCAGTTCTGTGATCCTTAGGATCTGTAATCTTAAGGATGTGGCCCCACCTGCAGTTTGATCAAACAACTACTGTGTCTTCTTATCTGTAACATCTCTCTCCTACTAAATAAGTCCTTGTTGCTTGGATTATCAAAAACTCCTTTTTATAACATTCAAATTTCTTCACAGCTTGATGCAAACATGCCTTACCAGTCTGGTTGAACTATATTGTCCTCCAAGAACTCTCTGGTCCAGTTAAGATATCTATCTATCTATGTATCTATAGCTATCCTTCTCTCTCTCTCCCTATATGTGTATATTTGTGTGTGTGTGTGTGTATATGTACATATATACATATGTGTGTATATATACATATACATATCTGAGCACATGGATATGCATATATTTCCCCAATTAGATGTTAAAATATTTATTTTATATTTAAAAAATTTTGAGTTCCAAATTACATCACTCTCTCCCCTCCCTTCTTTCTGAGACAGTAAGCAATCAGATATGTTATACATGTGTAATCATGTAAAACATTTTCAACTTGGTCATTTTGTACAATAAGATGAATAAAAAAAAATGAAAGAAAGAAACTGAAAAATATCATGCTTCTGTATTCAAACAATATCACTTTCTCTGGAGGTAGATAGTATGATTCTTCATTAGTCCTTTCAGATTGTCTTATATCATTTTGTTGCTGAGAATAGCCAAGTCATTCACAGTTCTTCATGGTACAATTGCTGTTCCTGTGTATAATGTTCTCCTGATTCTGTTTACTTTACATCACTTCATGTAAGTCTTTCAAGGTTTTTTCTGAAATCATTCTGCTTGTCATTTCTTATAGTACAATGATATTCTGTCACAGCTTGTTTAGTCATTTCCCAATTGATGGGCATCCCTTCAATTTCTAATTCTTAGCCACCACAAAAAGAGACATCATAAATATTTGCATTCAGTTAGGTTCTTCTATTCTCACCCTACTCATTGTGCCTTTCTGATGATTCCAGGTGCTAATCTTCTCCCAAAAAATATGCAATTATAATAACATATTTTCTATGTATTTTGATATAGCTATATATATATATGTATATGTGTGTGTATATATATATATATATATGTATATTCACACACACATATATTTTAGTCTTCTGTGATAAAGCATACTTAAATGTGAGAGACTATTTTTTTCTTTGCAACTCCAGCAATTAATACAGTGCCTCACACACAAAAAAGTCACTTAATTTCTTATTGCTCAATCAACATATATATATATATATATGTATATGTATATGTCTGTATGTATGTATGTATTTTCTCCAGCAACACAAACTGCATCCTTTCTATGTTGGTCTATCATATACTTCTTTTTTCAATGCACTAAGACAAGTAGGGGGTCTATACAAGCATGCTTTGAATCTTTCTCAAATTCACCTCACGTTACCAGGATGCCAGCGGAGCATGAGGATCATCCATTTGTTGTCTCTTATTCTTGCAGTTCTTAAGGGTTTCTGGAACATGGAGTTTCCATCAGTTTCTTCAGCTGATGCAATATTTCCAGAAGTATCTTAGAGAGACTGTGAATCAAACATTGAAATTCTTAGCTAAGTCTCTATGGCTAACCACATGGTGAAGTGATCTCTCTGATTGGTTTTAAAGGCATTTGTACAGTCTGTTAACTTGTTTAACTCCTCTTTAATGACTTTTGCCTGGGGTACTGACTCTTTTACTCATAAACTCTAATATATAGAAAGGATTTAGAGCCTCATGACTGAGCCATTTTGAAAGGTTGTCATGAAAATACTCATTGTCACAGAATTCCAAAATCATCACCAACTTGTTAAAATACATCACAAAAGCTAGTTTTTTTTAAGGCATAGCATATGTGTGTATGTATGTGGATGTGTATGCATATATAACTTATGTACACATATATATGTAGATATGTATATATACATACCTATAGACACACATAGACATACATATGTAAGTATATGTCAACATATGCAGGATTTATCATTGTTTTTTGTGGTTTTGCATTAACTTTATTTTGGCCCAAATAAGTTTTTAATTGTCTACAACTAGGTGGCACAGTGGATAGCATGCTGTGTGTGGAGACAGGAAGACTCATCTTCCCAAATTCAAATCTGGACTCAGATACTTACCAGCTGTGTGATCCTGAGTAAGCCACTTAACCTAATTTACCTCAGTTTCTTATCAACAAAATAAACTAGAGAAGGAAATATCAAACCCATATAGTATCTTTGCCAAGAAACCCACCCCCCCAAAAAAAAGATCACAAAGATTCAAACAGGAGTCAAAATGAACAGAAATTTACAAATTTTACAGAAATTTTATTTACATTTGTAGATTCCAAAGAACTACTTCTACATAAGCAACAACTATTTTTCCTTTGTTTTAAAAATATATTAAAATTTAGTTTTTTAAAGTTATTTGGTAATTACTATGCATGCCTACCACCACTATTCTTTTATTTTTTTCTTTTTTTGAAGAAAGCATTCATTTTTCAGTATAAGGTTTCTGTGTAGGCTCAACACTTTTGACCTTTCTCTCACCTGTTACTAAACCATTTTTCCTATTTGTTTTTACCATCTTACTTTTTGTCCAAATTTCATTGAAGTCATCAAGTATCAAAATATTTCTTCATTTAAATTGGAACATTTTCTCATGCTCTTCATAGAATTTCATACTCTTATGAGATCATAGTTTTAGAGCTAGAAGAGATTATCTAGCCACAACTCCCTCATTTCAAGGATAAGGAAGAAACTTCTTTAACTTTATCTGACTATTAAATTATGGAATCAGATTTTAAACCCATATATCTCCACATCTATTTTTTCCCATTTTGCTGCATGGTTACTCTTAATTTCTTTTCTTATTCCACTGAACTACCTGCATACAAGTTGGAATTCTTTTCCTGGAGCTTTTTTGCAGATAGTAACTGAGACTTCTGCAATAAGAAATTGCCAAATGTCGTATGAGGTAGTAACTGTTTGTGCTTTTGGATGTGTCATAAAACCAACCTGACCAACTATCCTCAAAGGAGAATTGTCTTTTTATCTAGCTTAAGTGCTTTTTACCTTCTAACTTTATTTAAAGAAATAATTCAAAGACTGATATGATTTAGTTATTCTAGTAATATATCATTTTATTTCTCACTGAACAGGGATTACCCCATTAAAATATTTACAACTTGGTAAATATCTACACACAACATTAAAAACAAAAATCTGCAATTTTTGGCAATTTTTATTTCTGTTATGGAGCTACTATCACCACAAATATGGAATGAAATTACACAGTTCTCAGGTCATTTTGTATTTTACTTTCTGGATTGAAATGACCAAAGGATTAATGACTTATTCACCAGATGATTGACAAAGAGCTTCTCAATTTCAAACTTTGTTTATCCTAATAATGCAGATGTGGCCTTTTGTTATAATCATATTTAATATCTGCCAGAATTTATATTTAATTATGTAGTCGGTTCAGATTCAATACAGCTCAGACTCTGTCTAGCTGAGATTTTATCTGGCCCACTTGTGAATACAAGTGTCACAACTGCTTAGGTTCCTTAAGAGGCAACCCAATTTGGTTAATCTTTAATAAACTTTGTTTTCTTTGGCTTTAAGAAGATTTGAGTCAAATTCATTCGAGCATGACCCGGGCTGTCGGTGTTTTGGGGTCCACCATCACCCCTCAACCTCATCATTTATGGTTCCCTGACCGGGAAAAGCTGCTAATCTTAAGTTCTTCTGCTAAAACTGGAAGAGTGCAAGCCATCAACTTCCAGATGACAGCCCAGGCTATATACCAACCTCCGTCTGAATCCAAGATCTCCACTCCAGCCCTCTGGACCTGGCACCACCCAGGTTCTGAACCCTTGAACAGGACCTGATGGGGTTCAGACTCTGGGAGCCTCCTTGAGCTCCCCTTGACTTTTCCTACCTAATCTGGCCTTTCTTACTCAAATCTAATCTTCCCATTTGTTCCTGCAGTCTCAGGAAGCCCAGGAGTTTTTCATTATCATTCTTCTCAGGTCTTTGTTGCACCCCCAACCTTGATCCCATCAAAACCTCATTCCCCAGGCTGTCACCCACTCCCATGAAGATCTGTATCTATCCTTATACTGCCCCTATCAAGGTCTCTGGATTGCCCCACCTGCTTCCCACCCAAACCCTCCATTTTCTGATATCTCCTGATAGCCTCCAGATGTTTCCAGCCTTTGACCCTCCTTGGATTCCCTCCTTGAATTTCTCCTTAAGACCCTTCCTAAACCCCTCCTCCCATCACTCTACACTACAAGACTCCCCCACCTCTCCATATCCCTCCTATACCCTTTTCTGTATTTAAGTTCCATCTTGCCTCCATGAAGGTGCTCAGATTCAATCCAGCTCAGACTCTTTCTAGCTGAGATGTGGCTTAGGCTCCTTAAGAGGCAAAAATTTGGTGAATCTTTAATAAACTTTGTTTTCTTTGGTTTAAAAAAATAATTATGTAGTCTACAAAATCTTGGGGTCCTTTGTATACTATTATTAGGCTTCAATGAAAGATTATCTGAAGTTCTTGCTAAAATGGTAAAAGCCTTGCTTTTGTACCTAATAGTATTTTTGTGAGGAGACTCACTGAAAGCTTTAAAATACTAGAAAAGAGTTATTATTGTTGAATACTAAAATGAAATCTCCACAAGGGCAAGAATCATATCTTGTCTCAGTTTTGAATCTCTACAGGAGGTAGTACTGGGTTCCACATGCTTCAGGTGCTGAGTAAATATTTCTCAAATTAAATTGGCAAAACTTCTTGGAGATTCTTTGTATTATTTTAAGAATCTTTCTTCTTCTTGGTATGATGCTTTGATTTACAAGTCTGGCTCCTAAGTCAGATCCTGTTGAGTCAGACAAGATAAATTGTTGAAAAATGTAAAAGTGGAGGCTCATAATTCAGAGGCCCTGAGCACATTTTCCAAAATCAGTTTGTACAAGAAATAAAACTGGAAGAAGCCTGCAAAACATTTCTTTATCTATTTCTTTTTTATCTGCTATAGACTTTCTCCCACCAAGTGTCCTCCACAGCACTTAAATTTCTTGATTTAGGGACCAAATGGAAAAGATGACTGTGCTTCAGCAACTAACTATGTGGTATATGCCTCAAATTTTCTATTTCCTGGATAAAAGTGAAGAACTCTTCATATTCAAATCTGTTGACACTGGCCCAAGTTAATGCCAGTCTGCAATCTATATTGTTGTTGTTTTCTAAATAATAATAATAAATTTAATAGGTAACACTTAACTGGTATCACCAAATCAAATACTGATAGCTTCCAAGCTCCATTACACAACATGCTTTCAAAATGTAGAGATAGTGAAAAGAAAATGCAAATAATTAAGAAACAACATGAAACATGTCTCATCTCTGTTTTCCTGTCAGCTCCCTAGAATTGCTTTGAGTCTACTTTCAAAGAAACTACAGGAAAGGTATTCAAATCCTAAAAAAATTATTCAGCTGCATATATAAAGGTAGAGTACAAAAAAAAAGATAAGATACCATTTCGTCTTCTGTGCACTATTTTCAAAAACGTATTCTACTCAGTTAAACTAAACACATCCTCTTTGCTGTTTTGCAAGTCTTCCATATTTCCTTGCATATAATAAAGAAAAATAAATGTGATTCCATTTCCAATAACATGCTTCCTTATGACATAGGCTACTAAGGAGTAATAGACCCTAAAACAGAAAACCCATCAAAGTTCTACATCAGGGAGATCACAAAGACATTTGAACAAAAACTTTCCTCAAATTCAAATAAAAATATTTCAGTCTAGGACTGCTCTGCTTATGTTAAAATTACTTACCTTTACCATCACCTTAGTGACAATGAAATTTACACCCATTATTATACCCTCACAACTATTTGACTTCTATCATCTAAAAATTGCCTCCAAGTTTAATCTTTTGACTTTCTCTTTTTTTTTCTGCTTCTCTTTTTTTCTATCCTTCATATTCATCAAAAAGTTCAGACATTTCATCCTTGCTAAAAATTTAAGTATATTCCCTATCTCTTTAAATGAAGAAACACCAGAAAAGTTTGAAAACCCCAGAAAACTTAACACACTTTCCTTCTGAGATCAAATTAATTACTCTTGTATTTGGTATTTAAAGCCCCTCACAATCTGGCATCCAATCTATGTACTCAAAACCCTTCTATAATTTGACCAGTTGATCAAATTGATCAGTTTCTGTCATGTGCCTCTGTATCTTTCCACAATATCTAGAGTAATCCCTTTTTCTCTCTCAATCCTACCTCTTGAAATGATTACTTCCATTTAATGTTTAATTCAGATGACACTTCTTCCATGACATCTTTTTTCTGACTTCCTTAATTGTAAGTATTCATTTGTCCCTCCCTGAAATTACTCTATATTTAATTTTTTACTCATAAGTATATATGATTATTTTCCCAAAAGAATGCATTTTTTGTTTATTCATTCATCCATTAATTTTTACATTTATGTCCAAGTACCTAGAAGAGTGGCTAGACCATAACAACTGCTTAAAGCATGCTTGCTGAATTAAACTAAGTTGAATTCTTAATATATCTATTTGTTGACTACATGACATTGTCTCTGGGTGATCTTGTCACTTTTTAAATTGTGTTTTGTAAATTCTATGAGGACATTAGACGTTGAAATATGTAAATATTTTGTAATATTTAAAATAGTATTCTATTTTTAATAGTCTTGAAAGAAGGAAAATGCAAAGTAATGCACTTTAATTATCTAGGAAATTGACTTACATAAAATATCTTGTTTCCTCAAACTGATGCTAGATAAGTAAGGTACCATTGTGCTGTCAGTTAAATATTATTGAAACATGCTCAAAGACAATTTTATTTCAAGGAATATTTTATTAAAGGCAACAGAATGTTGTCACATTGATTTTGTCAATCATTTTTCCCTAGGCATTTTATAAATCATAAAGTGTTATATACATGTCAGGTAGTATTCTTGTCATTATTGTTAGATATTTGCATCTTTTGTTCTACCTAAACTATTGCGAATTCATTTGCTTCTCATAGAGCTATAGAGATGGAAAGTAAGGACTACAGATGGCAAGTAGTCCAATAAATCTTTGAGCAAAATCAATCAATTAATCAATCAAGAGATATACATTATGTATCCTATTTGTCTGGTCCTATGGAATGCTCTGGGAATGCAAGGGCAAAAATGAAATCATTCATGTTCTCTAGGAGTTTATAACTTATTTGAGGAAACTATGATACATATACCCATATATGAAAAATAATTACAAAGTACATAAATTTTTTGACGGGGCAAGACTTAACTCATATAAGAAAGATACTCATGTATTAAGTGAAGCTTTGACTGAACTCTGAAAGAATCTAGGAATTTAATGAAGGGTAAATAACAAGAGAGTGGATTCTAAGGAAAGGGAAATTCATAAGATCTTCATGAGGTGAGAGAAGGATATCCATTCAAACCAAAGAAGTAGGGTACACATTTGTTATTTGTGCTCTCTAACCAATTATGTTTTTTCTTGGTCTCTATGTATATGGGAGATAATTGCATCCTAGGCTTTGAGATACAAAGTAAATACTCATGTCAATAAAGCTCATTACATGTGGCTGCTTAATTGATATCAACTAGATCATGAATAGTACTCACTCAAGTAGTTTTTCATCAAAGATAGTAGCAACAGTAGTAGTAGGTAATAGTCTGAACAGCAGTGGCAATAGTGGAGGTGATGGTGGTGGCAGTAGTTGCTAGCAAAGTGGTCTACATATTTTATTTGACCCTCACAATATCTCTTTAAGTTATTTACCATTAAAGCGAATGTTTTACAGATGAGGAAACTCTGAGACAGGTTATGTGATTTATTCAGTGTCATATTGCTTATAGGTATCTGAAGCATTGGAATATAGATCTTCATTACTCCCAGAACAGCATACTATTGAATTTTTAAAATCTCAATGCCTCAGGATTATCCATGAACTCCTCATGGAAGAAAAGTTTATCCACCTCTGAGAACCAAAACCTACCTCTGTAGCATCAGCTAGAGGAAGAAAGAACATCAACTGATAATTGGATCAAGTCAGGTAGCCTCATAGGCCTTTAGTTTGCTCATGCACTAGTAAAATATTGACTAATGCTAGTGAAATACCTACTTCCAAAAGTTGTAATATAGCTAGCATTTATATAAACACTTTTTTACATTGTAAAACACATTATGAGTGATAACACTTTTGATCCTGGTAATAGCCTATGAACTAGGTGCTCCTTATTTTAATGATGAAAATACTGATGCACACAACTTCCATGACTTTTTTCAGGGAAACAGAGATAGTGTGCCACAGAATTTGAACTCAGGTTTTACTGATTCCAGGGTCTGCCCTATATACACGGAGTCACCCACCTAGCTATAGAAGTTCTCAAGTGCAATATGAATGTGGATGTCTTTATTCATGTATCTATAGAAGTGATTGATTTTAATGTGTGGTCCTGCTTCTATCTCCTCTCCAGAGACTTCTCAGTCTGACTTGTACAGGAAACAATAAAAATAACAAAATGACTGACATTTTTAATATCTAACTTACGAGTTAGGATTCTGTGTGATAAGGATTCTAGATATACTTGGAGGAGTTGGAAAGTGCTGATTTGCTTTCTCCTGTTTCTCCATATTGGTCCTGCCTTTTCTTCTGCCTTCAATGAACCATGTCTCCATATTTGTCTATCAAAATCCAATTCACCCTTCAAGTTTCAAGTCAAATGTCACATCTTCCAAAAAGCTTTCTATGATTTCATCAACTAGAAATGATGGTTACTTCCTCATATCCAGCATCACGTTCTGTACTTTTTGAAGTAGATTTTTTTGGGGGGCATTGTGACGTAGGGGATTTTAATGGAAGTATCCTAGATCTCAGAACTAGGATACCAGCATCCTTGCTTTACTCAGCCAAAACACCATCTCTTGGACCCTCAGTTTTCATATATTGAAAATGGGAACAGTAATATTTTCACTCTGTCTCATAATGCTGCCCTGAGAAACCTATTTTGTAAAGTGAAAAATGCTATGCAAATGCAATCATTTCACTTTTTAATTAAATACGCAGCAGAAATCATGCTGGGTTGAAATTAGAACACTGCACAGTATTTTCAGTGATCTCAAAATGCTTATCCCTGCAAAAAGCCATAATTTTCAGGCCAATGGTCTCCTGGTGAGTCTATGTGGCTGGGAATAATAAAATACCAATATCTTGGATGAATTAAAATGAAAACTAACAAAAATATAATTGGAAAATTCATGGTGAACATAGCCAGCTTGACACATTATTCACTTGCTTTCAAAAATGTAAATGTTAAGAAGGGGATGTGATCTGATACGAGAAGAAGTCAAATTGAAAACATGAATGCAAAAAGGATTCTGTGATGTCATGATATAGTAATTCCCTCCATGAATGCAGATATCAAACTATCCATAGATGAGGGTCATAATGCATCTGTTACCACCATATTTGTAATTTTATCCATACACATCCCATAATTCCATGAAAGTGCTTGAGGCTTTTCTTATTTTCTTTTGACATTATAGGTTGATGAATGGAGAAATTAAGCTGTTTATCATTCATTTTTCCCTCTTACCATGTGATCAACTGTTAGCACTCAATGAAAGTATTAATTGACATGAACATTGTGTTGATTGCCGCACAGTAGAAAGAGCTTTACATTTGGATTCAAAAGATATGCCCTTTATTTGTTTTGTGACCTTATATGAATCCCTATGAAATAATTGACCCTCTTTCTCACTTAGTCCTACCCAATATAGTAGGTATCCAAAAGAACAGTTTACAAAAAGATAGGGAATGTAGATTGGATTCAGGGGTAAGCTCCCTACTATGAGCAGAGTTGGACCATCTTTATGTAAAAAACATCTTCCTTAGAAAGGAAGAGAATATTTTTACTGAAAGACCTTCAACTACAAAAGACCTTGGAATATAACTGAAAAGATAGCATCCTCTACACTGGAGCAATAAACTGAGGAACAAAGAAATGAAGAACGAAGAACTGAAATGTAAAAGAGTAAAATCAATAAGTGAATGTGAGGTCTTTGAGGACAAGAATATTTCATTTTTGTCTTTATATTCACAAGCATCCTGTTCTAGACCATCATACATCATACCTGGATTATTATAGTAACCTTCAAATTAATGTTCCCACATCTATCCTCTCCCCTTTTCAATCCATTCTCAACACAGCAACAAGACTGGTTTTCCTTTAGGCACAAGTCGGATTGCATTACTGCTCCAATAAATGAGCTCCAAAGCCTCCCTATTGCCTATGGGAGAAAGTATAATCTTTCTGACTTAGCATATAAAATCCATTCAACCCCAGTCTCCAGGTTATCTTTTCAGGCTAATTAGTCATTACTCTACCTTACACTCTCTATTTCCAACCAAGCCAGCTTAATTGCTATCTCCCATCAATATCATGGCTTTGCTGCCTCTTTGAAAACATTTCATCCCATCTTCCTGGAATGCACTTTAACTTCAATGGAGCTTTTTGAAAGCCCTGGTTTCTTTCAATTGTCAGCTCAAACCTTACTTCCTTCAAGAGACCTTTACTGATTCTAGTAATTGTTAATCCCAAACACCTTTAAGTCATTTGTCTTTACTTTGGATTTATCTTATATTACGTATCGATAACTATAGTAAATTGCAAATTTCTCAAGTGGAGACATATCCACATTGCTGAATGTACATTATTTCTTTGTAACTATTACTTTAATATCTACATGTATATCTATATCTCATAATGTAATCATATATCTATATTTTCTGTTATCCATATCTATACACATATTCCTATCTATCCCTATATCTACATCTATGTCTAATCTACATGTATTTCTATCTCTATCACCATCTCTATCTGTCTCTGTATTTATATCTATAGGCATATTTTTCTATCCTCTACCTCTCTATTGAATTAAAGATGTAACTTTAATTGACTGGGATTATTTTCTAGAATTTCAGTATATAAGCCATCTCATTTCTTAGCATCTTGACTGTGCTCTGTTTACTTCTGGTTAGCCACAATTATAAAAGTCTCTTGTCTGCTTTCTTTGTTGTATCTCGCTTCTTATCTGGTAAACAGTATAAAAAACAGCAGTGTGGTTCCTCACTTTCTCTGTGGGCAGTGGTGGATAGAAATTCACTCTTGTGGAAGGCAGAGAAACAGCCATCATTACTGTATTCTTTTTTTCTCTGTTGAAATTTGTGAAGCATATGTCGTCTCCTGTCAAGTTAGATCCACTCAATAATATTAATTTTAAAAAGGTAGATCCATTCAGCAACAGAAGTTTCCTTTCCCATTGTCCTTTCAAACAAGTGCTTGTCATATTTTTTAAAATTCATTTAAAATTCTTTGAGGATTTACCTTTACATTCCCATTTGTTGTATGTTTATAGTGAGCTTGAACTTCTCATGATGGTGTGTGATGCATAGTCTCACTTAAATAATATTCTGTCTCTATCTCTCTGTCTCTGTTTCCCTGTCCCTCTCTCTGCCTCTCTGTCTCTCTCTTTCTCTCCCTTTCTCTTTATCTTACAGAATTATGTGATTATATACTGTCAGCTAAGCAGCCTAATGGTCACTGACTTGGAAAACCTTGAAAAAAATAAACATTTGCCATTAAAAATTCTGTGGTATAATTGTTATTGTTGCACTGTGGTGCAATTTGTACAGTTGGAAAACTCATGCATTTATGTGTAAGCCTGGTTTATGTCACAAAAAATCCCGGCGTGTGATTTTCATCTAGGATGCTTACATTACATTTAGTTTTGGATAAAATCACAATTTTCAGATTAAATAATTTGAAAATAAATGATTTTAAACTCCTGATACATACAGAAGTTCCACCACTATTAAAAAAAAAAAGACATGCTTCCCAAGATGGACATTAATTCTATAGTTTTCAACTCCATTTCCAATATGTAATAATTAAGTGAGATAATTAATTAAAGTGGTTTGGCTTTACACAGGGTAATATAACTACCTCTGGATCCTCCATCTCTGTTCCCTGTTGTCATTACTTGTCAAATCTTTCCTACATTCTATAATTTCTTAGAAACCCCAGCATTCCAAGTATAGTATGTTTTCTTATACTAAGTAAATTTGATCTTGGCTGGAAACAAAATTGCAGTATCAATTACCAGCAAATTAAAATTCTGCTGCAATCAGCTTATTCCTCTTTTCAAACATAACTGGAGGATGGTTTTGGCAAGGTTAAGAAATACTAAAAACTATGTTCTTCCTGACAGGGTAAGATTGATATTCTCTATTTGCTACCAAGGACTCAAATCTAACTGAACCACAGATTACAAAATAACATGAAGCCCATTCAGTTCAATGAGTCTTCAAAATAAACTTAAATAGAACTTATTTTTTAACCTGAACTTCAATCCCAACTTGTAGTTTCTTTTTGCTATTTTATCCTCATTGAAGCAAACCTCCATTCTAGTACCCAGTGCCTTTTCGTGGTATGAGGATGACCTTTGATTCCTCTATGTTCAATAGAAGGCAAATTCTGAAAGATCTTACAATGGAGCAAAGGTTTCAAGTAGTGGCTCAGTGGAAACAATAAATACATCATTCATCTGAGGATCCATGTACTTACTGGCATAGAATGCCGAGAAAGCTACTAGTTTATGATGTACTTTTTTGTTTGTTTCATATTACAAGGGCATACCTTCAGGCTGAATTCTCATACACTGGAATATTCTTCCTACTCTTCTCTACCTTGTGGTTTCCCTGGATACCTTCAAGTTCAAGTTAAAATTCTGTCTCCTTCAAGAAGCTTTTCAAAATCTCCCTTAATCCTAGTACATTCTTTCTGTTGCCTGATCTCAATTTACATTATGTAGAGTATATTAATACAGATTTGTTTGCATTTTTTCTCTCCTCTAAAAATTTGTCCTCCTTGAAAGAGGAGACTATCTTTGACCTTTGTAATCCTAGAACTTAGCACAGAGCCTAGTAAATAGAAGATATTAATAGAAGTTTACTGTCCTACTGAAATAATAAATGGTTTTTGAGTTACTAAGAGATTAAATGATTTACCCATGGTCATATAGCCAGTATGTGTCACTGGTGTGGCTTATTTTATTTTTCCTAGACACTGGAGCTGGTTTTTCATCCACACCATGCTTTCATCTCCCCTATACACATGTATTCTAGGGTTCTTACATACAGAACAAAAAAGTCCTCCACAATACAAAACCATGCAACAACAACCACTTACAATTCTGGTGGGCTTTGTAATTTGTGATGCATTTCCATAAGCATTGTTCAGTTTAATTCTAATGAATAACCTTCAAGTGAGGTGGATCATGTATTATTATGTCTGTTCTCCACAACATGGAAATACGTTTCAATAACTTGATAAAAGTCACTAATCTCAGCCAGTTGCAAAGTCATAACTTGAACACAGGGTTCCTGGGTCTACGCAGTTAGAATTCAGCTTATTGGCTTGTATGTAGAGTACACTTTATTTTTTCCTTTTTAACAGGCATTTATTGATGTCTTCTGTCTCTTAAAGATCATAGTTTGCCTCAATATCACTTCTCATCTCAGAGAGTCTCCAATTCCATGTAACAAGTATAATTTTCATATATATTAATTTTATTTTCCCTAATTACATATTGAAACAATTTTAAACATTTTTTTCAAAGTTTTGAGTTGAAAATTCTATCCCTTTCTCCCTTGCCTCCCCCTAATCAATCAAATGTAGGTTAAGCATGTGTAATGATGCAAAACATTTCTATATAAGTCACTTTCTAAAAGGTACCTGGAATAAAAGAAAAAGAATGAATGGAAAAAGGAAAAAAATTACCATGCTTCAGTCTGTATTTAAACACTATCAGTTCTTTCTCTGAAGGAAGAGAGTATGCTTCATCATGAGTTTTTTGGGATTGTGTTGGATCATTGTAATCCTGAGAATAGCTAAATCATTCATAGTTCTTCATCTAACAATAAACAAATATAATCTTAAGAAGAAAAAAATAACACAACTTATTGATACATTAAAAAAAAAATTTTTAAAAATGTACAATATGTAGCACCTGTGAGCCTCCCATCTCTACAAATGGATGCATTGGAGTCTTCCATTTTTTTTAATTTGAATATAAGTGGATCTTTAAAACGTTATTAGATTCAGTTTTTGCTGCTGTTGTTGCATGGTTGTTTGTTCCATTTATGTTTTTGTCATTATTGTATTTATTGTATTCTTGACTCTTTTTCATTATCATTTCCATCCTCTTTTCATGCTTCTCTGTATTTATCACATATATAATTTCTTATAGTACAGAAATCATCTGTTATATTTACGTACCACAATTTGTCTAACCATTTCTCCAAAAAGTGGATATTTAATTCATTTCCAATTCTTCACTATCTCAAAAAGTGCTATACAAATATTTTAGTATATATTAAGACTTCCGATCAGTGGCTTCCTTGTAATAAGAGCTCAGTAATACATGCTCTGGCTCAAAAGACATCTTCATTTTAGTCACTTTAATTGCATAATTCCAAATTGTTTTGTAATGTGGTACACAGTTCAATCAACAATATATTAGTATTCTAGTTATTCTGAAACCCTTTCAACATTAAATACTACATTTTTTTCATCTTTGCCAACTTGCAAGATGTGAAATAAAACCTCAGGATCTTTTAGATGTGCACTTCCTTATTGGTGATTTGAAGTAGTATTTCATATGACTGTGGATATTTTGCATGTCTCCTTTTGAGATGATCCCGTGGCTTTTAATGTTTCCAATCAATATGATTACATTGATTGTTTTCCTAATGCTGAACTGATCTTGCATCTCATTTGATTATACTAAATTATTTCTTGGAAAATGACTGTAGTCTGAAAGACTTTTATTTAAAACCATTTAGTCAGTTTTCATTAATGATGCTAGCCTATAGTTTCCTTCTATATTATCTTTTGGTGGTTTAGGTATTGATGTTGTTCAGTTGTTTTTCAGTCATGTCTTACTCTTTGTGAACCTATTTGAGATTTTCTTAACAAAGATGCTTGAGTCATTTGCCATTTCCTTCTCCAATTCATTTTACAAATGAGGGAACTGAGACAAAAAACCATAAGTGACTTGACAGGGTCACATAGCTAGTAAGGGTGTGAAGCCAGATTTAACTCACGAAGATGAGTATTCTCATGCCCAGTGCTTTATCCAATGTGTCACTTAGCTACCAGGTATTAGGGCTGCATTTCTTCCATAATGCAATACACTTTCAACAACAGAATGATGCCTCAATAATGCGTTTTCTATTATAATTCTGTCCTATACCATCCTAAAACTATATCCCCTTCCTCTTTGTATACCTACCACTCCTTTTCCTATTTCTTTCAATAATAAATCTTTTATATAATATTAGGAAATATCTTCCATCCTAGTCTTCCTGGAATTTCTCATCTTTCCTTGGGGGAGACTCATGGGTATTGATATTTACACCAATATTGTAAAAATCATCCTGATTTGGAAAGATTTTGCATACTGACTCACCTATGATGGTGTGTCTTTGTCCAAGGACTGAACTGTCTAAAAGTTCAGAAGTTTATAATCAGAGATTTGAAAACCAGTGAAAAAATACTTTGTCATGGAAATTCATGAAATTGCTACTTAGATATGGAGGGGTTGAATTTGTGGAAGAAACATCCATAAGATTAAAATCATAGAGACGTTTAAAATATGTATGAAAAAATTAAGTAGTTTTGGAAGTTTCAATTTGTTCCTTAATGGCTTGTGAAATTATTGTATAATTTTTATCTAATTGATGATGGAGTCATCCTTCTTAATTTACCTACAGAGGAAAAGAAAAACAGTCTTTTTAGTTAGGTTTTTGTTTACGTGTAATTAATTGGTTATGCAATTTATGAGAAAAATCTGGTGCAATGGTAAGAGCAGAAGACCTCAAGGGGTAATGAAAAGTTCTTAATATTTAGACAAGATTTCATTTTACTTCAATTCAAGAAACATTTATCAAGCATATGCTATGTGTCAGGCATTGTGGTATGTATTAAGGATAAAAAAGATCAAAAGAAATGAATAGTTCTTTCACTCAATGAGCTTGCTTTCATTCATGATATTCTTATTTTGATACATTTTTAATCATTCACTAAATAAAAAAAATATTAATTATCCACTATGTATAACATCAGGTATATGACCCTAGATGTGACTTGATGAATATTATATGACCTTTGCTTTAAGATACCAGTAGTTTAAGTGCAGAAATACAGCGAAATATGTAAGAAAGAGAACTTCAAAAAAAGGCAGACTGAAAAAATGGTAACTACAATAGGTTATGGTAATTCAAGTGGAAAAATGATGGTTTATGTATTAAACTTCTAGTATTAAAAAAATGAAATATATCTTTTCAATGCCATGAGAGCATAATTTTCCAAGTTGCAATGGGATCTTTTTGCTAGAAAGGTGTAATGGTAATTTAAATGGGAAAATCTTTCACATTCATTAATAGGTCCATGTGACCTGCTCATATCACAAGGAAGTCTAAGTCATATGTGGTGGGAGGAGCTTGCTGAAGGCATGGAACAAGAAATGTGTAGCAGAATTGAGAGGAAGTGAGTGAGACCAGTTGAGCAAGAGGGCACAGGTAAGTAGGCACAGCTAGGCTCCTGAATGTTTGTTTGTTTGTGGGAAGGCCCAAGGAAGGGGAAGGCTTAGAAATGCAATGTGTACTGACATCTTGGTCACTATGACAGATCTTATTTTATGGTTTGAGGATTTGGCTTTCTGGTATCTAAATAAATGCTTTCCTTTTGCCTTCCATATGGAGAGTCTGTTATACTTTGCAATTGAGAACCATGTTGGCATATTCATAGTCATGACCAGTGCTGTGAATTTTACCTTAGTGATACAAGCAGAAAGTCTAATAGGCTAAAATCAAGTTTCTAGTCTTAGATATACTTGCTGAGTTAACTAGTACCAGTTTCTAACTTTTATCTTAGCTTTCAGATCTATTAATTGTTTCTAATAGTATTTGCATAATTTACCTTCACATATTGTCAAAATGGTCTTCTAAAGATAAAGTTTTATGTACATAGAAGAATATATTATAACCTCTTAAATCTTCAGGGACTCACATCTTCTTTAATGTCTATGGCCATCGTGTGATATTCCCATGAAGCATATAATTCTGTTATTAGGGTGTGTAGTCCAATTCAATTACACTGAGACTATTCCTTCAAGGAACTTACAACCTCATGGAAAGACAGGATGGACAACCCAAAGCATGAAACTAACAATCAAACAGCTTCACTTGAGACAGCTTTCTGTAATGTAAAGAACTTTCTCTTGCCTTCAGGAAAGTTTTCTATTGCTAGCTGACATCCTTTTAATGTTGTACCAGTTACTTCCACTTCAAGGATTAGTATTCTAATTTATCAGCTGAACGGGTTGGATTAGATTCCTTTTCTTTAATATATAAAAGGAGCAGGATGTACATAGAAAATACCATATTCTAAGAATGAACACAAGAACTCTAAAAAAATATATAGATTATGTTTTGTCTTCTAAATTTCTGTGATTCAGGTTCCCTTTTAGTACTATGATTATGTGTAAAGTTCTGATCCAACCGAATTCTGTGACCTTTATTGACCTCAGCTTCTCTTAGCTAGAAAATTCTATGGTGTTCATGCTAGGATGCTGGATACTAGGATGTAGGTAACAGAAAATTTGCTCCTCCACTGCTGCGATGTCTAACTTTTCAAATCTATTCCGCAGGTAAGAAATTAGCTCTTGTTTGTCAGTAAGAATCATCCGTCAAATGTCACAGTCAGCTGACATTTTAATGAAATAATTTCCATTGGGATGAACTCAGTGATATTTAGTCTTGAAGACTTTAAAATGACTTTATGTAAAACTTGGAATTCTTGAGCTTCATGACAGGTGCTAGAACTACCACTGAGTTGGAAAACTTCCCCTTTGCTTGTAAAAAGCTTCTGGAGAGTTCAAAGGAGAGCAGTAAACATAAGAGAGCCTGAGATGATGGGTAAAAAATAAATAGGATGTGTTATGTAAAAACTTGCCTGTTTATAAAAGTACTCTTTCTTTCCTCATACAGTAGAGAGAGTATGGTTCTAGGAATGAAGAGACTAAGGATTCTTTGTCACCTGAATGTTACATGGCTTTGTATACATTACTTCAGTCTTTGTGTATCAAATTATTTGTCAAATGGACAATCCTAATCCCCCAACGTGCTTCAGTGACTTGCCCAGGGTCAAATAGTTCATATGTGTTTTGGGTAGAATTTGAACTTAGGTCTTCCTAACTTCATGTCTAGGACTCTATCTACTTCATCTTTTAGCGAAGTAAATTGGAGGTAATTTAAAAAAGGGAAGGTTCTGACCTTAAGAGAGTCAAGAGAAGTCTCCTTGCAGAAGACTTTGTTTTAGTTGAAACTTAAAAGAATGAGAAGATAAAGGTGAAGGGGCAGAGAATTCTAGACATGGAGAACAGCAAATAAAACAATATATTATGAATATAGAATGTCTTGTGTGAGAAATAACCAAAATAAGCATATCTGTTTCTGAGGTGAAACTACTTGGCTGTTTGAAGGACTCTGGTGGTGAGAAGTTTCTTTCTAATTCTTCAGTAGCTGAGGCTCATGAATTGCTGAGGGGTTCAGCACCTAGAGACAGTTGTCAGTTTTCATCTCCATGTAGATTAATTCTGGTTTTATGGCTATGAGGACTAGTCCTGAACCAGCATCTTGAAACAGTGCACTGCTGTTTGCCACACTCACTGTTGCACTAATAGGTGCCACATTTTTTTGGTGTTGGCTAGGAAATCGAGACTCTTCTCCATAGTAAATACTACCCTTAGTGAATTCTACAAAGCCCAGAATGTAAGCAGTTAATAGCTGATGACTGATAGATTACTAAATTGACCCCATATGAGAAATCCCAGATAATCCAGATGAAAGTAATTTTCCTTACTTTAAATTTATTAGAATTTTGTTTGGAATATTTGCGTTTTTCTTACCATAGTTTCCACATGGCATAGGCAAGTATGGATACAACTTCTCCCTATTATATTGTATAATCATTGAGGACAGGATAAAGGACTCAATTCATCTTTCAATCATCTATCCCCAAATATTCTAACTAGTATATAACACATTGAACTGAAGATTATACCTCTGAGATATACAACTTGACTTCAGGTAAAATGTTGGAACTGTGTCAATTTGTGCTATCTCAGAATAACAAAATATATATATAACTATCACATCTATAAAAAATATGGATTCCATCATGTGGCTACTTAGGATGGTTGGAAAATAAAAGTTTACCTGTAAACCTTAAATTACTATAAAATCACCTATTACTAATACTACCACAATCACCACTGTTAGAATCCAAAATGACACCAAATGGTTTTTTTTCTTCTTAAATCAATACACTCATAGTATGCCACATGACCATAGTTCACATAATACTATTGATTCTTAAGAATCAAGATTGCAGGTTGCCCAAAGGAGAGTCCTATGATGCGTCTAATTAGATTTCAACATATACCAACCATGGCTTGAAAAGAAGGTGTGGGAGAAAAATTATAGTCAGGGAAACAGGATAAAATGAAGTAGGTAATTAATAAATTTATCCATATTCATTTATTAAGCAAATGCTATGTGCCTTTTGTGCTTTGCACAGTCTTTGGAACATAGTAAGTGCTGGATTAATGCTTTATAGTTAGCTTTCACGTACTGTGCTAGGCACTAGAGGTGCAAAGGCAAAACTACTTGAATCTTCCTCTCAAGGGTACAGCAAGATCTACCAAATGTTTCAATGCTGCCAATGAAATACTGAAATACCTAGAGCGAACTCTCTAGTTTGTTACCTGGACTGATCTACATATGGGCAATTTGGGGAAGAATACCAATGAGAACTGCATAGACAAAGGTGTGGCAATTTTGTAATTCGTAATGTGGAAGAAGTTTGTCAATCAATGAGCACATGAAACTACTAATGTATGGAAGCATCTGTATTAAAACTGGTATTGGTATAGTGGATGTTGTTACAGCATTATCATTTTTAAACTCCCTGATGAGACAGATAAACAAATGATCTTCTGGAGGAGGCCTATTGCATGTTTATTTTGCAATTTAATAAAAAGCTGACATTGTGGCCATTCACATCCCAGAGTGTGCTTCATTAAATATGCAAAGCACACAAAAATTAGCATAGTAATTATGTTAGAACTAACAGGATACAAACATTTTAAATGGATTTAACACATTAAATGATTCCATGTCTTATGTGGCCCTGGTGCCTTTCACAGATGCTCACAACATTTGCTAATTTGTTCCACAGGTAGCATGCATTAATGCTATTTTTTGTTTGACTCCTATGTAGTCTTGCTTGCCCAGGGACAAATAATCTCACTTTACTTACCTTTTCAGAGCTCTGGATACAGGGACAATTTTCCTTGCTTATGGGATTGGGATATCATTGGATCAAAGTATCTTGATCTTATCAGCATGTTAGCAATCTCATCTTCCATTTCTCTTCATCATACGGATGATGAAGTTGAGGTCTATGGAGAAGAAAAAGATAGTCTGATGACATAGATGTAGCAAGAACCGGAATAAGAATTTAAACGGGTTCAGTTCCTGAAGACTACACTCCTGAGTTTTCCACTGTTGTTTACACTATACCAGTTGAAGATTATTGAATGGTTGAAACCTCAAGTTCTTAGAGTGCACCAGGTGGGTTAATAGGCAGGACCAAAGGATTCCCAGAATATTTGCACCTCTGCTAGCAAAGAAAGTGTTCCAGCCTAACTGTCCTTCTTACCCATCTCAGATCTTTGGTGGCCAACTGGATAAACATAATGAGAGAAGAGACCTCCAGAGTCAAACAGAAGTGTAGGCTTTATTCCAGATACCAGCTACATGTCAGCATGAAAGATGAGGTCCCCCCCGTGGAGCCCCCTCCTCCTTCCGGAGGAGAAATGAACTCAAACCCCAGGCTTTCCTGTCCTCATTTAAGCTCTCTCAGCTGCATAGTTTGCTTGTGGACACCGTGCATGCTCTCAGCCTCTTAGCCAATTAACAGGTGTGCTCAAGGGTGGGATGCTCTCCCCAGCAAGTTTCCACTGAGAAGAGGTGAAAAAACAAGATAGCTCTTGTTTCACTCCTCAATTCCTAGCTGTTCCCTGGAGGGCCTCGTAAGAGCTCTGCAGTTTAGAAGCCCTCATCTTTACCTAACCCAAGACTGTTCATGTGAAAGACTGAACTTACACCCCAAAAAGAAAGGAAAGGTAAAACACTATGTGCTCATGGTCTTTGGGCTGCCATAAATTTCTATCTAAAGCTGCCATAAGCTCCCAGTTACTTTTCAACTTGTGATCTGAAACTTTCCTTCTTTACTGGATCTTTTCTATAAACGAGAAGAGGACCTAAGTCTGTATCTGAGGTGAGGGCAGATGTACACACATGATCCAAAAGCAAGTTGGTCACTTCAGAAACTTCCTCCTCTAAGCCAGCTGCACCCTGGATCACATAGTGGTACAATATTTTTTTAATGAGAAACAAAAAAGGAGACAATATTAGATTCCCCCAAATTTATTTATTCTAATTTTGTTTTATGATCCTTAAGAATATTGGTAAATTGGCACCTTTGACAGAGTAATAGCAACATGACCAATTGTAATCAACTTAGCTCTTCAACAATTCAAGGATCTAAGTAAATTCCAAAAGACTCATGATGAAAAATGCTATTTTCATCCAGAGAAAGAACTATGGAGTCTGAATGCAGATTGAAGTAGACTATTTTCTCGTTTTTTTTTTTTTGGTTTTGTTTCTTCTTTTTCATGGTTTTACACTTCCTCCTAATTCTTCTTCACAACATGACTAATGTTGAAATATACTTAATATGAATTTACATTTATAGCTTATATCTGATTGCACACTGTCTTGGGGAGGGAGGACAGAAGAAAGGAAGAGAAAATTTAGAACTCAAAATCTTATAGAAGTGAATATTGAAAACCAAAAATTAATTTAAAAAAAGAACTCTGATAAGGATTAAAAGGCAACAGCTATGTGGTGCAGTGGACAGAAAGTAAGGCCTGCTATTAGGAACACCTGAATTTAAATCCAGTCTCACTTACTAGCTGGATGGCCCTGAGCAAGTCACTTCACCCTGTTTAACCTAGTTTCATTATCTGTAAAATGATCTGGAGAAGGAAATGGCAAAACACTTCAATATCTTTGCCAAGAAAACCAAAAATGGGGTCACAAAGTGTCAGACCTAACTGAAATTACTGAACAACAAGGGATACATGAACAGTGCCATGAAATATAAAATTTTATAATTATTACAGGTCATATTTTTCCAGCACCTTCAGGAATAAAAAAGACTTTTCAATAAATCTAGTTTTTAGCTGGGTTGAGTCATGAAGCTATGTCCCATATGGTAGAGGTGTGGGACATTTTGATTGGTCCTAAAGGACCAAAGGAACTAAGGCATACAGGTGGATGCAAAAGCACATCTATTTGGGAATCAATAAAAGGATGGATTCTCTAGTGCTGCTCAAAACAATGAATAGCTGAGGTACTGCATTATCTGTCACCAAGAGTCTTCAAGAGGAAGACAGATACACTCTTATCCAGAATGTCATAAAATAATTCCATACTTCATTTAAAGGCTACTACGGAATCACAGCTTGACTTCCAAAAAATAGGAATTCTCTGTTTCACCAATTGCTTACTGTTTGATATTGGGCAAGTCCCTTACCCCATTTTGTCCTAAGAATCCTTCTCTGTTAAAAGAGATGGGCTGAACTTGAAAATAAGTAAAGTTCTTTCTAATTCTATTATTTCACTTTTCTCTTCAGTCTCTGACCCTCTATGGTCCACGTTCAAATGATCTTTCTAATTCTAATATTATATTGTTCTACACCTTTCAATTTTATGATGCTGTGAATAATACCATAAGGAAAACTTATTAAATCTGAGTTTACCTTTTAATATACTCAGACATTTGGTTGGGCTGAGTTCTTATGACTATAATGACCTTAAAATCCCTCAACTATCTTCATAGTGACTAATTATTGATTTTGTGTAAGGACAATTTAATTAAATAGATCCCAGGAAGAGATAGAATTTAAGTACAGAGGGAAATGGTTGAAGGTGATTATTAAATCTGTTTTCATTGTAGAATCTTGATAAAGTCGTAGTTAATTTATATCTGGCTTCCTTTGCACATCCACATGCTCTCCTTTGGTTGCTTTTCTAAAAGTATCATACCGCTGGGATGTTGCCTGTTGATTTTAGATGTCTGGCATTTCTCAAAGAGTGGATTTGACACATATGTACTAATAAATCTAAATTATTGAAAGATTAATATCTCATCAAGGGAGGCCATGTGTGAGATAATGACTTTTGCTTTGGTATTTGAAACTTGCTCAGGGGGGTTAAAATAAATTAACCTTCCCATTGTCTGCCAATACCTGCCCCCATGGCCACCTTATTCTCTGACCAGCAGTGGCAACACTCTGATCATTGAGTTCCAGTGACAGAAAAGATAATTAGTTTCTAGTAAATGAATCTTCACCTCAGAGTTATTAGCTGATTTACCCTTAATTTTACTTTTATGCTTATTTGATCAGCATTTTCATATGAAATAAAAATAAAATAACATATATACTAAATATTTTCTTCATAAAACTCTATGAGGCAAGAGGTCAGATTGGATTATTCTTAAGGTACCATATCAGGTCACCCCACCTCCACCGTGATCATTTTCTGAATGACAAAAGCAGGTGGAGCTAAATAATATGACCTAAGTTACATAGGTAATAAATGGAAATCTTGCATATTTAATACAGGTCCTCTCACTCAAAATCCATAGTTCTTCTCCCTACTCCAAACGATATTGGATGTAAAAGAAAGACAAAAATGTCAAATGCCTCAATTTTTACTTGATGTTGACTATATAAATGCATTGGGTAGGAGAGACATATGTAAAGAATAATAGCAATTCACATTTATATAGTTTTTATAAATATTTGAAAAGTCATTTCTCACAGCAGTCCTATAAGTTATTGTTTTGTTGTAGTTGCTGTTATCATCAAATTACAAATAAGAAAATTGAGGCTCTGAGTTGTGATTTATCCATGATCATGCAAGTAATAAATATTTGAGCAAAGAAATGACCTGAAACTTCCTGAACCCAAGTCTAACCACACTATCCATTACACCACATGGCCTGTCAAGTAAGTCACCAGAGTCAAATTGCACGTAATATAAGATCCATAAAAATATTTACATCATATACATTTTATTTTCTTGCTTATTAGAGAGTATAATATCCTTGAGGGAAATTCCCTTAATTTGCATTGATATGATGGCTATTACACACACACTCACAGATTCACAGACACATGATATAATTGGAACCTGACTATAGATGTCTCAGAAAACATAATGACATGAAAGGCAAATAGCAAACTAATCAATAATAGAATGGTAGAAAAAAGCAGGGAAATTATACCAATTAGATTAAAGCTAACTAATAATAATACATACCCGCAAATATGTGTGTGTGTATTTTTTTCTCAGTGCTCTTGAACAGACAAAAGTGAAAGAAACTTTCTTGTGTAAAGCTTTGGTAGAAATTGATCTTCAAAAGAAGCTTATGAAGCTTGTGTCAGAAAATAAGAAAAGATAAGATTCTGTTCGTACATAAAATGAGTTCCCAATTATTTTTTAGAGAAGGAAAAAATCCTGGTACATCTACAGTATTATGCTATTAGTTTGAATTGAGAGTTAGTTGCTAGAACGAATGAAAGAACACTTGGAATTTGACTTCTAGAAATTTTAGAGTAGAGGTAATTTAATAATAACCTGAAGGGGATGGACTATGTTCTTATTTTTTTTTCCCAATGTGAAGTCACAGAAACAAATATAGAAAACAAAGGTGAGTCTCCCCCCAAAGCAAGTATATATAGTGACTAAATGTTTCTCTGTTTTCCAACTTACGAATGAGAACCAAATGTGTCTTAAGAGAGCTTGCTTATGAAAATCCCAGATTAAGAAGGAAAGGGGAAATCTTACATCTGTTAGGAGATAAAAGAATAAAAGGATGTGGCACACAAAAAAGAAACATACATCTAATTCTTTGTTAGTGTTAATGAATCTCATGATATAGTAGCACATTCAAATTCATACTCATTGAAGCTATGATTATGTACACTATGACAATCAATTTCAGTCAACTGAAATAGTGTACATTTGAAAAATCTGACCACTTCAGAGAATTTATTATTCAAACCAAACCAGTGCTAGCTATAAATGGAAAGAGGGTGAAAACTGAACACCAAGATACATAATGAATGGGAAGCTCTTTCTGTAGAATCAGAAAACCAATCTGCAAGTATTTGCTGTATTTAGCATGTGCTAGACACTGTGTCAGGAACTGTGTGTGTGTGTGTGTGTGTGTGTGTGTGTGTATGAAGAATGACACAATACCTATGTACAAAGAGTTCATATTTAAATGTAGATGATAGTTACGGAGAATGGGCTGGTATAAATGAGTTGTAATTGTAGCATCTATGACATCACAGATCCATTTCAGTATCTTATCATCCCTGGGTGCCTAGCAAACATTTAAGTATATGATCTAGCTTGCTTATCTTGGATCTAATATTCTAGAGAGGAAGTCAGTTTAAGAAATATTTGAAGTTAAAAGCTCTGAAATTCATAAAGCACCATCACAAATAATTCTAATGGAGAAGAAAATAACAAAAAAGAACCATATAAATAGAATAATATGAATACTCAGAGAAGTCATCAATCTACTTATATTTGTGAATACCATGAACAAAATTCATAAATGCTTTTATATGAATGTGTCATTGAGCACCCTGCCAGTGGGGTTGCTCTTTGATATGCTTTTCTAAAAGGAAATGAAACTTTTGAGGGGTCAACCAATCTCCTTTAATCAAGCACATATATCATTCACTTAGTTTAGGGGAAAAAAGTCAGCACCATGAACCTCAAAGATAATACAGAGAAATCAAAGATCAACAGACACAACTTTTAGCTGTCTGACCATAATCAATACATAGTATCACAAACCAACAGACTGGTCCAACAGTCTGACCATAGTAACCAGAGAAAGAAGCTGTGTTTTCACAACCAAGGGTCTCCTTAACAGCTTCCCAGAGTCTTGTCTGGCCAAACAAAACACTTCCAGTCAGTAAGCTCCAAAGTAAAACCTCAACTCAGAATACATACACACACAACACACACACACACACACACACACACACACATATATATATATACACACACAAGTATATATACTTATATGCGTGTATGTATGTGTGTGTGTATACATACATACATACATACATACATACATATATATATATATACATATATATATATATGTATACATATATATATATATATGTATACATATATATATATATGTATATATATATATATATATATACCTTTTTAGAGCCAGAGAACTAGTACCTCATTAAATTCCCTAATCAAACTTCCCTTAATGGGAAGCCCAGTAATGAGTAGGGAGAATCTTTAATCCCATTAACATAAATTAACAATACCAATACATATATTGTTTGTAGTTAAAGAAACTCTTGTTTCTGTACTTTACTGCTAGTAAAGACTCTTGGTTGATAATAGCAAGATTCAATCAGAGGCAAATGATTATACTAAAACAGAAAGCTAAAGATTCTATTTTGCTTGCTATCACACTCCACCCTTCAGGTTCTTAGACCTTAACGTCTAGATGGCCATGGATCCTGGAACAAATAGGGCATTATACTTCTTGATTATACTAAAACAAATATAGTACAAAATCTTACTTTGCCATTACAATGAATATGCCTTGATTGTTAAAGTTCAAAATGGTTTAATGCTGACAATAAATTCTAAGCAAGAATAACAACAGCAAAAAAGCAAAAGAGCAAAATCAACAATCACCTCAACAGCAGCAATAAAAATATATTTTTTTCAAGCATCTTGGGGACAAAAGAACAATCCAAGAAAGGAAATGAGGATGATTTTTTTGGGTTATTTGTGTTGATTATAAATGGAGAAAATGCAAAATAATTCAAAAATTATTTTGCTTCCATTACTTTGTGCTATAACTTTTCTGTCAAGTGTATCAATATTTCACTTAGGAAAGAGGAGAATATGTATAACATGGAGTAAAAGCCCAAGATAAGGAGAGAGATGACAAGACAACAACTAGTTTTCATCAGTGAGTTTGAATCACCAGGCTTTGCTGAATATCTGCAATATTTTGCCAACGATTAAATGAATAGTGAAAGAGATTTCTGAGTAGTTCTCAATGATCTTTGACAAATTTTGGTGAATTCAAGAAGTATCCTAGGAGTGGGCAAGGGAAAATGCTAACCTGATTTTCCAAAAATGAAAGGTAGCACAAGATAAAAATGATAAGAACATCAACTTGACCTTGATTTTTTTTTTAATTTCAGGGCATATTAAAGAACTGGCTTGTGAACATTTACAAAGGATATTGATAAGTATTAAACATCAGTACTTCATCAGGACCATGTCATGTTAATAATGATGACAATGATTAATGACAGATATATGGTGCTATCAAATTTATGCAGCACTTTAAATACACTATCACTAAGACTGAAGGAAAGAGCGTAGCATACAGTCACAGTTATCCAGACTCCCAAAAAGTCACTTGAAACAGAAACTTAGACTCGTGAACTAAGAATTGCCTAGAAAAGGAGAAGGCTGAGGTGCTTTTACATGAGGTCCCTAGGGAAACCGCTATCAGAGGCTAGGTTATAAAAAACAAAACACAACAAATAAACAAAAAAAAGCTCAATAAATAAACACTAAAGGGAAAAAGAAGTGGCTGAGGGGAGTCTGCAATAATCCAAGATCACAGGAAGAAGAAATTCAAGGACATTAAGCAGAACATAAAGCTAATAAATCAATAGAGATGAAGTTAATAGCAGAAGGAAATATACTTCTAAATTTAATAAACGACGACAGGCATGTATGGATAAAATTGCAAAACACAAGAAAACATTCCACCATTTGATGAGACTTGTGGAATTTGAGGAGAATAATAGGTCATTCAGTGAATAGACTGCTAGGCCTGGAGTCAAGAAGAACTTCGTTCAAATCAGGCCTCAGACACTACTAGCTATATAACCTTGGGCAAATCTCTTAATGTTTGTTATCTTTAATTCACTGGAGAAAGAAATGGCAAAGCAGTTCAGTAAGTTTTCCAAGAGAACCCAATGTGTGTCACTGGCACATGGCATTGAAAAGAGTTACATATGACAGAATAATAACAAAAACAACATGGAACCACACCACACTGTTCCTCTGTGGTTTAAATGAGGAATAAGAGATATGGGAACAGAAATGTAGAGCCTACACTGTAAAAATAAAGATCAGAAAAACTTCAATTTTCAAAATCATCTCATTAAAGTAACCAGAGAGAGAATGATAGATTGGGAATAAATACGCAGAAGAAAGAATAATCTACAACATCCAAAAATAGCATTAAAAGAAAACATGCTCACTCTGCAAGCAAAAATCACTGACCTCAAAGACAGGATTTGTAGAGGCAATGTAAGAATCACAGGTCTCCCCGAAGAACATAACCAAAAAAAAAAATCTCAACACCCTCCTATAGGGAGTAGGACAAAACATCTGTGTGGAACTTCTAAACAGAGACCATGAAACAGCAATTGACAGAATCAATAGATTGTCCTCAGAAGCAAACAAGGCTTCAAACCCCAAGTCACAGAATGAACAAATTTAACAACTCAGTTAAGAGAGAAAAAGTTCTGCAAAGACTTGTCAGAGCTTCAAAAAGAAAGAAAAGGAAATTTAAATAACACAAGACAATTCTACACAGACAAAAAACACCCCAGACAATGGAATAACATGTTCTAAAGAACATTAGAGATCCAGATGCAGCCTAGGGTGAATTACACTTGAATCTGAGCTTAACAATTAAAAACAATTAATAACAGAGTTATTTGAATAATCATTATAAAGAAAACCAGGTTTGAAAAGATCATTTACAACTTGAACACTAGACAATAGTGTTCGCGCTGGAAGAGTCAATGAATGCAGCAAAGACAGTAAGAACAGATTGACAACAAGGAAACTGGTGAGAAAAGTTTGTCTAACGGTACACAAAGTTTGGAGTAAAGATGGAAGTCACTTGGGTATAACATTGAAGGGCTAGGCTTGGGACTTCACCCTGCCTACAGATAACGGAATGTAATTTTTTTTTTGTTTTTAATACATTTTTTTTTGTTTGATTGCAATCCTCAGGGAAATTATAGGAAAGTGGATAAAAGGAGGAAAGAAGAGAGAAAGGAGTGAGTGATATACATGGTCAAATCAAGGGTTACCAAGAAATTGAAACTGATCCTTGGGCTCTCAGGAAAAGAATAACCTGTAGCAGATTACTCCCTGCCCCAATCTATTGTTCCTTCTATTATCATCTCACCCTTACTTTCTTGTAGAGTAAGATACCCAACTGAGGGTGTGTGTTATTCCCTCCTTAAAGTAAAGCTGATAAGAGTAAGGTTCACTCATTCCTTCTCACCACTCCCCTCTTGCTCTCCTTTACGAAACCTTTCCCTGCCTCTTTTAGGTGAGATAATTTGCCCCATTCTATCTCTCTCTTTCTCCTCCCAATAGTTCCCCCTCTCATCCTATAATTTTATTTTTTAGATGTCATCCCTTCATATTCAACTCATCCTACACCATCTATCTATCTACACACATATATGTATACATATATATGTATGCGTGTATGTATGTGTGTACAGTTTCATGAGTTACAAATATCATCTTTCCATGTAGAAATGTAAACAGTTCAACTTTAATAAGTCCCTTATACTTCCTCTTTCCTGTTTACCTTTTCATTCTTCTCTGGATTCTGGTGTCTGAAAGCCAAATTTTCTACTCAAGGCTTCTCATCAAGAATGTTTGAAAGTCCTCTGTTTCATTGAATATCTACTTTTCCTCTGAGGATTATACTCAGTTGTGGGTAGGTAATTCTTGGTTTTAATCTCACTTCCTCAGATCTTTGAAACATTATATTCCAAGTCCTTGAATCGCTTTATGTAGAAGCTGCTAGATTTTGTGTTATCCAAATTGTATTTCCACAATACACAAATTGTTTCTTTCTGGCTGCTTGCAATCTTTTCTCCTTGACCTGAGAACTCTGGAATTTGGCTACAATAGTTCTAGGCATTTTCTTTTTTGGATCTTTCTCCAGAGGTGATTGGTGAATTATTTCAATTTCTGTTTTACCCTCTGCTTCTAGAATATCAGGACACTTTTCTTTGACAATTTCTTGAAAGATGATGTCGAGGTCTATTTCTTGATTGTGGTTTTCAGATGGTCCAATATTTTTTATTGTCTTTCTTAGGTTTTTCTTTTCCAGGTCAGTTTTTCTAATGAATTATTTCACATTTTCTTCTACTTTTTCTTTCTATTGGACTTTTTAAAAATAATTTCTTGATATCTCATGAAGTCATTAGCTTGCAATTGCTCCATTCTAATTTTGAAGGAATTATTTCCTTCAGTGAGGTTATGGACTTCTTTTTCCATTTTGTCAATCCTGCTTTTTAAGGTATCCTTCTCATTAGCTTTTTGGACCTCTTTTGCCATTTGGGTTAATGTATCTTTTAAGGTATAATTTTCTTCAGCACTTTTTTTGTGTGTCTCCTTTAGCAATATATTGACTCATTTTTTCATTATTTCTTGCATCACTCTCATATCTCTTCCAAAGTTTACCTCTACATCTCTTACTTTATTTTCCAAATCCGTTTTGAACTCTTCCATGGCCTGTGACAAATACATATTTTTCTTGGAGGTTTTTGAAGTAGAACTGTGATATTGTTGTCTTCTTCTGGTTGTATATTTTGATGTTCATCACCAAAGAAAGCTTCTATAGTCTGAAGGTTTTTTTCCTTGCTATTTGCTCATGCTCTCAGCTAAGTACTGACTTTCTAACTCTTTTACAAGACAGGGCCCTGCGGGGGGTGGAGCCAAGATGGCAGAGTAAAGACTCACATTTGCTAGCTCCGAACCCACAGCCCATGGATCTCCTCTAAAAAGAACTCCTGACAAATTCTGGAACAGTGGAAGCTGCACAGCAACACAGTGAAGGAGATTTCCGCTGCAGAGAGCCATGAAAAACCGAATCCCAAAGGTCTATCGAGCCCCAGATTGGAGTGGATCCCTGTCCTGCCCTGCCTTGGCCACGTGGCACTGAGAGGAGCTAGGAGATCCAAGCAGGATTCAGGGACCAGAATCTCCAGCGGCCATGAAGGTCCTTCCACCCACGGACTCACAGGTCAGTGAGAGAGGAAAAGAAATGAGAGAGATGCAAGAAAAGCTTGAAAAATGGGTCAATACCTTAATAAAGGAGACCCAAAAAAATGCTGAAGAAAATAGCACCTTGAAAAATAGGCTAACTCAATTGGCAAAAGAGGTTCAAAAAAGCCAATGAGGAGAAGAATGCTTTCAAAAGCA
>CM053769.1:142942057-142968759 GCA_028658325.1 Potorous gilbertii
ACATTTGAACAATGTGGCCAACCCATTGGAATTGTTCTTTCTGAAGCGGAATTTGAATGCTTGGCAGTTTAGTTTGAGAAAAGACCTCAGTGTCTGGTATCTTATTTTTCCAGGTGATCTTCAGACTCTTGCTAAGATAGTTCAAGTGGAAGTGGCTCAGTTTTCAGGCATGGCACAAGTATACTGTTCAGTTTTCACAGGCATGAAGCAATGAGGTCAGCACAATAGCTCTCTAGACCTTGAATTTGGTAGTCAGTCTAGTACCTCTTCTCTCCTACACTTTCCTTTGGAGTCTCCCAAACACTGAGCTAGCAATTTATCCAGGAAATTATTCATTATAAACAACTGATAATTGTAACAGGGATGCAAGGATGGGATGATTCAACATTGTTGTTGTTTTAATTGTCATTTCTGTCATATCTGACTCTTCTGACTTTATTTGGTGGTTTCTTGGCAAAGGATAGTGATTAATTATTTATTGATCTTGGAATCCTTCATCAGAGAGATTTGATACAAAGCCTTCCCAATTCTACTGCTTCACCTGTTGTGTTAGATAAACTGATTTTGTGCAGAAATTTTTCAGTTTCATGTATTCAGATATGAATTTCCTTTTCATCTGTTATGGCCTCAATCTTGTTTGACTAAGAACAGATCTACAACTCATAGGTGTTAGAGGTAGATGATAATATTTCCCTTCAATTTTTAAATACAATATCATCTTTAATATGAGAGTTATTTACTCATTTAAAATGTACTGTCAAAGATGACATAAGATGTTGATCTAAGACTAATTTGTATCAGAATATTCTTGTTTTACCTTTGTTTAACATTAGGTTAATAAGTTCTTTTGACTTGTTCTAAAATATATTTTTGATAATTGCTCTTTTATAATATAGGTTGAGTTAAGTGCTATTTCCCTTTCATGTCTACTTCTTTTCCTGATTTCTCTTGACATTTTTTTAAATTTGAAATCGATTTTATTATTCATTTATCAAATTTTAGATTATATAAACTATCATTTGGTAATCTAATCAGTAATTAAGTATTAATTATTTTGATAGCATCATCATTATTAATATATTGACACAATCTAACCACAAAAACTAGATATTTCTTCATCTATTCAAGTTGTTCATATTGAAAAAAATGTAATTGTAACTATACGAGTCTTTTACATTAGTTAGTAGGTTAATCCACTTGAATTTTTGAATTAATTGGGATAAGGTTTCCCTGATTATATTTGTTTCTCTTTTACTATTATTATTTAGAAATGGTGTAGATTTTTGATGGTAAATTTTGTAGCCTGCCACTTTGCTAAAGCTGCTATTGGTTACAATTAGTTTTGTTTCTGATTCCCTATGAACTTCCAAGGATACTGTTATATCATCATCAAGTAACACATATTTATACATACAAATGCATACATATACATGGGTACATGTGCGCATATATATATATATATATATATATATATATATATATATATGTATATGTAATATTTTTTTGAAGGGGTAACCTGTTCTACCTCTACTTTGTCAAATACTTTTTCTGTGTCTATTGTGGTAAGCATGCAGTTAGGAGGGATGTTTTGATTTTTAGTATGATTAATTATGTTCATTTTTTTCTGTTGTTGAATTTGGACAGGTAGGTGGTGCAATGGATAGAGCTTCAGGTCTGTCATTAGGAAGACTCATCTTTCTCAGTTTAAATTTGTCCTTAGACACATGTTGCTGTGTGACCCTGGGCACAAAACTTAATCTTGTTTGGCTTAGTTTTCTGATTTGTAAAGTGGCCTGGAGAAGGAAAGGACAAACTGCTCCAATCCCAGCTAAAAATATTTTAGCAGCATTTTGTTATAGTAAAGAACTGTATATAAAGTAGATGTTAAACAATCAGGGAACCACTAAGCAAATTGTGGAACACCCTGTAACAAATGATGTATGAGATGAATATAAAGAAGCATGCTCTATATATCTACATCAAATGATGTAAAGTGGAGTTAGTAAAACTATATACCCAATAGAAACAATAATGTAAATATAAAGAGCAATCGCACATATAAGCACTTGGATTTTAAAAGTAAATGCAACAGAAATACAAAATTGTGTGTGAGTTGGATGAGGAAAAGAAGATAACGCCATTAATCAACACTATTGTGAAGTTGGGGAGGTTGAGAGACATCACACACTGCCCATATTTTCACACTTTTAAAAAATATTGATCAACTTTGATGATTTTTATACCGATTCCATTTTTTGTTTTTAAAAATATTATTTGTAATATAGGATGATATTCTGAGAGGCTGAAGGAAATGGAAAGGTACAATGGGGTCCTTATGATGAAATAAAAATGGAAGACATCAATAAAAACTTATTAAAAGTAAAAAAATAGAACACACCAGAGTGATGACACACATTAGTAATCCTTGCTACAGAGGTTATGACACTGCTGGATTGCATAAATATGCAATTTTGAGCAGCAGTGTGATAAGGCAATCAATTATCCACAGTAAATCTCGTACAAATATGGTGAGCTCCAAGAATCAGAAGATCAGTATACTACTGAAGGAAGGAAAAGATGAAACAAGTATTTAAACAAGTTCCTATTATGGACTCAGCACTATGATGAAAACTTTACAAATATTTTCTCATTTAATCTTTACAATCAACCTGAGAAGGAGCTGTGACTATTTATTCCTATTTTATAGCTGAGGAAATCAAAGCAGAGGTTAAATTACTTGGGCAGATTCACACAGCTAATAAATGTCTGAGGTTAGATTTGAATTCAGAGCTTTCTGATTTCAAAGCCAGTGTTCTCTTCACTGTCTCACCTAGTTGCCTCAGGAAGGGCAAACTGGACCACATCAGAAATGGAAGAGATCAAATTTCCCATGCTCATTAGTATTCAGACAATGCCTATGAGTGGCTGATACACCTCTAGTCTGGATGAG
Source organism: Potorous gilbertii (assembly GCA_028658325.1). Taxonomy (NCBI): domain Eukaryota; kingdom Metazoa; phylum Chordata; class Mammalia; order Diprotodontia; family Potoroidae; genus Potorous; species Potorous gilbertii. The sequence continues at coordinate 142,945,008 of CM053769.1, forward strand.
ATTGGTAGACCTAGTCTCAAAAAAAAAAAAAAAACCAAGGAGAAAGAAAGGAAAGAAGAAAGGAAAAAATATGGTTGGAGAGAGGAAGAAAGAAAAATAAGTGGAATGGTAATAAAATCACCCATTTACTTAAGTTTTGAACCAGGGTAATATGGAGAATGATAATTACCTCAACAGAAAAATTTCATGGGGGACAATTTACAGAGGGAACAAAGTCCTGGAATATGGTAAATTTAGAGTGACAGTGATACATTCAAATCAATATGTTCATGATGCAGTTGAAGACAAAACTAGGTTTTTCAAGAAAAATTAAGGCTAAATATGTAAAAGTATGATTCATTTCCATAGAGATAGTGATTGAATCTACAAGAGCAACTGAACTCACCAAAGAGATATGGTAGAAGGAGAAGAGAAGTGACCCAAATACAAAGTCTCATCAATACCTTTATTTAGATTCATAATTATTCATGAAAGTGGCTTGAAAAACCAAGGCCAAAAAGGGAAGAAGAGACATAAAAAGAACAATACATTGGAATCCAGGAGAAAAGATTATTTCCAGAAATTGGAGAGCAGTTCTAAGGATGAATACAGACAGTTCTGCTTTATGTAAATTAACATTATGCAAATTTGACTTTACATAAAGAATTCTGAAAAAAAAATTTGCATTGCACACTAAAAAAGAAAAACCAAAAATGTTAAATTTACTGTACATTACTGTGCTCTGTCTGTGCCTTCCCTTGCCCCTTGACTCTATGGTCTATCACTCCTTCCACTAACAAAAGAAAAATAAAACAAAACCTCTAAAAAACAAAACAAAACACCACCAAGTGAATAAAAGAACTGACATATGGAGAGACCATCACTGCTGGCAGGATAGGGGCTTATTGAGACCTTCTGAGCTAAGAGAGGAGACTTATGCCTTTTTCTACCCATCTGCCTGCATATCCGTCATCTATCAGTGCTTCTGGTATTGCATATCTATCCCTGGTCAGTGTGACTCTGGTCCTCTCTAATCTGTGTCCATTTCTGGCCTTTACGTGACTGTCCTTCCTGCCTATTCTTCCTCTCCATTTTGACCAGATCACCACGTGACCCAGCATAATCCCTTGTGTTCCTCCTCCTGCTTTCAGTTCTCTGTCCCTTACCCTCACATCTCCTTGAATTGTATGCCAGTGCCCTCCTTTCAAGGTCCCACAGCTTTCTTTCTGTCTCCCTTCCTGCCTCCTTCCCTTCTCTACCTTCTCACACAAATTAACATTAGATAAAATCATTTTATTTAGAAGTCTTTGGAAAGATCCACATAAGTAAAGGGATAACTGTTTGTACATAGAAAACAACCTTTCATTTTAATCACCAAAAAATGATTAGCAACTTTTAGTAAAAGAGAGAGGAGAGATGAGTTTCAATAAATTGGTGATATTGAAAAACAAATTAGTAAAGCTTGAAGAATATGATATATGTGTATCTAGAGAAGAAACATTAACTTCATTTCTAAGAATTTGACAATTAAATCCAATCCAATATTCTAATAAATGTTTACTAATTGCCTATTGTGTGTTGGGCACTATGCTAAGCACTGAGGAGATACTTATTAAAAGAAAAAGATAGTCCTTGCCTTCAAGGAAATCACAATCTAAAGGGAGAAACAACACACCAAAGGAAGGGTCAGAGAAGGGGAGTGATAAGGGCATGATCCTAAAGAGATGGGTTGAGCATTTCCATAATGTTATCAACAGACCAACATCAGTCAATGCTGAGATCATTGACCATTTACCTCAATTTGAAGTCAGTACTTCCCTAGCAGAACCTCCAAATGAAGAAGAGCTTTTGAACGCCATTAGGCCCCTTTCATGTGGCAAGGCACCTGGTACTGATATGATTCCAGCTGAGATTTACAAGATATGGGGTCTATTGCTCATATAAAAGCTTACTGGAAATTTCCAGATTATATGAAAAGAGGAGGTTATCCCTCAGGAGTTCAAGGATACCTCCATTGTCCATCTCTTTGAAGACAAAGAAAATAGATTATCTTATGACAATCACAGGGGGTATCTCTCTCTTAGTCATTGCTGGCAAGATTCTTGCCAGTCTTAATAGGCTGATCCTTAACCTGGAAGATGGTCATCTACTTGAAAGTCAGTGTGGCTTCAGAAAGGGCCAATAAACAGTTGATATGGTGTTTACTGCCTGACAACTCCAGGAGAAATGCCAAGAGCATAACAGAGGTCTGTACACAATGTTTGTAGATCTGACCAAGACTTTTGATACTGTTAGCCTTGAAGGCTTATGGAAAATTATCTAAAAATTCAGAATCTCAGAGAAGTTCATCAACATTGTACATTAATTTTGTGACAGAATACCTGCCTGGTTTCTGGATAGTGGACAATGCTCTTGTGTCTTCCCAGGTACCAATGGAATGAACCAAGGTTGTGTGCTTGCTGCTATGCTTTTTAGCATGATATTTTCAGCCTTGTTATGAAATGCTTTCATGGAAGATGAACTCAGCATCAAGGTCAGCTACTGTACCAATGACTAATTCTTCAATTTGAAAAGGCTACATACCAAGACCGAAGTGGAGGGAGTGTTGGTGTATGATTTTCTGTTTCAGATGATTGTGCGTTCAATGAAACTTCTAAAGATGATATGCAACAAAGTGTGGACCAGTTTTGTGCTGCTTATGTTAATTTTGGTTTAACAAGAACAGTCAGAAAACACAGGTGCTCCATTAGCCACCACCATATGATCCCTAAAAGGAGAAGTTTTGAATGCAATGCTGTGGATAAGTTCATTTACCTTGGTAATATACTTTCCTGATGTGGGCACACCATCCTGAGCTGTCCTGTGGAAGTATCTCTCATGTTTCACAATCAATTCCAAAGTTCTTGAGAGAGACCTTGAGAATGTCATTGTGTCACTTCTTCTAACCATCATGTGATCTCCTGCCCTGTGTGAGTTCTCCATAAAATAGTCTTTTGGCATGTACACACTGACAATGAGATTGTGGTATAGACTGCAAGAGCTAGCTCTGTGTTTGGGAGGGTCCAAAGCAAAATATGGGAGAGAAGAGGTATTAGACTGACTACCAAACTGGTTTACAGAGACATTTTGCTGATCTCATTACTGTATGTCTGTGAAACATAGACAATCTACCAGTGCCATGCCAGGAGACTAAATTGCTTCCATTTGAATTGTCTTAGGAAGATTCTGAAGATCACCTGGCAGAATAAGATACCAATCATTAAGATCCTTACTCAAACTGAACTGTCAAGCATTCAGAATGTTTGAGAGCAAAATTCCAATGGGCTGGACATGTTGTTCAAATGCAAAATGTACTCTTGCCAAAAGACTATTTTATGGAGAACTCACACAGGGCAGGAGATCACATGATGGTCAGAAGAAGTGACACAATGACATTCTCAAGGTCTCTCTCAAGAACTTTGGAATTGATTGTGAAACATGAGAGATACTTCCACAGGACAGCTCAGGATGGTGTGCCGACATCAGGAAGCATGCTGTGCTCTATGAGCAAAGTAGGATTGAAACAGCACAAAAGAAATGTAGGATATGCAGATTTGGAATATCCATCCCAAATATTTACATGAACTATCTGTGCCCAATCTATGATAGAGCATTCTGAGCTTGTATTGGTCTGATCAGCCACAGTAGGACACACTGAAATTTGACTTTATCACGGAGACGTCATTTTGGTCCTCTTTGTGAAAGAAGGAGAAGAGCCAACCATGTGTTGGGCACTCTGGTAGGCACTGAGGAGACACATAAAAAAAGATATTCCTTGCCTTCCAGAAGCTTACAAGCTAAAGGGAGAAACAACATACCAAAGGGAGGGTCAGAGAAGGGGAAAACAGCTTGAAGCATGTTTTTCCATGGAGATGAAACCAAGAACAGCCAATTGAAATTGGGGTAATTAAAAGTAATATAGTTGAAAAAGTGAACTTCAACTGTTTTCTTTGAGGTTAATTCATTCATTAATTCTTTTATTTATTTATTTATTATTGGAGATGACATACATATATTTTCAGGTAGCTGGTAGAGAAGCAAGATGGTAAAGAGATGTCACAGTAAGCACCCCCCAAAACACAGGTGTTCTGCTGTCACAGATTCTTAGATCTGCATTCATAAAAGGAAAGGCAACTTTTGAGGGGGTTAACAATCACTTTAATCCAACATATGCATCATTCATCTAGTTCAGGGGAATCAGCACCCTGAACTTCAAAGAAAATACACAGAAATCAAAGATCAACAGACATAGCTACCTCTGCCTGACCATCAACAGACATGTCTAACTGTCTGACCATAGTTACCAGAGAGGGAAGCACTGACATCTGGATTTTCCAAGCTGAGGGGCTCCTGAGAAGCTTCCCTGAGTCCTCATTTGGCCAACCAAACACTTCCAATCAGTAAGCCCCAAAGTAAAACCTGAACTCAGAGTCTTTATACTTTTTTTAGAGTGAGAAGGCATCAGAAACATTGAGAACCAGGGCCTTATTAACAAAAGGCTTAGGCCTTCCCACAAATCTTCCCTAATCAAACTCCCTTTAATGGGCAGGGGAATGGGGAAGATTTTTAATCACATTAAAATAATTAACAATAAAAATGTGTATATTGTTTCTAGTTAAAGAATCTTTTATTTTTGTTCATTACTCTTGGTAAAGACTCTTGAGTGATAAAGGTAAGATTCAATCAGAGCCACTTGGTAATACTAAAACAAAAAAGCGAAGGATCCTATTTTGCTTGCCATCAGAGGAGAGAGAAGACACCATTGATGGGACAGACTGGGAAGAAATAGAAGAGATAGGAACAAATAGAAGACTTGGCCTTTGCAAATAGTACTTCTTTCTCTGACTAGAGCAGAGGAAATGACTCTGGGTGAAGATGCAAAGGAAGATTAATATGCTGATTAGGAGGGATAAGGAAATTCATTATAGATGGAATCATTTTTTTCTTTTCTCAATAAAGTAGAAGACAAGATCTGCTGAGAGGGAAGAAATTCCAAAAAGTGTTACAGCCTTGAGCAGTGAAGTGAAGGCCTGAAAAAAGAAAAGATAATTCAGTAAAATTGAAAGAAAGACAATCAGGGAAGCATAAAAGACTTCCATGTAGCAGTGATGATCCACTTTATATATGATGAAATGAATATGTTGTGTACTCAAGTGGTACAGCAAAGTTCCTCCACAATGTAGGAGATTATTTTAAAAACTATCAATTGTATAGTTTTATATTTATCTATATTCAATTTCATCTTATTTAAATTAGATTTTAGTGTTAAAATGTTAAAATGTTTTAAATCACAACTTGACCATCTGGGTCATCTATTCCTCCAATATTTTTCCATATGCTACTCAGTGTACTTATGTTAGTTTAATTTTGTTTATGATATCTCTTCATTTTTCAGTCACATTTTTTATCATAGCTTATGTTCTGTTGTCCAAAAATGACTATCAATCAAAGGTCTGTTAGGCATATTTCTCTCTGTACAACCTCTCTTTGTCAATGATACCATCAGATACTATAGTTTTACAGTCATTTCTCTGCAGATTCATTCATATCTCTGTAACTAGGTCTATTCTCTTTCTTTAGCACTACTTTCCTATTATATACTTCTAATTCACCAACCATCTCAAACTCAACATCTTTCCTCCTTCAAATTCCATCTGACCATTCTTCATGCTTGTGTTTGTGTGGAGGATCATCTGACCATTCTTCATGCTTGTGTTTGTGTGGAGGATCATCTGACCATTCTTCGTGCTTGTGTTTGTGTGGAGGATCATCTGACCATTCTTCGTGCTTGTGTTTGTGTGGAGGATCATCTGACCATTCTTCGTGCTTGTGTTTGTGTGGAGGATCATCTTTCATCACTTTTTCTCATCCCTTTATATCCAAATAATTGTTGATTAAATAAAAATTTTAATGCTACAACATCAGGAAGACCTGAGTTCAGATGCTGCCCTAGATGCTATAGCACCAATGTCATTCCCACAGCAGCTTCTAAGGATATGCTTGTGTCAAGGGGGAGGAACCAAAATGGCAGAGTGAGAGCAAGTACTCACCTAAGCTCTAAGACAATCTCCTTCATGTATCTCTAAAAAAGAGAATCTGAACAAATTTTAGTGCGGCAAAATATATTAGGAGACAGAGTGTAGCAGATTTCCAACCCAAGAGAGCCTGAAAGGTCCACAGGAAGGATCTGTTGCATGGGAATGGAGGAGCACACAGAGCACAGGCTGTACCAGTGTGGACCTTGCTGTAGTAAAGCCAAGCAGGAAGCCCTGGGGGTTCTGAAGTAGCAGCAGCAGTGCCAATTCTAAAACATATCAGCCCAAGATGGGAGTCCAGTGGAATCAAGTGAGAGAAAAGAGCAGAATCCCAGATAACTGCAACAACTGCTTCTGAGATAATTAGCCTAGAGATTAAATGTCTGTGAATCGCCTACTTTAACTTCCAGGATCAAAGACAGTGGAGTAATCTATAAATGCTATCTTCCTCCCCTTGTTGACTTTGACAAACCAAGAGAACATTTTCCCAGGAACAGCATGGAAGAGTGGAATCAGCCAAAGGGGTAAACAGTCTCTTAGCCTGTGAGGCCAGGAAAATCTCAAAGAAAGGTCCCTCTTGCTGTGGCCAAAGAGTACTAGGGCAGAACCAGAGCTGTCTCAGACAGCCCCACCTCAGCAAACTGGGAGGAGATCCTGAGCCCTAGGGGGATGGAGTCCATAATCACCAACACCAGGACCCTAGGCATGCCTCAGCCAGGACAATCAAGAAGACACTACCACAGATGAAGTTCACCAACCACTGAGTTTGCCTATGCTCAAGCTCAAAAGAGGAGACCTCCTGTGGCCAGACCGCCCCTCCCCCACACTTAAGGCAGCAAATTCCAGGGTAACTCCAGGGAAACTCAGAAAAACTTCACTTGGCCTCTGCTTTGGCACACCAGTCAGTTCAGCACAAGGTAAGCTGCAGCATTTTAGCTTCTAGCTGAAAGAACCAGAGGACACATACACAAAACCTCAAGTTCTAAACACAAAAACTGTGGGACAGAGTCCCCTGTGCCCTAGAAGCAGATATTCACATAGAAAGCCAGGAAAAGGGTGGTCATGAGCAAGAGGCAAACCAGAAAATAAAAGATCATAGAATCTTTCTATGGGGACAAAGACCAAAACACAAATGTGGAAATTCATTATAGATGGAATCATTTTTTTTCCTCAATAAAATAGAAGGCAAGATCTGCTGAGAGGGAAGAAATTCCAAAAAGTGTTACAGCTTTGAGCAGTGAAGTGAAGGCCTGAAAAAAGAAAAGATAATTCAGTAAAATTGAAAGAAAGACAATCAGGGAAGTAGAAAAGACTTCCATGTAGCAGTGATGATCCACTTTATATATGATGAAATGAATATGATGTGTACTCAAGTGGTACAGCAAAGTTCCTCCACAATGTAGGAGATCATTTTAAAAACTATCAGTTGTATAGTTTTATATTCATCTATATTCAATTTCATCTTATTTAAATTAGATTTTAGCTTTATATTGTTAAAATATTTTAAATCACCACTTGACCATCTGGGTCATCTATTCCTCCAATATTTTTACAGATGCTACTCAGTGTTAAAGTTAAAAAGGTTAGCTTTGAGATTGTACTTTCATCTGAAACTTCAGAAAGGAATATGAATTGGTCTCAAGCCCAAAGAGCATTCTTGGAAGAGTTCAAGAAGGATGTTAAAAGCCAAATTAGAGAAGTAGAAAAAAAATTGGCCAATGATTTTAAAAACATGAAGAAAAGAAATCATGAAAGAATTTAAAAGGAAAGTTGGACAAATGGAAAAGGAAGCACAAACTCTAGCTGGAGAAATTGGAGAAATGGAAAAGGAAGTACTAAAATGAACTGGAGAAAATAACTCCTTAAAATGAACAATTGGACAGATGGAAAAGGTGATGTAAAAATTAACTGAAGATAACATTCTATTAAAAATTAGCATTGGACAAGTAGAAGCTAATGACACCATAAGAAATCAAGAATCAGTCAAACAGAATGTAAAAATGAAAAAAATAGAAGAAAATATAAAATATCTCACTGGACAAACAACTGGAGTAGAGAAAAGTTCAGAAGAGAAATTCTAACTATTATTGGTCTACCAGAGAGCCATGATGAAAAATAGAGGCTGGACAATATCTTCCAGGAACTCATCACAGAAAACTGCTCAGAGGTCTGAGATTCAGAGGGTAAAACAATCAATTAAAGAATTCAAAGTTCCCCTCTTGAAAGAGATCCCAAACTGAAAACACCAAGGAATAACATTGCCAAATTCCAGAACTGTCAAGTGAATGAGAAAATACTGCAGGCAGTCAGAAAGAAGCAATTCAAATATCAAGGAACTACAGTCAAGATGACACAAAACTTTACAGCTTCTACATTAAAAGATTAGAGGAATAGGAATATGATATTCTGTAAGGCAAAGGAGTTGGGACTACAACCAAGGATCAATTACCCAGCAAAATTTAGTATAATATTTCAGACAAGGAGATAGAAATTCAATGAAGTGAGGAATTTCCAGAGCATCCTGGTGAAAAGTCTCCAGAACTGAATAGAAAACTTGATCTTCAAACATAAGTCTCAAGAGAGGCATAAAAAGGTAAACAAGGGAAAAAAAAACTTTTTATTCAACATGGACAAACTGTTTGTATCCCTGTAAGGAAAGATAATACTTGTTATCTTGAGAATTGTGTATTTATTGTAATATTTAATATATATATATATATTTAGACAGAGGGAATATGTGTGAGTTAAATGATGTGATGATTAAAAATGTGATTTAATGTTGTGATGGAATTGTAATGAGAGATAAGAAAAGGAGGAAGCAGGGGGCAGAGCCAACATGGCAGAGTGGACCTGTAGAAACTCTCCCCCCAAAGCCCATAAAATTCCTACAAAAATTACTCTAAACAAATTCTAGAGCAGCAGAAGCCACAAAATGACAGAGTAAAAGTTTTCCAGCCCAAGATAGCCTAGAAGGCTTACAGAAAAGATTTATCACATCAGACTCAGAGTGGAGCTGAGCCCAGCCTTGGCCTGCACTGAGTGTCATGGACAGGACTGGAGCAGGTTTCAGAGATCAGTCGCAGGTAGCAGCTGTGGATCCCAGATTACTCAACCCGCAAATGCCAAAGACAGCTTCAAAGATCAGTGAGAAAGCTGCTTCGCTTGGGTGAGAAGGGTCCTGCCCCACCCCTGGTTTCAAGTGGCCCCAGGGAGCAGCATACATTTTTTGAAGCCTGTAGTCTAAAGAACCTGGGGAAATTGAGCAACTGATCTGGATCTCAGACTTGCGTGGCGGTCCTGGGGTGAAGAAGAGAACTGACTGGTGAAGTTGGTGGAGTCTTTGGACAGGGAATTCTGCTTGCAGATCCTGGGCAGAAGACTACTTGTGGTTTCTCCCAAACTAGAGTACAGACCAGGAGAAGAGTAAACTCCTCTCTCTTGATTGTGCCACCTTGGAGGAACTGAATACTTACCTGTATATCCTCCTCTTGACAAAAGACACAAAAATCAAGTTAACTGTCTTGGAAAATGCCCAAAAAAGGGAAAAAATAAGACTATAGAAAGTTACTTTCTTAGTTAACAGGTATTTTCTTCAATCCTTTGAATAAGAAAGAACAATGCATACCATCAGAGGAAGATCTAAAAGTCATGGCTTTATTCCAAAATAATTATGCTACTGTCTAAGGCCATGGAGGTGTTCAGAAAGGATTTTAAAAATCAAGTAAGAGAGGTGGAGGAAAAATTGGAAAGAGAAATGAGAGTGATGCAAGAAAATCATATAAAGTGAGCCAATAGCTTGCTAAAGGAGACTCCAAAAATGCTGAAGAAATTAATACCTTTAAAAATAGACTATCTCAAATGGCAAAAAGAGATCCAAAAGCAAATGAGGAGAAGAATGCTTTAAAAAGCAGAATTAGTCAAATGGAAAAGGAGGTGCAAAATCTCACTGAAGGAAATAGTTCTTTAAAAATTAGAATGGAGTAGATGGAAGCTCATGACTTTTATGAGAAACCAAGAAAATACAAAACAAAACCAAAAGAAAGAAAAATAGAATACAGTGTGAAATATCTCACTGGAAAAACAACTGACTTGGAAAATAGATCCAAGAGAGACAACTTAAAAATTAAGGGACTACCTGAAAGCCATGATGAAAAAAAAAGCCTAGATATCATGTTTCAAGAAATTATCAAAGAAATCTTCCCTGATATTCTAGAACCATAGGGTAAAATAAATATTGAAAGAATCCCAGCAATCACTTCTTGAAAGAGATATGAAAATAAAAACTCCTAGGAATATTGTAGCCAAATTTCAGAGTTCTAAATTCAAGGAGAAAATATTGCAAGCAACCATAAAGAAACATTTCGAGTATTATGGAAATCCAATCAGGATAACACAAGATCTAGCAGCTCCTATATTAAGGGATTGAAAGACATGGAATATGACAATCTAGAAGTCAAAGGAACTGGGATTAAAACCAAGAATCAAAACTGAGTATAACACTTCAGGGGAAAAAATAGTCATTCAATGAAATAGAGGACTTTCAAGCAGTCTTGATGAAAAAGCCAGAGCTGAATAGAAAATTTGACTTTCAAACACAAGAATCAAGAGATGCATGAAAAGGTAAACAGGAAAGAGAAATCCTAAGGGCCTTACTAAAGTTGAACTGTTTACATTCCTCCATGAAAAGATAATATTTGTAACTCTTGAAACTTTTCTCAATATTTTGGTAGTTGGAAGGATTATATACACACGGATGGATAGATAGATGATAGATAGATAGATAGATTGATAGAGGGCACAGGGTGAGTTGAATAGGAAATGATGGATGATACCTAAAAAAATTAAAATTTAGAGGTGAGAGAGGAATATATTTAGAGGAGACATGGATAAATGAAATGGGGCAAACTATCTCTCATAAAAGAGGGAAAAATAAGATTTTTCAATGCAAGGGATAAAGGGAGGAGGTGAGAAGTAAAAAGTGAAGCTTACCCTCATCACATTTGACTTAAGTAGGGAACAATATGTACACTCAATTTGGTATGAAAATCTATTTTACACTATAGAAATTAGGGGAGAAGGGGATAAGTGTGGTGAGGGATGAGAGAAGGGAGGGCAAATTGGAGGAGGGAGTAATTAGAAGTAAACACTTTAGGGGAAGGACAAGGTCAAAAGAGAGAACAGAATAAATAGGGGCAGGATTGGATGGAGAGAAATATAGTTAGTCTTTCACAACATGACTGTTATGGAAGTCTTTTGTAAAGCTATATGTATTGAATTGTTTGCTTTCTCAGTGGGAATGGGTGGAGAGGGAGGATGAGAAAAAAGTTGGAACTCATAGTTTTAGGAACTGAGGAATTGAGAATTATTTTTACATGCAACAGGGAATTCAGAAACACAGGTAATGAAGTGTAGAAACCTATTTTGCCCTATAAGAAAAGAGAGAAGATGGGGATAAGTGAAAGGAGGGATGTGATAGAAGGGAGGGCAGATTGGGGGAAGAGGTAATCAAAATGCATAGTGCTTTGGGTAGTGGGGAAGGAAGAAATGAGGAGAAAATTTGGAACTCAAAATCTTGTGAAAATGAATGTTTAAAACTAAAAATAAATAAATTCAATCAAATGAAAAAAGAAAAGGAGGAGTCAGAAATAGGTAAATTACATCACAGGAAGAGACACAAGCCTATTACAGTAGAGAGAAAGAGGGGAGGGAGATGAGCATTGCTTGTGTTTTACTCTGATCTGATTTGGTTCAAAGAGGGAGCAACAAACTCAGTTAGGAATACAAATGCATCTAATTCTTGAGGCAATGGGAAGGGAAAGGGGAAAAGGAAGAGATGGCTAAAGGGGAGTGAAGAAGTAGTAAAGGAAAAGGGGAGTAAAAGGGAGGGGGCTGAAAGAAGGGAAGGAAAACTGAGAGAAGCGATGCTCAAAATTTAAAATTCTGTTGTGGAGGGACAGGGAGAAGGGAGAACTAAAAGCATAGGTGCGGGGGAGGGGGAAGAGGATGGAGGTAAAGACATAGACTAATCATAACTGTGAATGTGAATGGGATGAGCTCTCCCATACAATGGTGACAGATAGCCAAAGGGACTAAAAATCATAGTCCAACCATATGCTGTTTACAAGAAACACATTTGAAACAGGGCTAAAAGTTAAAGGTTGGAGCAGGATATATTATGCTTCAGCCAATGTAAAAAAAATCAGGGGTAGCAAACCTAATCTCAGACAAAGCAAATGCAGAAAAAGATCTACTCAAAAGAGATAAGGAAGGAAACTATATCTTGCTAAAAGTCACCATAGACAATGAAGCAATATCATTATTAAACACATACGATCCAAGTAGTATAGCATCCACATTCTTAGAGGACAAGTTAAGGCAGTTACAGGAAGAAATAGCAAAACTACACTAGTCGGGACTTCAATCTCCCCCTATCTGAACTTGATAAATGTAACCTCAAAATAAATAAGAAAGAATTTAAGGAGGTGAATAAAACCCTGGAAAAAGTAGATAGATCGCTGGAAAAAAATTGAATGGGGATAGAAAGGAATATACCATTTTTATCAGCAGTCCATGGCACATACACAAAAACTGACCAAGGCATAAATACCTCACCATCCAGTGCAGAAAGACAAAGATAGTCAATACATTCATATCAAATCATAATGCAATAAAAATTACATGTAATAAATGTTCATGAAAACACAGACCAAAAATTAATTGGAAACTAAATAATTTCATCCTAAAGAATGAGTGGTTTAAACAGCAAATCATGGAAGCAATCAAAAATGTCATTCAAGATAATGACAATTATGAGACAACATGTCAGAACTTATGGGATACTGTCAAAGCAATTCTTAAGGGAAGTTTTATATCATTGAACACCTACATGAATAAAATAGACAAACCAGAAAGAGCCAAATCAGAGAAAGAATATTATAGACCAATTTCTCTATGAATATAGATGCAAAAATTTCAAATAACATATCAGCAAAATAATACAGCAACTTATCATGAAAATAATACATTATTGTCAGGTAGGAACGCAGAGCTGGTTCAATAATAGGAAATCCATCAACATTATTGATCATATCAACAACCAATACTAACAGAATCCATATGGTTATCTCAATAGATGCAGAAAAATATTTGACAAAGAAGGCAAAGAAGAAGCTAAGTTATCACTCTTTGCAGATGATATGATGTTATACCTAGAGAATCCCAGAGAACCAAGTAAAAAACTACTTGAAATAATAAACAACTTTGACAAAGTTGCAGGTTACAAAATAAAACCCAATAAAGCCTTTGCATTTCTATATACTACTAACAAAGCCCAATAGCAAGATATAGAAAGAAATCCCATTTAAAGCTTTGGGAGACACTAGAAAATATCTGGGAGTTTACCTGCCAAAGCAAAGCTAGGGACTATATGAACACAATGACAAAACACTTTTCACACAGATAAAGTCAGATCTAAGTAAGTGGGAAAACATCAGTTGCTTGTGGGTAGGCCAAGCTAATGTAATAAAAATGGCAATTCTATTTAAATTCATTTATCTATTCAGTGCCATACCAATCAAACTACCAGATAATTATTTTCTAGTGCTCGAAAAAATAATGTTAGAATTCATCTAAAAGAACAAAACGTCCAGAATACCAAGGGAACAAATGAAAAGAAATGCTAGGGAAGGTGGCCAGATCTCAAATTGTATTCTATTGTATTCTAAAGCAGCAATCATCAAAGCTACTTGCTACTGGCTAAGAAATAGAGGAGTAGACCAGTGGAATAGTTTAGCTAATCACTACACAGTAGTCAATGAATATAGCAATTTACTGTTTGATTAAACCCAAACACCCCAGCTTCTGGGATAAGAACTCACTGTTTGACAAGAACTACTGAGAAAATTGGATAACATTGTTGTGGAAACTAGGCATAGACCAATGTCTGACTCTGTACACAAGAATAAGATCCAAATAGACACATGATCTAGGTATAAAGACTGATATTATAAAAAAAAAAAATTAGGGGAGTAAGGAATGGTATACTTGTCAGATTTATGGAGAATGGAGGAATTTTTTGACCAAACAAGAGATAGAGAACATTATGAAGTGCAAAATTGATAATTTTGATTGAAAAGTTTTGCACAAACAAATCCAATGCAACCAAAGTTGGAGGGGAGTAGAAAACTGGGAAAGAGTTTTTGCAATTAGTGTCTGTAATAGCAGCCTCATTTCTAAAACACTTAGAGAACTGAGTCACATGTTTAAGAATATATCATTCCCCAACTGATAAATGGTCAAAGGATATGAACCTTTCAGAGGAGGAAATTAAAGTTATTCTATAGTCATGTGAGGAAATGCTCAAAATCACCATTAATTAGGAAAATGCAAATCAAAACAAGTCTGAGTACCATATCACACTCATCAGATTGGCTAATATGACAAAACAGAAAAATAACAAATGTTAGAGAAGATGTGGGAGATTTGGGACACTAATTCATTGTAGGTGGAGCTGTGAGCTGATCCAACTATTCTGGAGAGCAATTTGAAACTATGCCCAAAGGGCTACAAAAATGTGCATACCCTTTGACCAAGCAATATTGCTTCTAGGACTGTATCCCACAAAGATCATAAAAATGGGAAAGGGTTTCACATGTAAAAAAATATTTATATTATGCTCTCTTAGTGGTGACCAAGAATTGGAAATCAAGCAGATGCTCACCAATTGAGGAATAGCTGAACAAGTTGTGGTATATGAATATAATGCAATACTGTTGTGTTATAAGAAATGATGAACAAGAAGACTTCAGAGATGCCTATGAACTGATGCTGAGTGAAAGGAACAGAACCAGGAGAACTTTGTACACAGCAATAACCATAGTGTGTGAGGAATTTTTCCTGGTTGACTTAGTCCTTCTTAGCAATGCAAGGTCATAAAACATTCCCAATGAACTCTTGAGGCAAAATGCCTTCCACATCCAGAAAAAGAACTGTGGAATTTGGTCACAGAATGACCCATTCATTTTAACTCTTCTATGCAACATGACTATATTTAATAAGAATGTATGTGTAAAACCTATATGTGATACCATGCCTGCTGAGGGAGGGAAGGAGAAGGGGGAAGGTAAAAAGGGAAAGGGAAGGGGAAAATCTAAAATATATGGAAGTGATTGTAGAAAGCTGAAAACAAACCAATTTTCTAAAAAAAAAATATGCATGTGTATTTCCAGGGGAAATTCACAAAATATAAACTCTCTTCCTCAAAGATGAAACCAAGATATTTATTCAAACACCAGAAAGCCAAATCTATCATAGTAACAAGTTAATCTATACGCATTACCAATGCAGGGAGCATGGCCAACCCCATATCTTTACTCTACCAAGCTGTGGGCTGGGTCAAAGCTCAAAGCAATTCACATGAGTCTTTTAAAAGTAGAGAAGATCTTCAAATTCCCTTACCATTACAGATGCTTATTAACTCCAGGTCCAGTAAATTAACCTCTTTGTCCCTCCCACGAACCTGTCTTGAGAGTTAGTCTCAATGAATCTGAAGGTTCTTTCAACTCTAAATATACAGTTGTCTGAGGCACTTAACAGATAAATACTTAATGCATAAATGGATAAATGCATATGTGAATGAATTGATGAATGGATTGTGTGGAGGTTAGCCATTCCAAATACACACTTCTCTGACAATTTGGGCAGTTTAAGCACTATTCTTTGATTGCAGTGGAGCATAATACCTCTCTGTATTCTAACACTTCCATACAATGAAGTAATTAGAATTTTTTTCTTCATT
Source organism: Potorous gilbertii (assembly GCA_028658325.1). Classification (NCBI taxonomy): domain Eukaryota; kingdom Metazoa; phylum Chordata; class Mammalia; order Diprotodontia; family Potoroidae; genus Potorous; species Potorous gilbertii. The sequence continues at coordinate 142,960,857 of CM053769.1, forward strand.
GACCTGTTTCCAGATCTGGTCCACCAAATGTCCATTGCTTTATTAGTAACTTAACTCAGTTAACTCATGTAACCACCAACTTCTGTGTTTGTCAGTAAGTTATTTTCATGCAGTCATAATCTCAGAGGCAGACATGGCTCTTTGATCTTACAACAAAGGTCCAATTCATAGCTGCTTTTTTTAAGAGGTGGGGGAGATATGAGATTACCGTATTCACATAGCAATACATCTTCTTCTACTTTGTTTTATTTCTTTTAAAAGGCTTTGCATTCTTTACTGTACAGAGAAATTCCACATCCACAGATTACTTCTGAATCCCCGGCTCAGTAAAATGGTTTGTGCCTGATGATTGCTTCACTTTTATCTTCTATCATTCCCATGTTTAAAGCCCCACTAGTGTCTCAACATAATTCACTCCATATGGATATTTAATCATACTACTCATATAATCTGTTTTCACAACTAATTTGTTCTTTTAATAGATCCAGTATTTCCTCCCTGTGTGTGAATGATAAAAGTATTTACCTTTGATCATGTTGCTTACAATTGGAATAACTTCCATAAGGAGCATTTCCATGGTGTTTGTTATTAATAACTCATGTATGCTGGAAACTAAGTCTCTCAAATTTTTGAATTCACAAGATGTTTTTTTATTCAGCGACTGAAGATGAAAACTACCTTCTTCTCCAAAGTCCTTTTGTTCCTACCCAAGTCAACCATGTGACATAGCAAAATGGAATGTATTCTATTATCATCTAAAACTGTTGTACATGTTTGTCGCTTCCTCTTAATTTTTCCACTATTTCAAATTTATGTATATGTATGAATTAATTCATTCACCCATCAATTCATTAATTCATTTACATGTTTTTCAAACATTTGTTGAATGTCTGTTTATAGAACTTTGGGTTCCCAATTGTTTCCCACTGATTCTAGGATCCCTGACTTTTCCCCCCAGGTTAAATTCTCATTTGGAATCAATAATTTAAATCAAAGCCCAAGACCCCATCTCTCTATGGCAGACTATACAAAAGAAAGGTGAATTTAAAATAAAAACAAACAAAAACAGAACAAGTTTGGTAAATAAGAATGCACTGAAACAAAGTATTAAAAGTTTTCTGCTCCTGGGTGACATTTGGCTATCATCTCTGAATAATGGTATACTACAATGTAGTTATACTAAAATCAACCTTCCCCCTTTATTTCCTGTGCTTCTGCATTCTAACAAGGAAAGGGTACATTCATGTCTACTTCACTGCCCTTCAGTCTTCTTTTGAAATTCTTCTTCCTCCAGTCTCAACAGTCAAAATTATGGATGACAGTTTCCTTAGGTCTGAACTCTAGCTGATGATCTTGGAAGCTTCTTGATATAGCTCTGGAATCATCCCTCCAAGGACATTTGTCCTGCTTAAACATCACCCCTGCCATGTTAACCATGACTCTCCAATTGCTGGCCTTGTTCATTCCCTGGATGTGGTCTCATGATCTGTACTAAAGAGCTCAAAGTCCAAGCTACATGTTCTCTCACCACATGGATACTTTCTTTTTCCCATTTCATCTTTCTGACTTGATTCCTCTAAATACAAGGTGCCCTAGTCTTCTTAACTCCAGGAACTTTCTCCAATAACCCTGTCCATCTTAAAATTGTGGGCTAACTTTACACCTGTAAATCAAAGTTCATGGGAGTTCATAGAATCTAAGATGTAGAAGGGGCTCCCAGAGGTGGTTTTCTAGTTCAACCCCCCTACCCCGATCTGAAAAAAAAATCTCTCTCTCTCTCTCTCTCTCTCTCTCTCTCTCTGTCACACACACACACACACACCATATATATATATATATATATGTATATATATATACATATACATATATATACATATATATGTACATATAGGGATAGAGACATAAATACACACACACATGCATGCACATATATTTAGACAGAGACAGAGACAGAGAGAGACAGAGAAAAACTTCCTGAGGGAGCCGCAGACAAAGAAAGAGATAAAGAGAGATGTACAGAAAGAGACAGAGACAGAGATTAAAATAGAGAGGGACACACACACAAGCATGCATACACATACATACACACACACACACACTGATGCACAGAGAGAGACACACAAATAGAAAGAGGTTGAGAGAGTAACAAAGAGCATGTGTGCTGGGCCTGGAAGTCAGGAAGACCTGAACTTAAATTGAGCCTCCTGTACTTGATCGTTACATGATCCTGGGTAAGTCATTTCCCCTCTCCTTCCCTAACTTTTGTCATCTATAAAAAACAATGGGAATAATATCGATCTCTCAGGACTGTGCTGAGGACTACATAAGATAAAAACTGTGAAGTACTTAGCACAGTGCCTAGTATATAGTAAGAAATGAATGTAAGTATACTAATATTAATAATTATCACCATATTCCCATCTTCCTCTTTCTCATAGTTCAATTAATTTGCAAAAGTTGTTGATGATGCCATCATGCTTTCTCCCATCTGTTCTAGATATATCCCTAATCTCATCAATTCAGCAGTTCTTTTTAACCATGCAAATAACACTCTATTCAAGACTATTCAAGCTATATAGCTCTTATCTAAATCATTCTCAAAGTTATCGAAAGAGTCCACATATAATTTTAGGGTAATTTCCCCACTATCTACCCATAGCATCACATCATGGATCACTTTGTCAGTGTAACTGTCTTCTCCTGGTTCTCATCATCTTCTTATGGTCTTTAATTTTTTGATGAAAACCTTCACTCATTTTCTTCAGAATTCTGCATTAGATATTTGACACAGCATGCTCATCCATACCATGTGCCTTTGCCTTGCTATCTGTTTGTTCATTTTCTATTAAAAAAAATCGATAAGACAGAAAGGGGAAATATAAGCATTTATTAAGCGCCTAGTATTTTCCAGGCACTGTGACTAGTGATTTACAAGTACCTTCTAATTTGATTTTCAGAACAAACTTGTGAGTTAGGTGCTGTTGTTTTCACCATTTTATAATTGAGGAAACTGAATGAAACAAAGATGAGGTGAATTGCCCAGGATAGCACAGAGAAGAAATATCTAAGGCTCCCTTTTAAATAAGTTCTTTCTGACTACAGATTCCGCTCTCTATATACAGGTTCCACTATCTATCTACTGTGCCACCTATTTGCCCTATATGCTTGTTTAAATACTTCATGGCTTTCTTAATTTTATTTCATATTTTTTTATTATTCTTTTTTATTATAATTTCTTATCTTAGTTCAGTTGAGTATTAATAGTTCACAGATATATATATATATGTAAATATATATATATATATACAAACATACATATATGATTGTTATACATGAATTATATATATATATATATATATATATATATATATGCAAGTACATAATTATATACATATATACGTGTGTGTGTGTGTAAAAGTATACTTTGGTAATTATTGAGCTTAATCAAAATGATCATGGCCAATAAATTTCAATTATGAAATGGTGATAAATACATGTGCATCTCTTATCCTTCTATTCTTCTCCACTTCTCCCTTACACTTTCTAGAATCACATATAAAACTAGGAAGTCATTATATTTTTGTTCTTGGAATGTTTAATTTTCTCCAAATTAAGAGACTGAGAATCTTTATTAAAAGACTTTCAGTAAATACAGTTACTTCAGAAGAATCAGATATTCTATTGAAGTCTGTGCACTGCTGTTTAAATTATTATTTACTTCCCTTTTCTACGTTGACCCTGGCTGAGACTTAACTGCATGATACAAATATACTAACTCAAGGTGTTTACTTTTACCATTGCACTGAATGACAGGCTGGTCTGGTGTCTGTGCATCCCCAGTGTTTGGAGTATAGTAGGCACTTAATAAATGTTTGCTTAAAGGTCAGGTAGATTCACAACGTACTTTCTCATGACCACTACTAACATATGCGAGAAGATCAGATTGGGTTAAATGAAATTAGTTAATTATGAGTGACTCTTAAAAGTTTCCCAAAAGGAAAAATAAAATAAAGACATAGGAACAGACTTGTATGCTTATGAATTAGCAGTGGTTCAGACAAGAGAAGATTCTTTTAATCCATTAGCATTTTGGTGGCCTTGAGTATCTCCTTATGAATATGTTTGAATAATTCCTATTGACCTTAGGTATCCTACCTGCTATGACCATTACAGAAAGGAAAGGCACTTTAGTTTAGAGGAAAGATGGCAGTTATTAAACAAATGTGCGTTAGACACTTGCTAACTATGAAGACCTGCTGTTCAAACCTTATTTAAGCCTCTATTTCTTCATCTGTAAAAGAGCATTGATAAATATTTATGCTGTCTTCCTTACAGGGTTGTTGCAAGATAAATGCTTTGTAAACCTTATATCACAATAGAAAATGGAAATATTGCTTACATTGGTTCTTGGTTGAAATGCCATCTTTGTGACCTTGTACAAATCATAAAATTTCTCTCCGCTTTATTTTCTTCATCTAATAAATGTAATAGTAATATTACCTACCTCAAATGGTTACTGAGATCAGTTAAGTTATATGTATGTAACATTCATTTTTAAATTTACAGCACAGCATCATGTTAATAGTAGAAATGAGATGATAGAAAACTTATAATACCGGTCCCCCTCCCGGTAGGGTTCCTTCATCATCCCCCTGACTCAGTCAGATTTTTTTTTTTCTTTTCAGAATTCATAGAGCCCTTAGTTTCACCTCTCTTTTGAACATGTGGTTTTATATTTATTTATATAGTCAGTTGTTACATCATGGATAAAATTCTGGCTATAGAAATCGAAAGCTGATCTGTAACATGGAAAGGTTGCCCTAAGTGGTCTCTAAGATCATTTCTGACCCTAATGCCTCAATTAAATAAACAAGTACAGATTTTGTTCTGTCACTTCATACTATTGTTACTGCTAGTATGCCACCTCATTACTCTAGATCAGGTATGAGGAGGCTGAGGCCACAGATTCCCCGCTCCTGCTTTAGACCTCAGTTTCATTATCTTACAATGGGCATAATAAAACTTGTACAAAAGTAGATAGAGTGAAAAAGATCGCTCAATTGGAGTTTAAGCACTCATTGCAATATTTCATAATTGTGTAGCTTATGGGCAAATTACTTCTCTATATTTCAGTCAGTTGTGCCATCATTAAAATGGTGTCATGTTTTTATTCATTATGTCATAAAATTTTATGGGCCAATAAGTAGGTAAGCCTCAGATTATCACAGAAATAAGCATTATTTTTGCTAATTATCCCCTTCCTCAGAGGAATATCATAACTATTGGTGGCTACTATTATTGCTATGACTTTGTTGTGTCCCTGAATTAGAATTTTTATTCCATGAGAGCGAGGATGTTGCCCTATCTCAGCAGTTCATCTCCCTTGGTGCTGAGCAAAAAGCTCTGACCATGAGTTTCTTTAATTCAATTGGAATGAAGAAATATTTTAGGAAGAATGACCAAAGTCATCCTCCAATTTGTTCATATGAAGTGAAGTGGGGAAAATGTAAACATAAGAAGGATTCTAGGCTTCTGAATATGTCAAACAAAAGATGTGTTGGCGCCTTATTCTTTCAAAGATTAGTCCTCAATCAGTCATGATGCCGGCAAGACTTCAGAAAGAAACAAACATATAGATAAGATGGGCAAACTGTTATACAATTTACTCTATAGGACAAGTAGCACTGCTCTCTGATCCTCACCAAAATATTTCTTTTTTAAATTAAGTAAGTATATTTAGAAGGATAGAGAACAATTTCATGGAGAACAGACAAGTGTCAGAAGAGGAAGGAGGCAGGTATAAAAGAACTAGAAAACCCCAGCAAATGAATCAGGAACATTTAGTATAAATGTGACTATCCCAACGTATCCCAATAGTGTCTGAATGTGTAACTTTTTTGTACTCTGCAATAAAGATTCAGAATGAAGGCATTATATGATAAAGTAAAAGAAAAAGGTAAAATAATTTTCAGGATCTGTTTAAAGAAGCTAAGAGCTATGCAATCTGAGAAAGATACCCACAAAATCACATTTTCTCAATATAATAAGGAATCTATCAGCAATTACAGCCTATGTTCTAGCTTGTAAATGTCTATTGAGCTCCTTTACTAGCCTTACATACTTTGTTCTGATATTCTATATGTTAAGATCCCTATCAGCTTCATCATTCTATAATCTAAGTTCTTACATTCTATATTTTATAACTAGTTTCTAAGGGGCTTTCTAGTTTTAATATTTCCTGTTCAACAATTCTTTTTAGGTCCTCTCTTGTATGATTCTGTTTGAAGTATCTGGTTTTCATTATCATGGAACAACCAAGAAAACAACTACATATGAATAGATGTTTCTGTTCAACTGAAAACATCCAATAGAAGGAACAGAAGGCAATTAGCAAAGAATCTAATCAGCAGCATTGCTTTAGTGCCCATCATTAAAAAGCTTAACTGTGGCCCCATTTTTCTTCTCCGTTTTATGAAGAGTGAATTTATGTACAATTTCAGTGCTATTGTAATTGTGTGTGAATTTTATAGGGGGATTAAATTACTGCCCTCAATTTTACAATGTAAACATTACCTGCAGCCTAATAGAAAGCAACCCTATGAAAAAACAGCAGAGTGAACATGACTAATGGGAAAGCAAAGATACTGATGATGACATTGAACTTTGGTACTTCTGATCTGATTGATCCAGACTGCCAAATTAAAATTCCAAGTCATGTGTGATTTAACTTGCTATTTCATTCCTATGGCTTTTTTTTCATCTCCTGTATCATTTTTGTTCAGAATACTGCACAGGGGAAGACTGATGCACCTAGAGAAACTGAATATTTAAAAGCCACAAAATGTCATTTCGTAAATATTTGAGTATTTGGTTGACATCTCATTTCAGAAATGAAGTTGCTAAAAAACATTCTTACTAACGAACCTCTTGCCCACAAAAGAAACCCAAGTGATTCCCGTAACTGGAGGCAACTGCAGCTATCTTTAAAAAAAGGTCATTGCTTTAGATGAATACGATTTCTCAGATAAATGATTTATTAGCTATTTTACAATGGCAGCATTAAATAAATGCACAAATTACATATTTAAGGAATTCTACAATGGGCAAAAGAAAGCTGTTTCTAAACTAACAGTATGTTTTTAAATCAAGTTGCTCACTATATAGTGAAAGCGTGAGTCCGGGGTAGAAAGCATTTGGTTTGAGTCATTGTTTTGTCACTTACTAGCTGTGTCACAAATTTTTCGAACACTCTTACTGACCCTTCTTTTCTCATCCGTACAAAGAAAGACTCAATGGAATTATTTTATTTCCTTCCATCCCCATATTCAATCTTTATGTTCAGAGGCAGCATAAGGGTGGGGTGCTGGGGTTAGAATGAAGCAACCTGGTTTTGAATCCCATTTCTTATATTCACTATACATATGACATTGTTATTCAGTTGTTTCTGCCATGTCTGACTCTTTATGGCACCTTTGTAGTTTTATTGGAAAAGATACTGGAGTGGTTATCATTTTCTTCTCCAGCTCATTTTACAGATGAGGAATTGAGGCAGAGATGACTTTCCCAGCATCACACATCTAAGTAAGAGTCTGATGATAGATTAAATTCAAGAAGATGAGTCCTCCCAATTCCAGGTCCAGAATTCTATTCACTGAGCCACCTGGTGGGACTTATATATGTGACATTAGGCAAGTCAGTTAACTTCTCTGTACCACTGTTTCCTCATCAATAAAATAAGGAGTTGGTTTCTAAGCCCTGTGGAATTAAAAATAATACATAAAAGAGACAAAACAGAGAAAGAAAATTATAGACCAATTTCTCTAATGAATATAGATGCAAAAATTTTAAACAAGATTTTAGCAAAACGAATATAGCATCTTATCAAGAGAATAATACATTATGA
>CM053769.1:142969259-142997862 GCA_028658325.1 Potorous gilbertii
TATATGTCGAACCTATACAGAATTGTATGCTGTCATGGGGAGGGAGGGGGGTAGGGGGGGAAGGTGTGGGCGTATAAAATCTTAATTTTAAGGAAGTGATTGTAGAACATTTATAAATAAATAAAATAAAATAAAATAAATAATACATAAAAGGAAGGAAGGGTGGTAGAGTGAAGCTGACATTGAAGCTAGGAAGAACAAGATTCACGGTCTGCCTATGGTAAGTATTGTTCCTGTAATCTAGACAAGGGCAAGTCACCCAAATCATTAGTGTTCTAAGCCACTAAGACTTTTAATTTGCAGAAAAATGTGCCAACTTGCATTGGTGGAAAGAGTTTTCTCATTTGGTAGTTACCAAAATTCAATGAAATCACAGGTCAGTTTTTTCCTATATATATTGTAATATATACATTACAGAAATATGATAAGGGAAGCTCCATATATTCATATTTTATAAAAGTATGGGATTATATTAGTAGACTTCTATCACTGGTAGACTTGATATATTAAAAGAAGACTTTCTTTCAAAGTTGAAACTTTTTGTGGAGAAAAAATAAAGGCAATAGGAAATACCTGAAATCTTATGGAGACTAATTCACATTCTCTTCAAATGTTATCCCCCAAACTCTTTCCTATTAGGAACAACAGATGGAGAGATTTTAAAGACAGACAGAATGCTGGGAGTTGTGAAATCTGATTGCTTCCTAACAGAAACTCTCCAGTCTTCCTTCCTGGAGACTTTTGGAAAAGAAACTAGACAACATTATCAAAATAATCGGTTTGAGGAAATACTTTAAATCAAAAGGTAAAAAGAAACATATCTAATTAGACTCTTAGCCTTAGAACTCTCTACCATTTCATGACACTTACTAATCTCTCCCCTTGACCGTCTATTTTTTACATTTGTAAATTACACCTCTGACCATGTCACTTCCCTGATCAAAAAATTTTCAGTGACTCCCTGCCACTAAATTTTCAGACTTATTTTATACTATTTCTCTACAAAGGTTACTTAGTATAGAAAATAGGACATTACGTTTAGAGTTAGGAAGATCCAATTTTAATTCTGCTTCAGACATATTAACATACAAACTTGGACAAGTTCCTCAACTTTTTTTGTTCCTTAGCTTCCTCATCCATAAATTGAAGAGCTTTTAAAATTTGATGATGAGGGTTTTTAAATTTTAAATTTAGATTGTGTTATAGATAAATGACTATAAGCAGCTATGTGAATGTCAGGACTGTATCAATTTCTTTACAAGTTGCTCCAATGGATGCATTATTTTTCTTTCTTTCAGGACTTCATCACTTCATACCTGCCCCATTGCAAGAAACTGCTGGTTGGCTTCATTGTCTCAATTCCCTCCTCACTCCAGTTCATTCTCAACTCAGTTAAAATACATGATCTATTCAATGTACAGATCAGGAAATGTTACCACACTATTAAATAAACTTTAGTCACTTTCTCTTTTCCTCAGGATCAAATATAAAATTCTCTGACATATACAGCTCTTTATAACCTGAACCCTTCCTAATTTATAGCCTTCTTACATCTTACTTCATTCAATGCATTCCAGTGATTCTGGACTCTTTACTATTCCTTGAACAAGACACTGTACCTCTTTACTTGGAATTTTCACCTGCCTTTCCCTGTTGAGTTCCCAAGCATGAGATCTTTCTTCCAGGTGCAAATGAATGAGGTGGGAGCAAGGATGGTATGCACTCCATTTATTCTCAGCTAGATCAGAGTATATATAGGTATTCCACTTTCATGCATGCAAGAAGTTTGTGAACACTGTGTGTTGAGCTTACATGCTTGGCTGTTGTTGCTCTTGCTCAATATAATTGTGAAGGTTGGTTATTGAATAAGGGTGGTCCATCACGTTAAGTCATGCAAGGACATGACGTCTCAAGAAATTTCTCCTGAGGGCACTATGACCTTGATAACCCAAGAGTTCCAGACCCCTTACATTTCCCCATGCACTGAATACTTTTATCCCTTATCTCTTCCTTCTAGCATTCAGAATTACTTAAAGTCTCAGTAAAATCCCACCCTTCCCAATAAGCCTTTCTCACCCCAACCCACCACCCTTAATGCTAGTGTCTCTTCTCTAAGGTTACTTCCAATTTATAACTTTTGTTGTTGTTACTTAGTTGTGTCAGATTCTTCATGACCTTATGGAACATACTGGTCACAGGTTTTTCTTGGCAAAGATACTGTAGTGGTTTGCCATTTCCTTTTCCAATGGATGAAGGCAAAGAGAAGTTAAATGACTTTCCCAGAGTCAAACAATTAGTAAGGGCCTTAACATGGATCTTAATTCAAGTCTTTCTGATTACAGACTCAATGCTCTATCCATTGTATCAACTAGCTGTGTGCCTCATTTTTAGCTATTGAGTTCTTGGATCATTTCCATTACTCTTCATCTACACATCATCTTTAGGAAAGTGTTTCAATTAACCTTCTTATGTTCACCACATGTTTTTCTATTGCTCTTCTGGAGGCATGAAGTTCTGATTCATTGAGAATGGTACATTTACTATGACCACTATTCCTATTGTATAAACTGTGATCAATAGGTTTTTTTTTTTATTATGAAGGTCAACATAAACGAAAGCCCTTAATATAGTTTTATCTCCAAGTTATTGTATTTTAATCAAATTTTATTTTCAAAGAATCACCTTTTCTCATTTCCAACAAATATCAATAAGTATTACTTTCCCCTACTGAGAAAATAAGAAGATCCAAATCCACTTCAAACATATAGTGGGTGATGTGTTTTATCATGAATTCTCTGGAATGTGTGGTTATTTTATTGATGAGAGCTCCCAAGTTTTTATAAAGTTCTTTGTCTCCCTCATTCAATCATTCTAAAAGCAATGGCTATCTACTCTCTTCTTCTTACTTATGTCTAAGCTTAACTTGTTCATCTGTGGTGTTTTATCTTTTTTCTTTATAAATCAATGAAATGCCCTTTCTAATGAATGTTATAGTCAGGAATAATAAATATTCTGAAATCACTTATTGTTTCTTCATTTTAATTGTTATATCAATTTCCTTTGATTGTTTATAAATTCTAGTGAAGAATTCCTGAAATATCCTGCGATCTCTTTATTTTGCATAATATAACCCCTAATGATGAGGAACTCAACATCTTTAGGGAATCCATTTCTTTACAAACTTAGCACAGAATGTGTTTCAGAGCCACAATTGTGAATAACTATAATAAGCGTTCATAGTCTTATTTTGTATTTCACTTTATAGTGATAATCAGACAATATTTTAACAAAGCCATATCTTTGTTTCTATCAAAACATATATTTAAAAGAATTGTATTGATTTAGAAAAATTACATTGCTTAAATTTCTCCCAGTATATCTCCTTAAACCTAATCCCAAAGAGCTATCCCATATAACAAAGGACATTTTAAAATAATAAACAGCAACATAGGTTTGATTATAACATTGATGAGAAAATTTATTTTTGTTATTGAGTTGTAATACTCACAACAATTTGCCATTTTCCTTCCTAAGATTATGTATATTTCTTTTTATTCCAAATTTTTACAACTTTTGGATGCTTTAAGGATGAACTATATGCTATAGAATGAAAATGTGTCTTATAGTTTCTTTTTGGAAGTGTAAAGAAATTTGAAAAACATCAGCATAGTTGTTTTGTTCATACAAATTCAAGAAAAATAATTTCATGGAACGTTTGTTAATCTTGGAATGTGTTTATCATGTTGGACATAAGCAAAAATGTTTATCCTGAAAATTAAGTTCAGGTTATGAATCAATATCTCTTTAGAAAAATCAGAAAATTGATAAATTATTATACTATCTCCAAAAGGTTTCCAAATTGTATCAAGACATATCTTGATACTTGCCTTTAATGATATCCAGTCAGGTAGACAGAAGGGAGGATAGCAATAAAGGTAAAAGGCTTTGGGAAAGTATAATATAAGAGAACAATGATTTGTAAAGCATTCAGAACTTTTATGGATATATATCAGAAATGCATTCTTCAAGAACAGAACAAGCATACAGGGCAATAATCATCAAAATAATCCTGTAATAGATATGAAATCGATTAGTTGATCAGTAGGTTTGTAACTGACATACAGAAATAAATGACCACAGTAATCTAGTTTTAAACAAATCCAAAGGTCTAAGACTTGGGGTCAAGAACTGACTATTCCACAGAGTTCTGGGAAAATTGCAAAGTGTTCAGACAGGACTGTGCACAGAACAAAATTGTATAGGATACACCAATATAAGTTCAAAACAAGTATATGATTTAAACATATGTAATGGTAATTTGAATTGGAAATTATTTCTTATTCATTATGTGTGTTTGTCCTTCATTGCTGAAGACCATGCCATCAGAGAAATAATGACATGATTTACACTTGACTTTGTTTTTGACTGAGGGAGGTCTGTGCAGGTCACCAGCCTCAATTTGCCTCCAGAGCCACCTGAATCCAGTGACCAGATATTCATCAGGATGACCGGAGATGACCCAGAATGAGGCAATTGGGGTTAAATGACTTGCCCAGGGTCACATAGCTAGTGAGTGTATTACGCCCATTAAATTACCTGGAAACCTAAATCACATATGGGGGAAGGAGTTTGCTGAACAAGCAGAACAGGAACAGTGGAGCAGAACCTGGAAGCAATAAACGAGTGGGGTTAGGATAGAAGGGAGAGGACATAGGCAGGCACATGCAGCAATTCTCAGTCTCCTGAGTGTTTTAATGTTAGAAAGCCCCAGCAGAGGTGGGGAGGCTTACTTTGCTCCCTGCAGTGATCATGTTTATTAACTTCTTGGTCACTATGAAGGACTTTTCTTTCTGGATATGGGATTTGTCTTTCTGGTGCCTAAATAAAGGTTTTTCTTCTGTCTTTTATATAGAGAATCTTTTATATTTGTGATTGAAAACTATGCTGGCATATTCATAGTCATCACCAGAACTGTGAATATTGCCTTGGTGATACAATATAAAGGATGATGTCATAAGCCAATTTCGGATGCATGTTAAAAGATTACTTTCTACATCTTTAGGTAAAGGAGAAGTTGATGAACAATATTTTGATTGCACTAAATTTTAAGAATTAAATAATTAATTGCTTAAGCAGTTAAAATTAGAAGAAAGACAGGAGCATGAAGGCAATAATTTACAGCGTTTCTCTGATAAGGGTCTCATTTCACAAATATATATTGAAGTGGATCAAATCTATAAAAGAGCCATTCCCCAACTGACAAATGGTAAAAGGATATAAATAGGCAATTTTCAGAATTTAAAATCAAAGACATCAATATGCACATAAAAATTCTCTAAATAACTAATGGAGAAAGGTTAATTAAAACAACTCCAAGATATTACCTCACAAACATCACTTTGTTTAGTATGAGAAAAAATGAAAATGACAAATGTTGGAGGACATGTAGAAAACAGGCATATTAATATGTTAGTGATTCAAACTTTCTGGAGAATAATTTAAAATTATACTCAAAGGGCATCAATGTGTGCATACTCTTTGACCCAGGAATACCATTAATAGCTCTATAATCCAAAGAGATAAAAGAAGCAATAAAAGGTATGCATATGTACAGAAAATAGTGATAGCAGCTCTTTTTATCATGGCAAAGAACTGAAAGCTGAGGGGAAGCTCATTACTTGACTAATAGCTAAAATGGATATAGTATATGATTGTGAAATAACAGCTTTTATGCTATAAGAAATGAATTGTATGGTTTCAGAAAAGCAAAACAAAACCCAGGAACCTATGTGGATTGATGCAGAGTGAAGTGAGCTAAACCAGGACGATATTGTGGATAGTAACTATATTACATATGCATGTGTATATATGTATATAGATACATATATATGTGTATCTATATACATATGTATGCATATATATATATATATACATATATCTACTTATAATTATCACACATTCAGAAAGCATATAGTCTAGAAAGAAGATAAAATATACAAATACACATAAATAATAAGTACTTCATAGAAAGCAAATAAAATATTTTTAAAAGATTTATTGTATGATCAAAAGTTCATTCTTAACTTGGGGGAAGAAGGTTTTCCAAGATGATTTTCTGACGAAATTCAAATATGAAAGTGGGAATTCTGTGCAGATAAATAAGTATAGAAATCTCAGGCAAAGTTTAGGGAGTTTGAGGGGGAGCATAAGACACATTCTTGGGAGAGAAGATGGTCCAGTTTGGTTGGAATGTTGAGTACATGTAGAGGAGGTAAGATTGGAGATATAGCATTATAGATTCAGACATATAACAGACCTTAGAAGTCTTCTACTTCAATCCCATCATTTTGTAAATAAAGATATTGAAGATTATAAAAGTTAAATAAATAAATGTATTAAAAAAGGTGTAGGAAATAGAATTAAATTCAAAAACTGTTTCCTTGCTTCAAATCTAAAGTTCTTTCCTTTGTGCTGCAATAATGAAACCACTTTGTAAACAGTCTTGAATTCCATATGCAAAAGTTTATACTTCCCTTTTGATATACGTATATGTGTATATATATATATATATATATATATATATATATATGTGTGTGTGTGTGTGTGTGTGTGTGTGTGTGTGTGTGTGTGTGTGTATGACATATCACAATGAAAATAAAAAGAAGATTATTTCATTTTATAGGAAAAATAGACAAGCAAGGAGAAAAGAAATTTAAAAAGACCAGTATCAAGGGTCTTTTTTAATTAAAAAGGTTACTCTAATTTAATAGCTTGAAGAAAAGGCTAATGACTCACTCACTAAGTCATTCCAGAAGTGTGCTTGAAACACAATCTGCCTTACTGGTGTTTTTTTTCTTCTTAGACAAGACACACCTCATCTCAGCTCTTAGCATTTCCCATTTTAAGTTTGAATTTTTGAAGATGAAAATTTTAGCTATGACCCTATCAATTAAGCATGGCACTATGAGAGAACAATTTCAAAAGAGAAAAAAATAAAACACTTTCCTTTGTAAATATCTCTACCTAATTTTTTAGCCCTAATTGTTACATTTTACTTCATAGAATGCTTTCCTGATGCTTTTACAAAATGAAAATCTAAGGTATGACATTAAATATAAAATTTCACTTCTCCCCTTACTTTCTTTTTATTTCTGCTCTGAATAGCTCACATTAAATTTAGGGTCAAGTAAAAGCATGGGGTTAGGGAGTAAATTCTGTGTGTCCTTATTACCTGCTAACCTTGGTAATGGGCCTATCAATTCTATTCGCTATCCAAGAGGGAATAATAGAGCGAAAAAAGTCCTGACTGAAGGCTTAGTGGGCAGGAAGCAGGGATGAAAAGGTGATATGATTGTACGGTACTGTGGAGAAAATTCTGGACTTGTGGGTGGGAGATGTGACTTTCAACAACTGATTCCATTGTTGACTTGATGTGTACAATAATTAACATGTCTGAATTTCATTAACCTCATTTGTAAATTGGGAATATATATTTATGCTACCTGCCAGCAAGGTTGTTGAAAGGAAAAGGCTATGCAGATCTTTAATACATGGTGTTTTTCTTATTGTTGTCAACGTTCAATAGAATGAGAGCCTTCTTATGAGCAATAACACAGGATGGTCTAGGGATTTTAGGCTTCAGGCTCCAACTCTGTGACCCTGAAAGTGTATGATTTGGGGCAAGTCATTATACTTCAAATGTTCAGTTTTAAAATGAGATTAAGACAGTGTGATGTAGTGGATAAAGAGATAGTCGCCGAACCAAGAGAGACCTCCATTCAAGTACTACTTCTGAAATGGACGGAGTTAATAAGTCACAGGCAAAAGTCAATTAGGAATTTCAATAGCATCATTTATTAGCCAGGCTGGTGGCTGCCTCATGT
Organism: Potorous gilbertii; assembly: GCA_028658325.1. NCBI lineage: Eukaryota > Metazoa > Chordata > Mammalia > Diprotodontia > Potoroidae > Potorous > Potorous gilbertii. Next base: position 142,977,143 of record CM053769.1, read on the forward strand.
AGAGACCCAGAGGAGACAGCCCTGAACTGAGGTGGGTGAGTGCATTTTAAGCATTTTGACACTACTTGGTACAGCCTTGCAGTTTCAACAACAAACAGAGTTCTGGCAGAGCAAGAGAGGGGCTTGCTGCTAGGCAAGAACCCCCACACAGAAGGTGGTAGTCAGGGTGCTACTAGGCAAAGGCCCCCTCACAGAAAACAGGTGCCAGGAGAGGTAGCCAATCAGGAAGCAGGGGGGGCTCAGCAGAAGGTGGTTACCTGGCAATGGGGGTCTAACATTAGGGGGGCACAAGTGGTTACCATGCAAATGGACTAAACAAAAAATGACTGTTAACAATTCATCAGATATTAAACCAAAGGGGAATAACATTTTGACAGGGGCCCAACAACAGAAAAACTGTTACTAGGCAAGTTATCCAACCCTGCCCTGTAACCTAACAGATATCTCTCAATCTAGGGCCGGGAGGAATAATGTCCATTTTACTTCAAACACGTAGTGATCTATCTGGAAAAATTATTTCACTCATATGTAACTGTATTAGTATATAATTTTCAGAGAAGGTGCCAGCCTCCGTTGGTAGGAGTTCCTTCCCATTATCTTTCTATTCTAAGGAAATCACAGGTTGGGTAACTATTTCTTTCTCTCTCCCTTCTAAGCAAATAAGAGGAGCTTGCTGTCCAGGCAATAGAGCAACTACTTGGAGCTGAAGGAATGGTGGTACTTCCCTGCATCTAAGGCAGGTGACACCAGGGTAGACTTCCAGAGCAACATCAAAGCCGGCTTAGTCTCTTCCTTTTTTGGTGGGAAATTTTCTCTTGATTCTTTCCTGACTACTGATATCTGGTAAGAGACAATGCCATAAGGGCAGATTACGTGGGCTTTGGTTTTGTCTGAGTCCATTATATGACTTCATGAATATGGGCCTCAAATCTTTACCTCTTCAGAATCTGTTTTTTCATTTAAGATGAACAAGGGAAGTTTGTGAATTTGTAATGGTCAGGAAAAGGAGCCATCTAGGAGTTTAAGAGTAAAGAAACTGATTCTCCACTGTTTTGTAGGCAGATTAGCATCAATGCTCAGAGGTGTAAGTTATCTTTGGGTCACAAATCTAGCATGTGTAAATTTTAGGAGGTGTACATAAGGTAACAAAAACACTTTTAAGTTTTCCTTGTGATCATGCAGTCACAGTGGAGATGTTGAACCTACAAAGGTAGATATAGCATTTTCCCTCCCTTCAAGGAGCTTACAGTTCCTACGGTTGCTATGAAAATTTTGATTTGAAGTTAATTGCCAAGAGAAGAATCTCAAAGTAACAGAAGGTTGGCATGAATAAGTATACAGGATAGTTATCCAATGTTAATGGGAAGGAGATGAGTAATGAAAATGATTTCCAAATGGCACCAAGCTTTCTCCCTTTCTGGGGCTGCCACTAGGCCACAGATGAAATGAGAGGACCAGAGTCTCTGGACTGCTCTTAGATTTGATCATCATATTGTAATAGAACTTTTGTACCTTGAGAAGAGTCAAAGGAGGAAAAAAGAGAACTTATGACTACAAGCAAAGAAACCCCAAATATCTAGTCACTGGAGTAAATTTCCTGGGTAACTTTGTTAAAAGTTTGTTTCATTATGCCCCAAGTTGCATGTATCTCTAGGGAAGTTTTATATACCATGTTATATGTCTCCAGAGGTCCTGGAGACGAAATTTGACATGGCGAGGTAATATTGGATCAATATCACCAAGTCAGCAACAGCTAGATTTTCATAATTATCACAGTGGACCTTGATATTGCCCTTTAACATCTGAAAAGTAGTTTACATATATTTTCTATTTCGATCCAACAAACCTGTGAGGAAAGAGCTATCATTATCCATATTTTATTGATGATCAAACTTGGAATGAGCAATTCTAGGTGAAAGTTATATAGTTTGAAGAAGTTAGCTCAGGTTTTCCTGACACCAAGACCAATGCCTAGTTCTCCGTGTCAAGCAACTCCTCAATTGATAAACATTGTCTTTGGGTTCTCACCCTTTTTTACTCCTGCTCCCTTTGCCGAAATGCCATGACTTTTGTAGGTAGAGGCCAAAGTTCTCTGATGCTATATGACAGGAGATTCAACCTAAAAAACTGAATTAAGTATTTAATATATTCTGCCAATTTATTGTAAGTGTTATGAAACTTGTGAGTCACTAGGCCAGGCATAGAGTTCCCCTTTCTATTAATATCTTGTGTCTCAGATTTTTCTGCCCTTCCAAAATAATTGTTTATATTTATTTCTCTGAGTAATTGATGGATATACTTTTGATTTCTTATATTTCTAGGATTTCTACAAATATCTCCTTAATGTGCCAACTGTCATGAAATATTGGTATCTCAAATGTTATTAATCTGATTTTTTAAGGGAGGAAAATCAATTCTGAAATATTCTTGGAAAGATTATTGTGGTATCATGACACCTACCCAACAAAATTCCATACTACATTGTTTTTTCCCAGAGAATAGTAAAATTTTGCTAAGAAGTTGACTTTTGTTATGAAGCATTTTTCAATCCTGAATATATCTATACCTATCTATATCTATACACACAGATATACATATATATGCACACACATACACATATATTCATGTATATATATATATATATATATATATATATATGTATATGTAGGTACGTGTCTATGTGCATATGTATGTATATATATATGTGTGTGTACATATGTGTGTATACATGTATATATTTATACATACATACAGAGAGATGGATAGATAGACATGGTTACATAGACAAAAGTAAAATATCTCTTGCTTTCAAGAAATTTGTATTCTATCAAAGTGAACAATGAATATATTTATAGCCACAATATATACAAAATGAACACAAGGCGATTCAAACATGATGGGGAGGACCTCTGGGTATCATGAAATGGCTTATGGAGGAGGCAGCCTTTGAGGAGAGAGGTGAAGGAAATTTTTGACTATGTGTGTGAGGAGATAAAATGATGGAGAAAGGATCTTCCAAAATTCCCCTCCAAACAATGCTAAAATAATTCCTTAAAACAAATTTTGAACAAACTACAGGATGGGGTGAAACAATTTTCCAGTCTAAGACAACTTAGGAGTTTAGTAGGAAAGGTCTGTCTCAGCAAGGTGAGAGTGTAGTGTAATGCAAAGAAGGCCACATTCCATGACTTTTCTCAGAATTCATTGTTGTACAGGAATTTGCTTTTGGCCTTAAAGCTAAAGATGCATGTTTCAAATCCATGTGGTAGCTGTTTCCCTATGGCCAATTCCTTTTACTGTTTGGCCTTCAATTTCTTAATGTTTAAAATTAGGCTAATAAATTTTGATGATATATCACAAAAGGCTATTCTGAAGAGGGTTCCCTATAAGTGATCTTTTATTATTCCTACTTCAAAAATGTATCTATACATGAAATTCTTGAAAAAATTGTTCATGTGAGTCTTCCCTCTGACAACCTCTATCACAGCTGACCATAGTAATATTCATAAAATTAATATGCAGTAATGTCGCAAACATATTTATTAAAATTCGGTGGTTCTCTATTGCCTCTACGATCAAAGATATACTCCTCTATCATTTAAAACTTTTCTGAATTTGACTTCAGCGTATTCTTCTAATCTTTTATTCTTAATTTTTATTCCCTACCTCCCATTTCCCTACTTTATACTCCTGCCAAACTGGTCCATTTATTTTTTACTTCCATGTATCTCTTATTTCCATTTTGTCTAGAATCACGAAAACATCAACTTATCCAGGCCTGATGATAAACTGTCATTATTATTAAAACCATTAGTATTATATTAGTATTATTACCAACACTATAGCAGCTAACATTTATATAGGTCTTACTATGTGCCAGGCATTGTGCTAAGTACCTCACAGCTATTTAATTTTATCCTTACAACAATTCTGGGAGGTAGGCATTATTAAAATCCGTAGTTTATAGTTGAGGAAACTGAGGTAAACAGATTAAGTGTCACATATAGAGGCTGGATTTAGACGTCGGGTCTTCCCGACTGCCAAGCCCAGCACTCTACTACACCACCAAGTTGAATGTTCTCCTTTCTTACCTGTGCCTCTTGGATTCTCTCATTTCTTTTAAGACTCAGATAAAGCACCAACTTCTACATTAGGTATTCCTCATCATCACAGTCACTCATGCTTCTTCTTCAAGGTTACCTTGTATCTATTTGATAAATGCTTTGAATATATCTATATATGTCAAATTTTCTCTCCCATTAAAATACAATCTACTTGATGGAAGATTTTTGTTTTTCACTTTTGCATTCCTAAATCCTTGCTGACCTTACAACCAAAGTATTTCTAGTCTTTTCTTTTTTAACACCTGATTTTATTTTTCAATTTCTTTTTTTTTCTGTATAAAGTAGTCTGTGATGGACAAGGGCCCTAACCTCTCAAGGTCAGAGTCAGTTGGAGCTGGTAGTCATTGGAAGGAGGGTTGGTTGTAGGGACTGGACTGAGGGGAAAGGTTCCCTGCTTTGCCAGTAGTCCTAGGTGGAAAAGATGAACTGCTCTCCGTGGAGCCCAGGGTATAGTAAAAGGGGTAATAGGGAGGAGTACTGGGCTAGGGAGATGGAAATCACCTTAATCCATTCCTTCATTCTCTTCTTCTATTTCCCCAGTGGTGACATTCTCTGTAGTCTTGGAAGCCTCCTCTTCTTTTTTCTTTTTCTTGGTCTTCCAACTGGCTGAACTCTGAAGGAGTGTCTTTAGTTCTGCACTATAGACTTCAAGCTCAGGCTTGAAGAGACCTATTTGCATGGGACTATTGACCCTGGGACCATTGGCCATGGGGAGTACTGTGAATTTGAACTGGATAACAAACTCACCTGTCATCTCATAGAGAACAATGAATGATAGGAGCAATATATGTTGAGTGCATTCCACCACATATATCCAGGCTTATTTTTCATACTCAGACAACCTGAGAGTGAATGGCATGGCATAATATCACCTCTCCACCTCACTAAAAAAGGCATGGGAAGTTTTCATTTTCAGACTCTACTGTTGTGAAGGATCTCACTTATATAGATGGTAGTTCCCTGTCCTGCATCCTTGATCTTTCCCTCTCCTGAGTCCACAAGAATATCCACAGGATAGACTTTATGGACTTCAAACTCAGCTTTTTCATAGTCCTTCTTCTGCTGGTTTGTGGGGTTTTGAATGATTTTTTTTTTCTCTCCATCGATGACATGTTGCTTCAGTTGTTGGAACAACATACATTCTATTGATATACAGTTAAATGAATTGATTAGGGGAAGAATCAAGATGGCAAAGTAGAAGGAAGGACCTGCTCTAGCTTTACCCCTATAGCCCATAAAATGCTTGTAAAAAAATGACTCTAAACAAATTTGAGAGCACCAGAAGCCACAAAGTGACAGAGTGAAAGAGATTTCCAGCCCAAGACAGCCCAAAAGGCCAACAGGAAAGGTCTATCTCACCAGGATCAGAGCAGCATGTAGCCCAGCCTTGGCTGCATGGCAGAACTGGAGCAGGCTTCAAGGCATGGAATAACTGCATATGATAGCAACTGCAGTTCCCTGATCTCTCATCACACAAATGCCAAAGATGGCTTCAAAGGACAGTAAGAAAACTCTTTCACATGAGTGAGAAGGCCCCTCTATGGCCCCAACCTTTGCTCCAGGGTGGCAGTACTCACTGGGGAACAGTTTCCACTTTTGGAGCCCTTGGCCTCAAGGCACTGGGGGAATTGAAGAGCCAATCTGTGTTTCAATCCTGAGTGGTGGTCCTGGGGTGAGGAGCACTGTCATAGTGTAGCTGGTGGAGGCTCTGGAGAGGGAATACTACTCGTAGATCCTGGGCAAAAAAGAGTGTCTGTGGTAGTTCACAGATCAGAGTGCAGGCCAGACCCTTACTCTCATGGGATGTGGTTTAAGGAGGGAATAATACACAATAATCCAATAATCAATTGGATAAGGAAATCTATTTTACCCTGTAGGAAGGCAAGGGGGAAGAGGATAGAAGAAGGAAGATAATAGAAAGGACAGCAAATTGGGAAAAGGGATAATCAGAAGGGAACACTGTTGTGGGAGGACAAGTCAAGGGAAAGAATAGAATAAATGAAGGGCAGGATAGGACAGAGGGACATGTGGTTAGTCTTTTACAACATAACTATTATGGAAGTGCTTTGCATTGTTACACATGTATGACCTAATTGCTTGTTTTCTCAATGAGGGTGGGTGAGAAGGGAGGGAGAGAATATGGACCTCAAAACTTTGAGAATGAATGTTAAAAAGTGTTTTAGCATGCAACTGGAAATTAAGTTCTACAGGTAATGGAGTATAGAAATCTATTCTGCCCTAAAGGAAAATAGAGGGGAAGAGGGATGGAAAGAAGGTGGGATATAGAACAGACAACAGACTGGAAGTAGGGGTAGATGGGGTGCAAGCTGTCCTGGGGTGGGTAGATAGAGATGGGGAGAAAATTTTGAATTCAAATTCTTGTGGAAGTGAATGTTAAGAACTGAAAATAAATAAATTATATATTTAAAAAAAATAAATGTATGGACAAATCTGTTCCAGACATCTCCATTCTGGTTTCCAAGCTTGTCCAGGTGCAGGGCTGTCTCAGCAAACAGGTAAGCTGCCTTAATCACATCTGTTTTTCTCCCGGTCAATGGGGTGCCCTTAAATGAATAAACCACAAAACTCTGGATGACATTTGCAATGAAGCCATCCTGCTTAGCCTCCTTGGTTGTGTCCAGAGCTCCCATCGTATGTGAGGGAGGAAGGAGAGCTACTGAGCAAGAAAACAAAAGGAAGTGGGTGGGCTGGCTGGCAGACTCACCAAAGTCTTGTCTTTTCAGTTAGGTGCTGTCATTACACGTTTGAAAATATGAAAGCCATCTCCACAACACGAGGAAGCAGTGAATGGATGCTTAGATGATTGTCTGTTATGTTGTATGAGATAATCATTGGGACTCAAGAATTGCTTCTATGCTCTATTATTCATATAGACTTATATAACTATAACACAAGAAGACAGATAAAAAGACCTTTGAAAGGTAACAGCATCAACAGAATATTAAAATTACTAGCAATGTTAAAAAAATAAAATATTACAAAAAAATAGGGGTGGAAGTCACTTTGGAGGTTGACCAATCTAATTTTCTACCATATGAGGAAAATGATTCATAAATATGTGGTGATTTTTTCCAGCATCACAAAAATTACTGGGATAGCCATGGTTAGAATCCTGGACTCCTACTTCTCATTTTAATACTCTTTTCAACAAATTGTAGCTGTCTCATATCATAAAGATGCTTAATTTCCCCTTTGGAAGATGTTGAATCAATCAGTTTTTGTCCTATCATCAAATCTCTTGGTTAGAAACGAGTAAACTTTCACTGGGGATGAAGTAAGGAAGGGGAGACAAAACTTGACATTTCAGCATAGTGATAAATACATTTCATGAAACTTCCTATCATAAGAACCATGTTGTAACTACGTGGTAATTCTATTGGAAAAAGGATAATTATGTGTCAAGTTGCATTAATGTTCCGGCATTTTCTCCTGAGTATTTGGTAATTAAGTTGTCACTGGCTAGTATATAGCAAAAACCACTTACATTGAAGTCTTTCCAGGAGCGGGGCTATCCCTAACTGTTATGTTATCTGATCTAGATCCACTAGAGGGAAGACAAGAACATTTCAGCTACACCATGAGCTATGCTTTCTGAAGCTTGAGGAAAATGACAAATATTTGAGTCCTCAGAATTTTTGGAGAAAAATCTTTTATTAGAATCAAGTTTGAATATGAAATCTCTCCGAGTATTTGGATAAAAACACTGGGTAATTATTTTACTCAGTGAGAAAATATAGGATAATTTTATTTTCAAATAGCAAATGGATGGCAAATGTCTTTGTGAAACAATCATGGAAAAGCAAGTCTTTTTAAAAGCCATGGAGAGTACTTTTGATAGCCTGAGTGTAATCAGGTTTGATTTTATCTAGTGATTAGCAGAGATTACTGATTTAATTACTTACAAATGGAATCACAAAATATTAGAGCAGGAAGAAACCTTAGAAATCAATTGGGCCCGAGTTCTTCATTTTACTCACAGAGAAATGGCTGTCCAGAGAGAAGTAGCTTCTGAAAAGTGACACACCAAATTATTAGAAGAAAGATTTTATTAATGTAGAACAAGCACAATGAAGTGGAAATACTTTGGATACATATTCAGGAAATCTGGATTTCAGCAAATTCTGCTACAGAAATTTCTACCATGTAAGAACTGGAAGTGACCTAAGAGATTTATGTCAGTCACTTCATTCTGTATAAGAAAAAATTAAGACCCCAAATAATGAAATTATTTGCCCAGTAAGAAGTAGAGGTAGGATGTGAATTAATATCCTATAATTCAATTCACCCATCACCAAAGGAAAGGGAAGAAGGAAGGCAATAGTAATTTATTAAGCACCTGCTATATGCTAAGCATTGTGCTTGGCACTTTACAAATATATCTCACGGTATTATTAATCTGAGGGTCAGTACTCTTGGGAGATAGGTACTATTAGTATCCCCATCTTGCAAGTGAGGAAATGGAGGTAGACAGAAATTAAAGTGATGTTTCCTGGATCTCACAGCTGGAAAGTGTTTGAGGCTGTAATTTAAATTTGTCTATCCTGATTCCAGAACCAGCACTCTATCCAATGTACCAACTAGATGCCCCAATAATGATAACAAATATCTTTCTTATCTACTGAAATAAGGATTGAATCTTATTTTCTTCCTCTATAATCAAAAAGGTTCTATAATACAAAATGAGATGGAATAGTCATGGCAGTTCATTGGTGTACAATACTTCCAGGAGGGATTTTTTTTTCTACTGAGATCAGCAACTGACCATTACATTACTACAAGATAGTTAACCAAGAAAATTAGAAGATAAATGAATTACCCATAGTCTCAGAGCCAGTATATGGCAAAGGCCTGGTTCTAACATGGATCTTCAAGCAGGTCCCTGCTTCTACTCTGCCATCTTGTCTCCACACCCTCACAGGTTTTGTTTTATTTTGTTTGTTTGTTTTTTAGAAAATAACTTGGATAGATTATTGGATCCACTGGAGTAGGGAAAGTCTTAAGACAGGGAGATGAGTTGGAAGACTAGTGCAATAATCCAGGCAAAGTTGTGATAATGACCTGAACTGGGTTAGAATCTGCATTACTGGATGAAAGGGGATATTTTATGTACTAGAGAAAAAAACCAAAATTGGCAATTTGATTAGATATATTGAATGAATGAGAAAGGAAAAGAAAAGATGACAACATGGGTGTGACTCTAGGTGACTAGAAGATTATTGGGGTTTTCAATAATGCCAGGTTAATTTAGATGAGGGTTTTCTTGGGGGGGGAAATGTAATGCATTTACCTTCCCCGAATGCTCTCCCACTTTTATTTGACTTTAGATAAAATTTGTAGTTCTTCCGGTAATTTTTTTAGACATGTACAATTCCTTTCTTTCTTTCATGTTTGCCTATAGTTCTTTTGACATCATTGTCTACTGAGTTTGTGTCTATCTTTCTTGTCACTACAGTAGCTTTGAATGATCAAGTTCATGTTGTTTTTGTTGATTGCTAATTTTCCACTCTCTTCCTTTGAATTTTATGTTAAAGTTTGGCTTAGTTCCCAGCATGAAGGATGACAGGTGTATTGTCCCAAACATCAGGCATTTTTGAAGTACAATTTTCAAAGTTTGTTCTGGGCATTTGGATATTGTTGGTGGGTCCAATGTGGTATGATCTAAGGAAAGATTTGGCCACTGCTGTTTCGCTCTGCCTTCTTGTCCTTACCCAGGAAGGGCTTTTGAGCCTTTGGAATCAAAATAAGTATTGCTCCCAAGTGGCACTATTACCTTAGGACAAGAAGTGATACGTCTCAGGGCCTCTGTCACCTTGGGAAAACGAGTGATGCTGCCCTTCATGATTCTTGTTCCTTCATCACTAAAAGTATTCCTCTCTGCTTTAACATATTACCCAGAAATGGGTATTAATAATGCACTTGCCATACAGTTCTGTGCCCACTGCTAACAGAGAAGTCTCCCGTAATGTTTTTTTTTCTGATTAGTTGTCTTTACCATCTCCAAATTGAAAGTATCTGAAGCTGCTGCTGCTGTTGTCACCAACCAAGTCCTACAACTAGTGTTGTATCCACATGGGATCCAGTCCAGCTTTTACCTCTTTGTTATAGATCTCTTCTTCAACTTCCTAAGTTGTCTTCAACTAGAAGAATATCTCTTCCTAATCTGTTGTTGATTCCACCACTCTAGAATTCTATTTGAAACATTACTTTAAAGTTGCTTTGAGGGTAATGTTGAGAAGCCATGAAATAGGGTTTCTTCTAATCAGTGAATTTGCCTCCTCCCCAAGAATCCTGATGTTACATTTTTATACAATTTATTCAGCATCTCTAAAATGTTTATTTTCTGAGACTGGCTTACTTACTATATCACATTTCTGAGAATTTTAGATGTTAGCTTCAACCTTCTGAATCTACAGCATTTCAGATTCATTGTGTTACTACCATCTCTCTGTATATATTCTTTCAGTCCCAGATTCTCCTCCTCTTTATGATACTTCTTTTTAGTATCTTTTGAAGGACCTTCATGCTTACATGTTCACTACCTGTGAGTGAAGTTTCTAAGCATTCATTTATCATCTCTATGGAGATGACAATAAAATTTACATATCTAGCCCACATCCCACTGTTGAACTCTAGCCCATACGATCCTACTTCTTGTGGACAGGTGAAATTGATTTTTTTTCATGGACATCTCAAACTCAACATGTCTAAAGCATGTGCAGACACTTCCAGGCAAACTCTGCGGAAACAATAGTGGCAAGCCCTATGGGTAGCTGTATTGGGAGGTAGGCTTGATTTCAGTCATAGGAATTTTCACTTCCTTGACAGTGTGGGCAGTCAGGCTCTGAGCAGGGGAAGATTGACAGAACCTTTACTGACAAGGGATGGCAGACACAGCTATACTACTGAAATGCCGTCCTGGGCAAGAAAGAACCAGCACACATTAGTGAATGCAGAAGCAGTGGGGCAGCAACACTGTTGTCTATGGGCACTTACAGGATAGCTGAGTTTTCAGTCTCAGTTCCAGCCCAGAAGGGAAAACTGAAGATCATATACATATCCATGCTCATGGAGCAAAATCATTTCGAACATAGTGTGTCATGAAACCCTAGCTGTGACTTAAAAAGGGAAAGAAATGCAGAAATTGGTCTTAGAACAAAGCACAAAACAAGGACATTCAGTGAACTGACAGACTTTCAGGATTTTATTGCAGAAAGATTAGAACTTAATAGAAAATTTACCATACAAAATCCTGGAGAAATATAAGGCAAATATCAAAGAGTAATCACAAAGGGCTCAATAAGGATAAATTATTTACTTTTTATATTTGGATATGTAAACTGTATGTCTAGGATGGTCATTAGCAATTGAGGAGTTTGAAAGAGTGGGATAGAACTGAGTATGGTGTGATTTTAAAAGAAAAATGGTGCAATAAAATGCAAAAAGAGTAATTATCTTATACAAATGATGTGTGAGAGGAAGAAGTGATACAGAGGAATTAGATGGGGAAGGAGGGTGGGTAATTCTGGAGTGCTGTTCCCTTTGGAAATGGATTAATGAGGGAATGATATATATACACAAACATATGAATGTATGAAAGTCTTCTAAATTCAAAAACAAATAAGATGAAAAGAGCATAAGGAGGAGGGAGAGGATAATAGAGAAACAGAATAAGATAAGGAAAGGAATAGGAGGGCAAGATAATGGGTAGAAGTAAAGTACTGAGAGGGAGGAGCAATAGGAATGGGCTTAGAAGAATAATGAGGAAATAGAAAGGATGAAAATATACAATAAGTAATTATAGTTTAGAATGTAAATAGGATGAATTTACATTTAAAATGGAAACTTATAAAAGATTAAAATTTTGCATTCTACAACATATGGCTTTTAGCAAATGATAAAAATTGAGATATACACACAAACAGAAACAAAGTTCCAGAGTAGAATCTATTTTGTAAAAGAACAGGGACAGTAATCATGACCTGTTGGTGGATTTGTGAAATGGTCCAACAGTTTTGGAGATTTATTGGGAAACACACCTAAAGGGCTAAAAAATTGTATATGGTTGTTATCCTTCATTCTTCGGTCTCAAAGAGGGCCAAAATGACATCACAAAGTTGAGTCAAGGTAGTGTGTCCAGCTATGTCCGATCAAAATAACATGAGCTTTAAATGCTACCAAAGGTCAGGAACAAATAGTTCATATGAACATTTGGAGTAGAGATGGCTCTAAATTTACACATCTCCCATTTCTTTTGATCTATTTCAATTCTGCTTTCCTTATAGTACATAGTGCCTTTTTGTGATGCAGGCACACCATTCTGAATGGTTCTTTACCAACATTACTCATGTCACACAAGTAGTTCCAAAGTTCTTCAGCAAGACCTAAAGAGTATCATTGAATTACTTCTGTCCACCATGTGAACACTTGCTTATTTCTTTTACCTTTATAGAGGTGGATAATGAAGACACTCTTCTACTCCAGGGGGATAAACTCCTCTTGCCATATAAATTGGAAGGTTTCAGTTAGCTTTTGTATAAGTAGTGGCCCCCCTGTCTTGTACATCTCAGTTGGAATGGAATCAGCAAAAAAATACTCTGCCACAAAAGAGAAGCTCAATGCCATTCAAAACCTCTTCTTCAGGTGACAATTAAGCTAGGGAGGAATTCACTTCAACTTCAGCTATGTAATTGTTAATAGCATCTTAGGAAGATTATTAGCTAAGACATGAATGAACAATTGTTTTAGTTGAACAGAGTGACCCCATTGACAAAATGCTGAATTTCCAAGAAGCTTTGTGTTATGAAACTATGTCATTGACCATCCTTTGAAATATTATAATTTAAAATATCTCCTTGACTTCAGAGATAACTAGGTGGCATACACATTCCACACAGAAGTAGAATCAGATGTGATTGTTACAACAGTAAGCACTCCAATATATATAGGGGACCTGCTATCACAGGTTCTTAGATCTGCATTCATAAAAAAGAAAAACCACTTTTGAGGGTTTAACAATCACTTTAATTAAGCACATGTATCATTCACCTAATTCAGGGGAGTCAGCACCTTGAACTTCAAAGAAAATACAGAGAAATCAGAAAGATAATAGACATGGCTTCCTCTGCCTGAATTCCACAGATAATTGGATCTCAACTGTCTGACCATAGTTACCAAAGAGGGAAGCAGGGTGTCAGAGTTCTCAAAGCCAGGTTGGGGGATAGGGGTTTCCTTTCCAACTTCTCAGAGTATCTCCTCTGACCAAATAAGCACTTTCAGTGTAAAACCTCACCCTCGCAGTATTTATACACTTTTCACAGCCAGAAGGCATGACCCTTGTTGAGGGCTGGGATGGAGTGCCATTGACAAGTTCAGGATAGACCTTTGGGGAAACTGTTCTTTGAGCCTGTGCTCATTATCATCCAGAATGGCTCTGCATGCCCCCCAGATGTTGCTGATTCCCTGAGACAAACAAGAGAACTACAGAATACAAGGGATATGTAAAATAGATTCCCTCTAGGCTAATAGTCTTTAAGACAATAAGACTGGCCAAATCACTAGGACAGGAGATGAGCAGTATATCATATAGACTTGCAGTTTCTGTCTATAAATACCCTGACCCTCAGATCAATAAACGGAGTTGGCCCATCCTCTTTCACCTGTCCGTTTGTCTTCTTCTTCAGCACATCACCAAGCTGCGTGGGGACCCAGGCCATCTGCCACAGACCCTTTGACCCAGTGCCTCAATAAAAAAACAAAAGGCACTTGAGACCTTCCTACGAAACAACTCCCTTAATCAAACTTCCTAAATGGGCAGGCCCATTAATGGGTAGGGAAGATCTTTAATCACATTCAAATAGAAACATTATAATTATTAAAACAAAAACAGCAAAAGATCCTCCTTTGCTTGGTCTCACAATTGCTCAGTAACTACCTTTAATATAGCAGCCCAACAATCCCCACCTGACCCTAACAAAGTTACTTAAACTCTTTTAGCCTTAGTTGTCTCAACTGTAAAATAGAGGTAATCATAGCATCTACCCCAAAGTGTTGTTGTGAGGATTACACGAGAAAATATTTATAAAGCATTTAGCATAGTGCCTGTCTAATAGCAGGTGCTACACAAATGTTTATTTTGCACACACCCCTTCCCTTCTAGATATTTGTAAAAAGGGACTAAAATTTGTCCTTCTCCTCAGGTTTAGCATAAAAACTTGGCTTTATGCAAGTGACACCCTGTGACTTATATGATTAAATGAAATCAAAGGCTTTACATAAGATAAAAAACTGATTTATATACTGAAAAGGAAAACACTTCCATTTTCCCTTATATTTGTCATGGAACATGGAACAAGCTATGAAGATGTTGAATAACAAGGATAGACTCTAGTAAGAAAAGAAATAACTACACTTGAACTAACTAACTAATCAGTAATAGGTTGTTGTTGTTTTTGGAGAAATCATATGTCTTTGGGATATGAGGGCTATTCTCTCATCAATTTCTTGCTTGTCTTCTATAATCAGAATGATAGTCAATAGTTCTGTTTTTTCTCCCTTTCACTATTCTCCAGAGGCTATATATCATTAATTGAATTCCATAAGCATTTATGAAATACATTCTGCAAGGTAGTAGCATCTATTGATTAAAGTTTATTGATCTAGAATAATTTATTGATCAAAAGATAAAAAAGAGAAAACTCCTTTACATTCCTGTGGGGGAAGGAGACAGTGTATTCAAAAAGTGTAAACTTTCCTTCAGAGATGATGCTACAGTCTTGCAAGGATGGGGGAAGTATCTATATGTGGATATGTTTGATTTTCCTTATAATTTTCAGGGTCAAGCTTTTGACCTCAGAAAAACTCTCTTCCTTCAAAAATGACAAACAAATGAAAACACAAGGTTGACTACAGACATACTACTGAGAAAGACAGAAGCGAAGGTAGATTATGACCTATGTCTCCAATCCCCTCCCCAGCCTAGTTCTCTATTGCTCCCCCTAAAAACAAAAAGAATAAAAAAAAACCCTTTTCCTTAAAAAAGGATTGAAATAAAATTACAGTTTTGGATGCTGTGACAGAATTCAGGTGTAGTAGGGGCAGAGAAAGACATTGAAATGAGACTTTGGGACATGATGAAGTGTGCACAAAAACTGGGAGAGATGTGATTATATAGCTCAGAATGGCTAGACTACTAGAGCAGTGTGCTATTTGGGAAACAGTCACTGCAGTGATGGCTATGACCACTAGAATCTAGATAACAACACCTGTTTCTCACTGCCACATTCCACCCTTGCCTAAAATATTTTGGGAAAAAAAATACAGCTCTCTTTTATCCATCTAACTACTTAGCATTTGTCCTTTAACAAATTGGAGGGAAGGGTAGTAGGGAAGATATTCACAACCATGACTACCCCTCAGGACTATAGATATCCTAGCCTATGATTAGTAACTATTGTTTTTGATGTTTACTTGTGTTTCTCCTTTATTTGAAGCTGCTTTTAGGCAAGAAAAGCAATGACAGTTATGCCAATAAGCATGCTTTAAGACTGAGAAAAGGAAAGTTAACCATATAAAGGGCCACCTAGTTTTGCCAGAAGTTGGAGAAGGCTGATTAGAGACAGAATTTCTGCAGTTTTAATAAACTCTGCCTATTCAGGCACAGCAGAGTGCTTCGGAACCCAGAGGAAAAAATAACACTGAAATAAGACAGTAGCAGTGAGAGGTGGAATCTGGTGAGATTGCCCAGGTGAGTCATATAGCAACCCAACAATCACAACTTGGTTACCTAAATAAGACAAACTATACAAAAGAGGTTTGAGGAAGAAAGTAATAGTAAATGAAAAGGAAGAGGATTAGCAAAGTTCTCCTTGTAAGAGGTGCCTTATTCCACCTAAGACCTAGCTAAGTGTAGGGTTTGTATCAATTTTTAATCAAATTTCATTTTTACCAAAATAACTATATGTCTTACTTAAGCATTGTTGAAAATAATATTCTTAATTTATTCTAGTGATAGGTATATAAGAGTTGAATGTTAATAGGCCAAGTTGGGAAATGTAGCAAGTAATTATGAAAATCAGACATATGTAAGTTTAATTTGAGATGAGGGAACATTGCTCTTGGTAGTATTTTTGTGCATGTGCATTTATTTATTTTGAGTTCTCTGCTGTTGTTAGTGTTTTTAAATCTGGTATATCATCTGGCCAGATCTGAAAATGGATGAAGAATACAATTTATTTCTAAGTCCAAGATGAGTATGAATGCTATATCCTCTTATGTCCATACCATCTTTTCTCTCCTTTATTCTCGATAATTTTATTTCACACTTCTCTAATGCAGTTATGACTCAAAATTGTGTATTTCCTGGATATGTTTTATCCACCTATTATACAGTAAGTTTCATGAGGCAAGGACCATCTATTTTTTTTTTCAACAAGGACTACCTATGTTTATCTAAATATAAAACTACGGATATCTTAGGTATACTCTCCATCTCCTACAGTTCAGAGCATAGCATTCTACACAAAGTATATGTTTAATGGACAGTTGCATTTAATTTCTTTCAGAAGACATTGATTAAATGTCTAGAATATGAAGGTCATTGTTTTTTACAAAGAATAAGGATGTCTAGTGTAGTAGGATAACTGGCCTTGGTGTTAAATGATTTGGGTCTTAAATGACTTTACGTGTGATATTGCATAAATCCTTCATCTTCTGTGGACCATAGTTTCATGTGTTTACTGAAGGGATATCATTAGATGATCTCTAAGGTCTTTCTTTGACCTTTAGAACTTATGAGTTAAAGTTGAATTGAGCTAAAGTGCTAGTATTAAGAGCTAGTGAGAGTATAGCAATTGTAGAAGTGAGGAAGTCTGGCTACTGATTGGATATTGAACATGAGAAAAACTGCCTGAGAAATATTGTATTTAGGTCATTCCATCTGAAAATACCTCCAACACATTTTATTAAGATATTAACAGAGGGTAGAAGAGACAGATGTGATTTTTTTCTTTTATGAATTAAAAATTATCATTCTGCCCAACTGCCTATGAAAGTGTCTTTTCATTAGGTTATCTGGTCCAATGGGACACTGACATTAATGTACAAATTCATCCATCTGGTAAGTTATTTAAGGAAACAATGTGGTGGCATTTCACTGCATCAAGGTAGAATAAACCTTAGATATGATCACAAGGCTAAAGGGCTCTGTTCTTTCAATCAAAAAATGTTCCATGAACAGCAGGATTAAGAAAAAAAATGTTTATCAGAATTATGTTTCTATTAGCCACCCACTGGTGTCTCCAGATGGGTTTTCAAAAAGTCTGAAACTTACAAACAACTTGAAAAGGCCTGACATGTTGAACCGTTGCCAATTTGAGTATTTGAAAAGATCAGTTTGAAAGTGTAGAATCTATGCACAGTTGGTACTTTTTAAGAGAAAAAAATTAAATCTTTTCCTTCTCAAATAAGCTAAATCCCACCAGTATCAGAAATGCTATTGAATAAAATGGCCTTTGTAACTGGTACTTCCCATAATATACCTTTTCATGGGGATCAGACAGCTATGATGAACCTTGAAGCAGAGAAGTACAGATATACACAATTCTTAAAAACAATCGTCTCCATCATTTCTTAATAATCCCTATGAGTCACCAACTGACAGAACTGCTAACTACTTCATTATTCTTATGGCAAAGATAGAGGCATACATATATAAAACTTCATATCAGGGAGGGATATTTAGTATGATGTTTTCATTTACAATCTTGGGAAAGAAGTCAAAAAAAAAGAGAGGAAATGAGTTACCTAATATCACACAAGTTTATACAAATGGATCCAAATTCAAACCCACTGACTAGTATTACGAATTCGGTGTATTACTACACAAATTTACTTCCACCTTTTTGTTAACATTTTTTAAACTTCTAATTTAGTATTTTATTTTCCCCAGTTACATGAAAAAACAATCTTTAACATTCATTCTTAAAACTTTGAGTTCACAATTATTTTCCCTGCCCCAAATTGAGAAGACAAGCAATTCGATATGTTATACATGTGTAGTCAAGCAAAATAATTCCACATTGTAGTCATGTTGTGAAAAAAAAATTGTAGAGCAAAAACAAAGAAAAGAAAATAAAGAAAATTTAAGAAGTACTTTTCAATCTGTATTCACACACCATCAGTTATCTCTCTGGATATGAATAGCATTTTTCATCATAAGTCCCTCAGAGTTGTATCATATCATTGCATTGCTGATAATAGCTAAGTCATTCACACATCGTCATCTTACAATATTGCTGTTACACTTCATGTTGCATCAGCAAATATGTCTTTCCAGGTTTTTCTGAGAGCACCGTGGTCATTATTTCTTATAGCACAACAGTATTTCCTCAAAATCACATAATATTGTCAGTATATTCCCCAATGGTGGGCATCCCCTCAATTTCCCATTTTATGCCCCCCCAAAAAAGCTGCAATAAATATTTTCATAGGTATAAGCCCTTTTCCTTTTTGTTTTTTGCCTCTTTTGCGATACAGACCTAGTAGTGGTATTGCTAGGTCAAAGTATATGCATGGTTTTTGAGGGCTCCAAAATGCTCTATGGAATGATTGAATCAGTTCACAACTCCCCTGACAATACATTAATGTCATTCTTTCCCCATGTCCCCTGCACAATTTGTCATTTTCCTTTTCTATCCTATTAGCCAATGTAATAGATAAGAAGGAGTACTTCAGAATTGTTTCAAATTGCATTTCTCCAATCAATAGTGAGTTAAAGTACTTTTTTTTTCACATGGCTATAGTTTTGATTACTTCGTATGAAAACTTCATATCTGTTGATTATTTATCATTTGGGGAATGGCTCTTATTTTTAAAAATTGAACTTTTCTCTATATGTTTGAGAAATGTGTTCTCCAAAGACCATGCCATCAGAGAAATGATGACATGACTTGCACATGATTTTGTTTTGAGTGAGGGAGGTCTGTGCAAGGTCACCAGCCTCACTTCTCTTCCAGAGTCATCTGAATGCAGTGACCAGATATTCATCAAGATAACTGGAGATGACCCAGGATGCACTGGGAGAACTTAGGCCCTTTAGGCCAAGGTCTTTAAGGTTATGATTTCCCTTCCTATTTATTTGTTTATGCTTCTCTTGAGTCTTGTATTCAAAGGTCAAATTATATTTTCATGAAGAGTGCTTGAAAGTTCATTATTTCATTGAATATCCATTTTCCTGAAGGAGTGTGATAGCAATCAAAATAAGATTTTTCCCTGTTTTTGTTTCAGTATAATCAAGTGCCTCTGATTGAATCTTGCCTTTATCAATCAAGAGTCTTTACAAGGAGTAAAATAAAGAAACAAGAGTTTCTTTAATTAGAAACAGTGTATGAATTTGTATTCTTAATTATTTTAATGGGAATAAAGATCTTTCCCACCCACTGATGGGCATGCTCATTGTGGAAAGCTTGATTAGGTGAGCTGTTTTGTAGGAGGGTTCAAAGTACCTTTTATTGGTTTTTTTTTTCTTTTGAGGCACTGGATTAAAGTAGTGTAATGTCCTTTGGCTCTAAAAAAGATGTAAATATTCTGAGTTGCGATTTTACTTTGGCTGTTAGTTTTTGACAAGGTCTGAGTGCCAGATGAGGACTCTGGGAAGCTGTTGAGGAGCACCACCAGCTTTGAGAATCCAGATGTCATACTTCCCTCTCTGGTAATGATGGTCGGACAGCTGTCCCTGTCTGTTGAACTGTGGTCAGGCAGAGAATACCATGTCTGTTGATTACTTTGGGATTTACTGACTGGAAGTGTTTGTTTGGCCACATGAGGACTCTGGAAAGCCGGTAAGGAGCAACACTGGCTTTGAGAACCCAGATGTCATACTTCCCTCTTTGGTAAAGATGGTCAGACAGTTCAGGTCCAATGGCCTGTTGAATTCAGTCAGAGAGAGCCATGGCTGTTGATTTTTTTGATTTCTTACATTTTCTTTCTAATTCAGGGTGTTGACTCCCTGAACTAATTGAATGATATATGTACTTGCTTAAAGGAATGACACATGAACTTGAGGAAAGTGATTGTTAACCCCTTGGAAGTTGCTTTCCTTTATGAATGCAGATCTAAGAACCTGTGATAACAGGTACTTCTGTGCATACTGAGTGTTTACTGATACAAGGAGTATACTCAGCTTTGTTGGGTAGGGGATTCTTAGTTGTAATGCTAGCTCCTTGGACCTTCAGAGTATCATAATCCAAACTCCCCAATTCTTTAATATAGAACCTTCTATATCTCGTCTTATCCTGATTATGGATCCACAACTCTCGGATTGCTTCTTTCTGATCATTTTCAATATTATTCAATTGATCTAGGAACTCTGTAATTTAGCTATAATATTCCTGGGACATTTCATTGTAGAATCTCTTTTAGGAGGAGATTGGTAAGTTCTTTCAATTTCTGTTTTACCCTCTGATTCTAGAATATTAGGGCAGTTTTCCTTGACAATTTCTTTTTTTTTTTTTTTTTTTGAGTGTCTTTTTTTTTTTTAAATACATTTATTTAACTTTTTACATTCATTTTCACAAGATT
>CM053769.1:142998362-143025542 GCA_028658325.1 Potorous gilbertii
GTGTTTTCCCTGCCCTGGGTCCTCTGTCCTTCTGGTTTGCCTCTGCCACCGTAGGAGGAATCCCTCTTAGCTATTTTCCTCGTCTCAGGTGTTATGAGACTACTGGCCTCCTTCTACTGTTTCTGCTGATCTGGGATTTTTCTAAGGAAATATTTTATGGTTCTTTCACGGTCATCAAGGGGGGAGGAGAGAGCATTTACTGATCACTCCGCCATCCTGGCTCCCGGAAGTTCAAGTAGGTGACTTACCGAGGTTTGATCCCTGGGCTGAAGGTCTCAGGAGCTGCTGTGCTGATATCTGGCTCTCCGTGGCTCTCACTGACTCGATTCGGCTTGTTTCCTGCCCTCGGTGCCACTCCTCTAGTTCTGCTCACCGCTCAGGTTTCTCGGGTCCCCTCTGCTCCGCTGCACCGGCCACGCTACACTGTGCACTGTGGGCTCACCCCCACGTAACAGACCTTTCCCGTGGATCCTCCAGTCCAACCTGAGCTCCAAAACTGTCACCTTCTGTCTCCCACTGGATTCTGCACCTCCAAAATTTGGTCAGATTCTCCTTTCGGAGGTACCTGAAGGAGTTTGTCCGAGAGCTTAGGTGAGTTGTTGCTCTCACTCCGCCATCTAGGCTCCACCCACCCTGAACTCTGTAATTAAAAACAAAACAATCAAGTTGGGAGGGGAAGACACTCAGTGTGGCTGTTCCAAAGACAAACAGCAACCATTGACATTCACTCTAAATTCACTCAAAACCAGGAGGGCCCAAAATATAGTCATTAAGTGGAGCTTGGCCAGGGACCTATTCTGCTCAAATGTATGAGTGTCAGAGTGAACAGTGGAGAAGGGAAGAAGGAAGGAAGGAAAGAAGGAAGGAATGACGGAAGGAAGGAAGGAGAGAATCATCTCATTCTCTGATACTGGAAGAAAGAGAAGTGAATGACTATGGGAAGTGTGACTATATATTGTCAATTAGAGATGAATGGTCAAATTTCAACAATCTGTAAATTTCTTTGGTAGCTTTGTAGTCAATGAATGGCAGAAGGGAGATACTTGAGACAAATAGACTAACTGATAAGCCAATAAAATCTTCTGGGAAAGCAAGTCAGTAAGCAAAAACATTTATTAAATCCATACTCTGTATGTACCAAGCACTGTCCTAAGTACTGTGGATGCAAAGAAAGGGAAAAACAATAAAATAATTAGAAAGAAATGAATAACAACAAAAAGAACAAAACAGTCCCCACTTTCAAAGATTTCATGATCTAATGGAAGTCAGAGTTAATAAGAAGTTTAAAGTAAGGTCAATACTATATGTGACTACAGAGAAGGGTCATATTGGGAGTTGTAGAGATAGAAATGATGAGTTCAGGAACTGATCAACTCTATGGGGTGAGTGAAGAGTCAAGGATAATACTGAGGTAGCAAATTTGGAAGAAAAGAAAGATAGCAGTGCCCTAGACAGAAATCCCAAAAGCTGAAGTTTGGATTTGGACAGAAAATGTTCAAGTCAGTAAAAATCAGCTAATGAATAAGTTTTTTTTAAGTACCTACTATATGTGAGACATTGTGCTTTGTACTGGGTGTATTTACACTTGCCCTTGTCACCTGTAAAATGAGGAAGCCACTTGGGAAATACTAGAGATTTTCTATTGGGAGGAGATATTCATGACTCTCCTTTAATTTGTATAAGAGTAGCATCCTTATATATATACACACATACACCTAGGACAGGGTGTGTCTTTAAAACTTTCTTGATCTCCTAGTGCTCAGAAAGGGTAAAGTATAACCCACAGTGGGGCACTGTGAACTGAATCAGTGAGGGAGAAAGGCTTCTTCCTAATCTTTCCTTTAGACCTGATTGAAACAAATGGGCCTGGAATGTTTATCTAGTTCTGTTTTGTTTATTTTTCTCAGTTTCAGATGGAGGTAGAAACCCCACTGGAGCTGGACTCAAGCCATGGTGGTCCTTGGAGCCAGGATTCATTTCAGCCAGAAAATCTGGCAGGGGAAAGCATGAGACTTACCCAGTCTGGCAGTTTAAAAAAATACAGTCTGTTCTGTGTTTATAGCCAATCAATGGAGACTTTTCCCACTCTTGTTGTAAGGGAACAGGATGTCTTCTTCCAGAAGCAGATCCTTGGCATTTGATAAGTGGTGACCTTCATCTTAGGTGATCTAGGCATGCACAAACAAATCTCTGGTTACACAAATACAGAACAGAAACTCTTTGTGCCCTCAAAGTGTTTAACATTTAGTGGAAGATACAATTTGTACATAGTACACATAAATTGTCATTCTTTAGTCATTTTAGTTGTATCAGACTCTCTATGACCCACTTTGTCATTTTCTCGGCAGGAACATTAGAATGATTTGCCATTTCCTTCATCAGTTCATTTTCAAATTAGGAAACTGAGGCAATCACTATTAAATAACATACTCTGCATCACACAGCTGGTAATTGCCTTCCTGACATGAGGTCAGAGAGTTCTGTCCACTGGTTTAACTGGTTGCTACACACACATGTATTTGTACATATATGTGCACATGCATACCTAAATGTAGGCATAAAGTAGATGCAAGAAAATTTGCTAGAAGAAAAGGACACTTGTTTCTGAGTGACTAAAGGAAAAGTCTCAAAGTGCTTGAGCTGCTTATTGAAGGAAAATAGGAATTTTAAGTGGAGTGATTATGAAATAATATATCACTAGTAAAAAAAATAAGTGGATGTAGACATGGTTTGAAGAGAGGAAAAATGAAATATGTTTGGTTCTTTTGATTTCATTCTACCTTCGGGATATCCAGTTCAACATGTCCAATAGGCAGCTGGTAATGCAAGGCTAAACTATGGAAAAGCCTTGGGCTGGATATAAAGATATAGGACTCAGGAATAGAAAGAGAGAGATAGAACCTCTGAGTGCTGATGAGACCACCAAGTGATGTGGAGAAACAGATGCTGGGCAGAGTTGTAGCATGTATCCACAGTTAGGAGACATAATATAGAGAGTGATACAGAAAAGATTTTAGAGAAAAGGTCAGCTGGATAGGAATAGAACAAGAGAAAGCATCATGATAAAATTCCCTGAAAAGAGTGTATCCAAGAGAGTCATTAAGAATGATAGTGATTTGTATAGAACTTAAAGGTGAACTTAAAAAACAAACAAAAAAATCTTTACACAATTAACTCATTTTAATAGCAGTGTTTAAATTTTTCAAAAAAACTTTAAAAAAGAAGAATGAGAAAAGGACAACAGATTTGTTGATAGGAAGCTATTGGTAACTTTGAGGAAAAGTAGTTTCTGTTGAGTGATGAGGTCAGATGTCAAGTAACAAGAGATGTGAGAGAGAATGAAGTAGACACATAGAATTATACATACACACAAGTGTATATATCCATGTATGCATAAGTATGTATAGATTCATATATATATATATGTATATTTATATACATCTTTTCTGGGATATAGTTAGAGAAAGGAGAAGAGTAATTGTGATGTTAATTAGAAGGAGTGACGGAATCTGTTGAAAGGTTTTTTTTTATTATTTATTTTTTTTCAGGATTGGAAACATTTGGACATGTTTGTAGGTATCAGGGAAGCTATTGATAGAGACTGAAGATAACAGAATTGACCAGAGACAAAGAGAGACAGAGTCAAAAAGACAAAGAGAAACAGAGATGGAGGAGATAGAGACAGAATTTTAAATAGTATGAAATATTGAAAGAAAATAATAGAGGAAATTTCAGTTCAACAAACATTTATTAAGCACTTACTTTGTTTAGACACTATTCTAAGTTTTGGGGATACCAATAAGAAAATGAAGACAGTTCCTACGTTCAAGGATCCTGTAATATAAAAGTGGAGAAGCAACATAAAAATGAAACTGAAAGGAGGTGAGAGCAAGGTGATAGGCACAGGGTTATGATGATGGTTAGTGAGTTGTTGTCCTTCCTTCTCAAAGAGGACAAAAATGATATCACTATGGTAGAATCAAGTATCAGGGTGTCTGATTATGGCTGATCAGACCAATATGAGCTCAGAATGTTTTACCCACAGATTAGATACAAATAGTCCATGTTTACATTCAGGGTGGACCCTCTAAATTAGGAGTGTAGATGGTAGGAAATAGATAGGCTGTGAGGCTTCTTTAAATGAAGGCCTTTAAGGGTGGATCAAAGATGGAGGAGTAAAGGCAGGGAATTTCTTGAGCTCATGCCTAAACCCCTCCAAACCTCTAAAAATGGTTTTAAACAAATTCTAGAGCAACAGAACCCACAAAAAGGCAGAGTGAAACAAATGTCCAGCTCAAGACAACTTGAAAGGTCAACAGGAAAGGTCTATTACACCAGGTGGAGAGAGGAGTATAGTCTAACACAGGCCATACCAGCACAGGCTAAGCACCAGCAAACCTGGAACAGGCTTAGGGGGACTGAATCACTTTCAACTGTGGCAGTTTGCAGACTTCTCAACCCACTAAAGATAGCATAGAAGGTCAGTGGTAAAACTCTGTGGGGCCTGGGTGAAAGAAGAGCATGGTCTGGCTGGGGTACGGCCACAGCCCCAGGGCTATGGAAGTGGCAGGGTGGGCAGCTACTTCCAGAACTCTGAATCCACAGACAGTGGGGGAGTCAAGTAACTGATAAAAAACCCTTGAAGCCTTGAACAGCACATCCAGCCCTGCCCACACCACCACTGGAAGCAGAGAACTACCTTGAAAAAATATTAGAAAGTCAAATATTTAACTGGGAAGATGAGCAAACAGCATTCAAAACAAAAACAAAAACAAAAAAACCTCAGACCATAGAATCTTACTTTGATTATAAAGATCAAAACCTACAACCAGAAGAAGACAATGAAGTCAAAGTTCCTACATCAAATGGAGGCTTGTAGGGGAGTTTTTTTGTTCCTTCCTCCATACCAATCAGAGGGGCAGCCTAATGAGGGTACAGATGTTATGTGAAGTATAAGTACAGAAGGTGATGCAATCTTCAGAATGATGACTAATCAGCTGAAGAAGACAGGGAAGAGGGTGGGGATTAAGAATACATGATATAGTCATTATCTGGGGTGAGAATAAGGGCCCCTCATCTCCATAGACTGGAGTAAGGTGCATCGATAAAGGCCCTTTAGATAGATTATTTATTAAACTTGTTGGTAGCACAGAGGTAAGAGGAGTAGCCAGCAGGTAACATAACAGAATGACCTAAAAAGCTTTTGTCAGATGAGAATTTAAATTTAATCTTCCCTATTTGTTTTCTGAATATTTGTTTTTGCTTTGTCAGATCACAAGACTATACAACTCCGGCTTTTCGGGGTTTACTTGAGGTATCCTATATTTTCCCCCTTCCCCTCAGTTTCATTTTTGTCTTTGTATTTCTTGTATGCAGCAGATGGTGGGGCTTTATTTTCTTATCCAATCTGTCACTTTTTTGTTGTTTTATTACATCATTTCATCCTTTCACATCTTACGTTATGAAGTTTCTATTTTCCTCCGTTTGTCTCTAATATTGAGAGCTTTCTGAAGATATTTTTCTCTCTTCTGCTGTAAACTTCAGTTACTTCATTATTATGTTACTTATTTAGTTACATTATTATTATTTTAATTTAGCCCTTTTCCCACTGGTTCTCATTCCCTTACTCCCAATCATATCTTCTCATTTATTACTCCTTTCCATTTGGAAAAGAGCTTTGTTTATTCATTCCTTTTTTTTCTTTTCCAATTTTATCTGGCTATATAATTCCTACTCTTGTTTCATCTCAGTTAATCAAGGAGATTGGCTTTTTCTCTCCTCACCTTCAAATAGGCCTGTTCTTTCTTTTCAATTTCATTTTCACACCTCTTTAATAATTGACTTCTCTCATTCTCTTCATTATCCATTATCTTTCTCACTCTCTCTCTCTCTCTCTCTCTCTCTCTCTCTCTCTCTCCATCTCTCTCTCTCTCCTGTATTCCTCATGCACTTGAAGTTTCCAAGGCATTCCTTTTAGGGTCTTACCTCTAGTGCCTTCCTACCGCTACAAAGCAATATACTTGCCTCATGGATTTCCATTTTCCATTGTGTCTCATTCCCAGAATAATGTCAGTTATTCTATTTACCAAAGAGGACATTGCCCCATAGTTGGTCCCGTCTTCAGTCATACCCCTGATTGTGCTGTCCATCACTAATCTAGATACTCCCTTGATTTCTGATTCTTTTCCCATTTAACTTAAAATTAATACTTGTGTGCATGCTCTCCCACTTCAGTAGATGCCAGTTCTCTCTAGGGATTCAAATTTTCCTCTCCCAATAGAGGAAAAGCAAATTTTTCAAGAACCAAATCCCCTAGGCTTCGCCCAGTGTAAGAAATGCATCCCCTTTACATATTACCCCTCTTCAGACATAGGGGCATTCATCAGTGGAGGTTCCTCCCACCTACAAAATAAGGCCACCTTCCTCTTCCTCCCTTTTCAATTGTCTCCCTTCCTTACCCACTCTCCTGTGGGCTTTTGTCTTCTTGAGGCTACAGAAGTTACACTCCCCTCATTGCTATCCCTTGCATTTACCCTGGCATAGGACTTATTCCTCTCCATTACCCTGGTTGCCTTCCCTCTTTTCATGTATGTTACCATAGTGTAATATGGTTCTTGAAAGCAAAAAAAAATAATTTGACTGTGGGTCGATTTGTTTCAGGTTATGTCCATAACATCCCCTGTCAACTTCTTCATTGTTACTTTCACCTAATTTCTACCTTATCTATCTCTCAGCTTGTATTTAGAATGATTGCACTTACTTATCTTTCTTTTGTCACTATTGGTTCTGCTGTCTTTGCCTGTTGGATTTATTCATTCTCACATTTCTGTTGTCTGGGGAGATACAGAATCAAATAATATTTCCAGTTTATTTTCCTTTAAATATTGGAACTCCTTTTTTTATCATTAATGGCCAAGTTTAGTTTTGCAAGGTGTATCACCCTGATTCTGCATCTTGGGCTCCCTTGGTCTTTGTAACACATTATTCCATTCCCTTTTATTTTTTATGGTGTATACAAAATAGTCTTGCAATCTCCAAGACAGATATAGCTTAGAGTTAACAGTCCAATTCCATGAACAACAAATTCTGCAACCTCTCAGTTGAAAGACCTTCAAATATAACAGGAAGGAAACTGGAATAACACAAGACTATTTTGTATACACTATAAAAAACAAACTGACCCCAACAAGAACAAATACTCTTTCCCTTAAGCTTGGCGGAGTGCTACACAGCACCCCTTCCCTCCACACACAAACACATAATATTCTTTCCTGATAACCTGTTCTACTCCCTCTTTTCTTTAGTTCTTTGATAAAGCACTGGGACCTACAACTGAGGTCCCCATGGCACTGGAAAGAGGTTGGGGGAACTGTGATGTGGAATGAGTTTTTTTCAAGCCTATGCCATATCCTTCCGTCTGCTGAGGCAGATTTGGGTTGCGACTGGTGGCATGGAAAATAAGGAAGGTATTCTGAGTGAGTTCAGCATCAGTTTGTATTGCAATTTATGTTTTTTCTTTGCGTGGGAGATTCTGTCTTAGGCCATAGAGAAGGCTGATGTTACTCTATCTTTCATAGTTTCTGTTCTGGAGAGGTTTGACAGGTTGTGAGTTTCATACAAAATACCTTGTCATCCACCTTGTTGTATATATTATCCACGTGAATGAATCTTAACCTTTTAATAGGAATAAGTGTAAATATTATAATTACTTAAAAATAACTACAATGCAAAATGATAAAGACATGGCTAGACAACAGTATAAGTGCATCGAGGGTACATACAGGTTTAACTTAACTGTATTTCCAATGAACCAATAACTTGATATGACAACCAAAGTAAGACTTCATGGGGGAAAACAATTTCAGGTTTCTAAGAAAGTCATTTTGTAAATATGTGGGAGCTGGTGAGAGGTCAACTGTGCTAAATATTAGTCAGAGCATGTCCATAATATTATGTTCTACTTTGGATACCATGGTTTTAGAATTATATTCAAATGAGAGAGTACATCCAGATGCAACATTTAGGATATTTAGTCTAAAGAAGTTATAAAGAGTGACATCATAGTCATTCAGATACTTGGTGACACTTGTCATTTGGAAAGTGGATTTAAACCCATCCTTCTTAGCCCTTAAGAACAAGGTTGTTCTACTATGACTTCTGCAGTTGCTGCTGCTGCTGCTATTGCTGATTCTGGTGCTGGTGATATTGCTGTTGCCACTATACTACTACTACTACTACTACTACTACTACTACTACTACTACTGCTGCTGCTGCTGCTGCTGCTGCTGCTGCTGCTGCTACTACTACTACTACTACTACTTCTGCTGCTGCTGCTGCTGCTGCTACTACTACTACTACTACTAGTACTACTACTACTACTACTACTGCTACTACTATTACCACCACTACTAGTCTACTACTACTGATATATCACAGTATTTTATGGTTAGGAATTATTTCACAAATCTTATGACATTTTTATCCTCAAATCAACTCTGGGAGGAAGGTGCTATTATCATTCTCGTTTTTAAGATGGGGAAACTGAGGTAGATAACAGTTAACTTGTCCAGGGCTGCAAATCTTATGTCTAGGTCTAGGTTTAACTCGAATTTTCCATACTCAATCAAGAACTTTATCCACTGAATAAACTCCTATCATTACAGCTGGAATTTGTAGAAGTTGCAATTATTTTTTTCTATAAACAGAAGAACCAGATGATATACTTTAGATCCATAGTCAAACGTTCAATGGCCCATATACTCTGCAATGTTGTTGAATGCCAGGGTACAATCAGATTAAAGTATATTCAGGAAATAACTTAAAAAAATAAATTAACATTCAATAGAGCTTAGACAATATTAATATGTAGTTTTCTATATTATTATGCATAGGCAGAGGTATTTATGTACAATTTATTGTTTTTGTTTCTATTTGAATTTGACACCACTCTCAATTAAATGAGTCTTCATTTAGTCAGTTTGAAACAGCTAGAGAGTATTTGTGTTAGCTCTGGAGAGAGGGCAAGAGATCTGTTATAAAGCACCCCTATGTAGGTCCTATTTACACACAAAAAAATGTATGTATGTTGGTTGGTATATATTACATTTGTATCTATGCACAACACCTCTGATGGCAAATTTAAAAGGAAATGTAAAAGGTACTTCTCAGCAAATAAGTAAAGAGTATTGCAAGAATTCCTTCACTGATGAGCATTTGTAATAAATGACATCTAAGCTCCCTTATAAATATCAGATTCTATGAGTCAGTAGTTCTGATGTCTCATTTGAATTTTGTTTATTTGCCTTTTGGTCTTTATTTCTCTGTTGGCAAACACTGTGGTAATATACTATATACTTAATGAATATCTCCAAATTGAATTGAATTGAATTGATTCCACATTCTCAAATTTTGTAGTTCATGAAACCTAAAAAGTGAATCAGTTAAAACATTTGTTAGGTGGGATTTGGAAATCCAATATTGCAAGATGAAATTCTGAACCCAAAATGAGAAAAGCAAGCATGAATAGTTAAGAAGCTTAATTACTTCTTAATTTCTACTTGTGTTCTAATTGTTGTCTTTGTATAATTTGGATTTATTCAGAGATGGGGTGGAAAGATGTGTTATGAATCAAGAAAATGGAAATTGACAATGACAGCAATTGCATAAGGAAAGTACTTTCATGGTCTTTTACATTTCATATGACACATCATTTTCCTTTACAATGGGCTATTTTAGAGGATAAATGAGATTATAAACATAGTGCTTTAGCTCCCTTAAAGGAAAGCATTGTATACATTTACAATATTACTGTTATCAAGAGAATTAAATGTACAATAAGCCTCTTTAGAGGAAAGGTAATAGAAATGCATAAAATGCTTTCCAAGCCTAATGCCTAGGTATAGAAACAGGTACCCACAGGAATGAAATAGATTTGAAAAAACTGGCATGCCCAAATAGACCAACTCATACATTAGACTTACACGATAAGAAGAAGATAAAATAACTCCCATTTCAATATTGCTTAACAATTTACAAAGCACTTTTCTCACAAGGACCATACAAGGTAGGTACATTCATGATCTATTGATAATGTATCCAAAAAAACCAAAAGAAAAGAAAATAGGCTAATGTTCCTTGCTGAAAAGCCCATTTAAAAGAAATACTGATTTTTAGGACAATTCTCAAGTGGTATAATTTGTAGATAATTTGAAAGTCTGAAAATGGTTAAAACTGCTTAGGCCTAATGCATATATCCTGTCTCCCTATTATGTCTTCCAGTTTTCTTTCTTCTAAGTTAATCTCCAACTAGTTTTGAGCTGTATTATTTATAAGCTTGAGTAAAAACCAAACAGCACTTTTTTTCTTTGCTCTCCATAAGTAGGGAAAACAAAGTTATTTATTGGGTACTCCACATTCAATTTTGTAAGATATAAAAAAGAATATTTATAGTTAAAATAGCATATTCATAAAATATAGATGTAGTACAGTAACATGACTAAATTTGTGAAGATAATCTCCTTCGAAGTCTGTTGACAGAAGCAAGCAATTGGTCCTTTATGAGGTTTTCTTTGATCACACTTCTGTATTTGAGTCTTTGATCAAGTCTCACTACCCCCATGTTTATCTCAATCTGCTTTTATTCCTTTTACATCCTTAGTTTGCCTCCCTCTCTCCTAAATATTGTTTTCTCTTAGATCTGAAGACGGCTTTTCTGTCACTTTGGCTTATCCATCTTCAAATTTGGGTTCATTTTTATGACATAAATGTACTTTGATAGAAAGCTCTTAAGTCTGAAAATGAATTTAGCAGAAGAATAGTTATGGGGAGGCAAATTTCAACTCAGTGGGGAAAAGTAATTAGTACTTATCGAGGACCATCTATGTGCCATACATTGTGTTAATCATTTACATATATTAACTCATTTGATCGTCACAGCAACCCAGGGATGCAGGTCCTATTTTTACTCCTCTTTTGCTGATGAGGAAACTGAGACAGGCAGAGGCTAAAAGATGTGCCAAGGTTCACGTAGCTAGTATTTTGACGCCAAGTGTAAACTTAGTTCTTCCTGATTCCAGGCACAGCATTCTTTTCATTGTATCACCTTTGGAAAGGAGCAGCAGTGATGGTGGTGGTGGTGGGGATTCTCACTAATAAATCTTTACAGCAGTACAGTGGGTCTGCAGGGGCATAAGGAGAAATACTAATAAGACTAATACATCAAGAATTTGTAAATTTAGCCAGTTAGGCACTTTTCTGCCACTGATATAAAATACAGCCTCTTGATGTCCTAGTAGATAATATTTTAGAAATGCTAGACCTGGGGAAGAGGGGAGAAGAAATAAAATCAGATTTCTACAGCCAATCTAGCAGAAATTCCCTTGAACTTAGGCTAGTCCTCAGATAATGGATACCAATACAATCTGTTGGTAGTCTCCAGACTGAAAAGTCTTCAACTTAGTAGGACTTATCAGAAGTCATACTCTGTGGATAGTAGTTGGAACAAATTCTCATCTGCCCATTCCACCAGAGGAAGTCTTCACATGCTTGAGGTAGACACCTGCCTAGCTCAACAATGGATTTGAGACCCCTTGTTTACCTGGTTTTGCCCATCTGCTGAAACAGTTTACTGGAGTATGGCTGCTACACATGCTGTAGCTTCTTGGAGCCACAGGTGAGAGGTGGGTGGAACAGGTGAATACCAAAGTTGGAAAGAGCCCCAAAGAGGGCTCAACAGCCTTCACACCATGATACTGATCCTCCCTGAACACACCATACAGGTTATGTGAAGTGCTTAGAGTTGGTTAGACATGGAAGACACCAAGGTCATCCACTGCAGCCTGAGCCATGGCCAGCCACCTTGACTCTGTTCTGCGACTGGACTATGATGATTCTGGAGGAGAGAGTGAGACTGTCAACGTCATGCAATTCTGCCTTGCTTAAATTCAATTTACGCTCTATCGCAACAGAGAAGTTATGAAACAGCAGGTATGGATACACTGGGAGCTGTAGTCACAACCCTACACACAGATGGCCCAGGCCATAGGGTTGTTTTTCACTGGAAGCAGCAGTATGATTTGGCAGCCACTTGGATATCTGAGAAACCTTTTAAGGACTGAACTGCTCACCTCTTGGTTGTGAGGAAGGGGCTAGAAAAGGTGTCTTAAACATTGTCTGCTTACCCAACCTCAGACTGATTGCATGGCAGGTAGAAAATCCCACTATGAGCTCAAAACACAAAAAAATGTACAAAATGTACAAAAACATCTGCAAAGATGATTCCACTTATCATCGGCACATGGAACGTGTGCACACTTATAGTCAACACACAATGCAGTTGACCTGAAAGGCAAATTGCTCTTGTTGCAAGAGAACTCAACAGGTATTACAAGTGAAACAAGGTTGGTAAATAAAGGCCATTTACTGAAGTTGGAGCTGGATATATATTTTTATGGAGTGGGTGTAGTGAAGGGGAGCACCGTAAATCTGGCCATGGGTTTTGCAATGAAAATTAATCTAGTCAGCAAGCTGGTATACCTGCCAAAAGGAGTGAATGACAGACTCATGACAATGTGATTGCTACTTGCAGGAAAATGCTGAGCCATCATCATCAGTGCCTATGCTCCTACCATGACGAACCCTGATGTAATCAAAGAAAATTTTATGAAGACCTGGAGACTCTTATCATCAATGTGCCAAAAGTGGGCAAGCTTGTAATTCTGGGTGACTTTAATGCTAGAGTAGGCTTAGACTACTAGATTTATCGAGGAGTCCTAGGGAACAATGGAGTTGGAAACAGCAACAACAATAGTCATTTGCTGCTGAAGATTTGTGCATTTCATGACCTTCTTATCACCAACACTGTTTTTCATTTACCTAAACACAATAAAATTTTATGGATGCACCTGTGTAGCAAGCACTGGCATCTAATAGACTATTTGACTGTAAGGAGAAGAGATAGACAAGATGTGAGAGTGACAAAGGCAACGTGTGGTGCAGAGTGCTAGAGTGATCTATTCTTTCGAACCTAAATATTCACATTCATCAAAGTACTGACCCCAAGGCAAAATGACTATCAGAAGAATTAGTGTCAACAAATTAGAGCACTTCTCTGAGTATGAACAGTTTGTTGCTAACTTGGAGGGAAAGTTGAGCTAACACATAGCTGCCACTAGTGAAGTAGAAAAGGAGTGGGCAACTTTCAGTGATTTGGCATATAGCACTGCAATTTCTCATCTGGTTCAGAACACTTGCAAACACCAAAAATGGTTTGATGAAAATGATGGGGAAATTCGAAAGCTGCTAAACAAAAAACGAGAACTCCACAGGATATACCAGCAGGATAGTTCATCTATCTCTAAGAAGGAAGTATTTAATTCCATCAAAAACAAAGTACAACCAAAGCTTGGAGAGATGCAAGATTCCTGGCTCAGTAAGAAGGCAGATGAAATTCAGTTTTACACTGATAGTAACAATCCAAAGCATTTTATGATTCCCTGAAAGCTATTTATGGACCAAAAATCTATGGTGCATCACAACTACTCAGTGCTGATGGAGTCACATTGATTAGTGAAAAAGACATGATGATCCTAGAGAGATAGGTTGAACACTTCCATAGTATTCTCAACAGACCATCATCAATGAATGCTGAGGTCACTGACCATTTACCACAGGTTGAAGTCAATTCCTCCTTAGCTGAACTTCCAACTGGAGAAGAGGTTTTAAGGGCAATTAGGCTCCTTTCATGTGGCAAAGTATCTGGTGTTGATTCTATTCCACCTGAGATATACAAGGTAGGGGACTATTGCTCATAGAAAAGCTGACTTAAATTTTCTAAGTTATATGG
This sequence comes from Potorous gilbertii, assembly GCA_028658325.1. Taxonomy (NCBI): domain Eukaryota; kingdom Metazoa; phylum Chordata; class Mammalia; order Diprotodontia; family Potoroidae; genus Potorous; species Potorous gilbertii. Next base: position 143,012,206 of record CM053769.1, read on the forward strand.
CAAGAGAAAGTTACCCCCAGGAGTTGAAGGATGCCTCCATTGTCCATCTCTATAAAGGTAAAGGGAATAGATTGTCCTCAGACAATCACAGGGGGTTTCTGTCTTAGTCATTGCTGGCAAAATTTTTACTAGAGTCCTCCTTAATAGGCTGATCCTTCATCTGGAAGGTGGTCATATACCTGAGAGCCAGTGCATTTTCAGAAAGGACCGAGGAACAGTTGATATGGTGTTTGCTGCTTGATAGCTCCAAGAGAAATGCCAGAAGCCAAACAGAGGGCTGTACACAATGTTTGTAGATCTAGCCAAGGCCTTTGACATATTAGTCATGAGGATTTATGGGAAATTATGTCAAAATTTGGTTGCCTGGAGAAGATCACCAGTATTGTACGTCAGTTTGCTCAGGTTCTGGATAGTGAACAATGCTCTTGTGCCTTCCCAGTCACCAATAGAGTGAAACAGGGCTGTGTGCTTGCTCCCATGCTTTTTTGCATGATGTTTTTCACTGTGTTGTCAAATGCTTTCAATGAGTATGAACATGGCATCAAAGTCAACCACCGAACTGATGTTAAGTCCTTCAATGTGAAAAGGCTACAAGCCAAGACTAAAGTAAAGGGAGTATTGGTGCATGATTTTCTGTTTGCAGATGATTATGCACTCAATGCAGCCTCTGAAGCTGAGCTGCAACAAAGATCGGATCTATTGTCTGCTGCCTGTGACAATTTTTGCCAAATATTTAACACCAAGAAAACAGGTGCTCCATCAGTCACCACCACAACATCCATACATGGAACCATAGGTTACAACAAATAGAGAAATTTTGAATGCTGTGGATAAGTTCACTTACCTTGGTAGTGACACATTGACAATGAGGTTGATGCACACATTGCCAGAAGCTGCTAAGGGTTTGGGAGGTTCCAAAGAAAAGTTTGGGAGAAAAGAGGTAATGAGCTGATTACCAAACTGATGGTCTACAGAGCTGTTGTGTTGACCTCATTGTTTAATGCCTGAGAAACATGGACAGCCTAAGAGTGCTATGACAGGAAACTGAATTGCTTCCATTTGAGCTGTCTTGGGAAGATTCTGAGGGTCACATGGCAGGCTAAGTTACCAGACACTGAAGTCCTTGCTCAAGCTGAACTGCCAAACATTCAAGCTATGCTTCAAGGAGTGAGTACAAGTCTGATGGGCTGGCCAGGTTGCTGGAATGCAAAATATACATTTGCCTAAAAGGCTATTTTATGGAGAACTCACATGGGGCAGGCGATCACATGGTGGTCAGAAGACGTGTTACAAGAACACTCTCAAGGTCTCTTGGGGACTTTGGATTTGACTGTGCAACATGGGAGATGCTGGTACAGGACCACTCAACATGGCATGCCCACATCAGAAAGGGTTCTGTACTCTATGAGCAAAGTTGAACTGAGACAGCACCAAATAAACATAGGATGCACAAATTTGGGCTATCCACTCCCAAAATTCATCTGGACTATCTGTGCCCAGTCTATAGTAGAGCATTCATTCTGAGCTCATATTGGTCTGATCAGTCACAATTGAACACACTGAAAATTCACTTTATCATGGTGATGTCATTTTGGTCCTTTTTGAAAATGAAGGACAACAACCAACCAACTCTGTGGGTAAAAGTCACCTTCATGTCCTGATGAAGCCTCACAAGAAGACATTAGGGAAGCAATAGTGATATTAATCATTGTCATAAAATGCCTTTTAACCTTATAGTTTGGCAAAGCTTTAAAAATTATTTTCTACATAGCCCCTTATGAATAATCTTAGACTTTAAGGGGAGATAGGAACTGAGTTGTGAAAATGTAATTTTTGAGGTGACCTAAGCCTAGGAGAGTAGGCTCAGACCCTTCATTCACGTTTGCTCTTAGGACTTGGACTTACCACTTTTTGTGTGTGCTTGTGTGAGAACACATTTCCTGGATGATATCTTTAATACTATTTCTTTTTTGCAATTCTTTATTTATCTCTCTGTGTATTTATATCTGTATCTATCTACCTATAGATATATATGTATCTGTTTATCTAAATATATAGATATAAGCCTATATCTATATCTAATTATATACTTATCTGTATCTCTATATCTATCTATACACCACACACAAACATACTTGAGCCTTCAAATGTGTCTATCTTGCTCTTAAGGTGAACCACATTTTTTGTTACTAAAATTTGAGTTGCTAATGATGTTTAGTCTTATTTTATAATACCTTACAACATGTGGCATTAAAATTATATTTTGAACCTTCAGTGCAAATTCCTTTTCTGAGGAAAACAACAGCAATAGTCTTCAAACTTCAGATATTATAATACCATAATGAATAATCACATTTGTCTATATGCTTAAAAACTTGAACTGTCTTGGGACCTTTGTCTTAGGGCAGAAATTTGCCCTGTATTTAAATTTAGAGCTGTATAACACTTACCTCTATAGTTCACTATCAGTTGTCCTATTTCTTCTCCTGGTGGGTTACCTCCCTAATAGTAGATTCATGGTGTCTTTTAGTCACCATTCATGGGAATCAACAAACTGCTATGTATTGTATAAGTCCACCCCTAACCACTCTCTCCTACTGCCTGCTGCAGGGCTTCTTTCTTATTTCATGGTGAAGGTGTGAAAACTCCCACTTATGACCCTGTTCTCTCTCAAAATAAGATTTTAGGATCATAGATGTTATATTTAGAAAGGAACTTAGTTCACTGCCTCCCACATTATGCATTTGATGCCCATTTCATTGAATGAAAAATATAATACAGATGTGCAATTGAATAGAACACCAATTATGGCACATACTCAGATTACCACAGAAGCTACACAAATTATGAGAAAAATAAATCTATTCTCTTCTGTAAGTCTCTTCACAGCTTTATGCAACTGGCAAGACAAGTACTATTGCCCCAACCCAATAGGTAAGAACAGATAAAATGGGAATTGAGAAAATTGAAGACTAGAGAGGGAAGGTCAGTTTATAAACTGTTTGGAAACAAGGACAGGATATTTATGATGATTTTACCACCAGAACTAGGTCATAATTATTTCCACAGAGTAGGCATTTAATATTCGCTGGATTGAACTGAAGTGATCAGATAAAACTTCATAGATAGAGGAAATGTCAGAATTCAAATCCAGATTCCCAGCCCTATATCAAACTGCATTCATGGTTAGAATTATGTCAGAGACTTTGCCTAGAATGTGAAATGTTGCATAGGAGAGAGACAGACTACTACTCTCTATTCTATGCAATGACAAAGACAAACAGCTGAACAGGAGGCACATGTTAATCATTAAACCACTTATGAGTCTCAGCTGTTGCAGAATGAAGACTTGTGGTAGTCTAAATGTAGATAATCTGAAGTCATTTTGGTCTTTTATTTTCTTACAAACTGTAACTTTATTTTGGTATTTAAAGCTCTTGGAAGTTGAAAGGAATACAAAGTTATTCAAGTAAATAATAGTGGGGAAACAGTCCCTTTTTAGGTAAGGGGAAGGCTATGTTTATTTATTGTCTAAGTCCATAAAAAATTCACTGTGCCATCTGTAAAACGAGTGCGTTGAATGCGGTTGTCTCTGATGGCTTTTCGTACTCTAACATTTTAGATTATATGCTTTAATATCAGGAGTTATAAAAATATTTCTACTTGTAACTTTTGCATTTTGCCCAATATCATTGTAGTTCATGAGACCCTTTCCAGATCTTATATTCTGACAGTCTAGGTTCTACTTTTATTCAACCAGGAGCTTGGGGTGATGGGTAGATGTTTTTCTAGTTCTAAAGCTGGAAATTCTAAATTCTCTTCCAGCTGAAATGGTTTATGGCTTATGGACTAAACTGCATGTTCAAAGGATCCTTCCATCTTTGATACTTTACTGTTCTATACTTCTATCACAGAAAAGCTAAATACTTTGAAGTCTAAAATTTGAAAAATATGGATATTCATGGGCAAGCCTTAAGGAGAATTAAGCATTTCTAATAATACTGAAAGATGAATGTGATGAGTAGAACATCTCTTAGGAAACAATAATTTATTTTTAACATTTTGATATTTTCACCCCCTAAATCCTTGTATAGTGAAAGTTGACCGCCTAGTGGAGTAGTGCTGGTTGCTTAAATGTTCATACCTGATCAACTCTTTCGATAGGACAAAAAATCACCAGTTTTCTGAGCCTCACCTTCCCCCCAAACATGGTCACTTTCCCCTAAAAGTTGACAAAGTTGTCCCTAGGATATGATTTCCCTCTGCCTCCCTGAACTAACAGAACTTCCTGGTCATCAAAGAACAAAAAGCATCCTCTCATGTGGCAACTGAGCCCATCAAAACTGGTAGTTTCCTGAATAAGATGTGACTCACTACTTCCAGCCTTGATGACAGTTTTTGATACATATGGGGGGTACTTCTATATAATCTCAGTTCTACTCTGTGCTTGTTTACTATATTTGCTCTGTTAGGGCTAGGGCTAAGCTTACCTCTACCTACTACCTTGTCCTCCTGTTTTTTAATCTACATACCCCTCCAAGAGTCCTCTCTCATCCTCTCCCCAACTCTCCTAATTCTCAATCTATAAAACCTTTTCAAAGTCCTTCCCTTATATGCTATCCCCTAATTTCTTTCTGGGTCATGTATCCATTTTGACATGATGTTGGTAGATGGTTTAAGATATTGGTCAATGCCCAATTTCTGCCAGAATTATTTTCAGTTCTCTAAATATCTGTTTTTTATGAAATAGTGAATTCCTATCAAAAATCAATCTTCACATTTGTCAAGCACAAGGTTACTATATTCCTCTACTACAATGTCTTATATGTCTACTCTGTTCCACTGATCTACCTTTCCATTTCTTAGCTGGTACCAAATAGATTTGATATTTTTTGCCTTAAAATATATCTAAAGATCTGGTACCGCTGAGTCTCCTTCCTTTACACTTTTTCAATTGGTTTCTTTGAAATTCTTGACCTTTTGTTTCTCCAAATGAAATTTATTATTTTTTAACTCAGTAACTTTTTTGAGTAATTTAATTGGGATGACATTGAAGAAATATATTAGGTAAACCTGTCATTTTTATTATACTGGCTTTGTCTGCCCATGAACATTTAATATTTCTCTGATTATTTAAAGCATATTTTATTTATACAAAGAATGTTTTGTAATTTTGTTCAGATAGTTTCTGAGTCTGTTTTGGTAGGTATCCTCTCAGATATTTTGTACTGTCTACAGCTATTTTAAATGATCTAAAATAATATTGAATAATATTACTGACAGTGTAGTTTCCTTGTTTATATCTTTTAATTAAATCTCTTGTTACCCTACCTACGCTTTGTCTAAGATCATGAGTGCTACCCCTGTTTTTGTTTTATATATAAGTTGAAAAATAATAAATTCTACTCCAGCCCTTTATTTTAACTCTGTTATGTATCTCCCATGTTTATTATGTTTATTATAAACAACATATTGTCATATTCATATTTTTAATCCTTTCTGCTATGCAATTCTGTTTTATGACCAAATTTATCCTATTCAATTCAAAATTATATATACTTCTTTTGCATTTCTCTACATTGCATTTTCCCTCACTACACTCATCCTATTTATCCTATCCCTCCTCATGCATCTAATTTATTTCTACCCACTGCCTTGCCCTCCTATTCCTTAATGTACTTACCCTTTGTCCTCTCCCCTACTCTCTTAATTCTTAATCTACACTCTCTTCTAACAGTTTTTCCTTTATTCTATCCCCCACCCTCTTTTTTCTTTCTAAATTAAGAAGGCTTATATACTATTCCTAATATGTGTAGTTCCCTCTGTAACCCATTTTGATGAGAGTAAGGTTCCAGCACTAGCAGCCCTTGACCCCACTTACTTCTTCTGTGTCAATTCTTCCTTTATGTCTCATTCATATGAGATAATTGCTTCTTTTTACATCTCCCTGTCCAGTTTTATTTTTTAGAATAACCCTAACATATTCATCTCAGCCTAAACTTTTCTTTCAATCAAGCCAAGGAGTGTTGACAGTCATAAGAGTTTGGATAATGTTTTCAAATGTAAGAAGTAAACAATTTGACTTCATAGAGTCCCTTAAAATTGTATACCTTATATTTCTCCTGAATCTGGTATGTTGAAATTTTTATTAAGTTCTGGTATATCTGTCACAAATACGTGAAAGGTTTTGTTTGATTAAATGTTATTTTTATTTCATTCAGGATAATATTTAATTTTACTATGTAAGTTACCATTAGTTGTAAGCCAAACTCTTTTTCTCCTCAAAATACAGTGTACAAAGACCCATGGTTTTTCTGCTAAGTCTGTTGTGAACGTTATTGTACCTCTACAGTATTTAAGCACTTCTTTGTATCTCTTTTCTTTTTTATCCTTCTTTGCAACCTGTTTTTCTTAACCTGGAAACTTTGAAACTGGGCTATCATATTCCTGTAAGATTTCCTCCTGGGATTCTTTATCAGGTGGTGATTGATATATTTTTTGAAATATATATATATGTATATATATATATATATATATACATACGTATATATGTATATATATATATATATATATACATATATACGTATGTATATATATATATATATCTACCTTCTTATTCAAAAACTTCAGGGCAATATCCCTCAATAATTAACTTTTCCTATTTTATCTATTTTTTTCTTGTAACTTCCAATTAGTCTATTAATTCTCATATTTTCTTTCTGTGATGGGTTCTCCCTAACCCTAACCCTAGATGTGCTCCAGCCCTTCTAACCCTTCTAACCTTAGCCCCAACCCTAACCTTAACCCTAAATTCTAACGCTAACCCTAACCCTAACCGTAACCATAACCATCTGTTCTCCAAATCAGTTCATGTTCTTTTTTTTTTTTTCAGCTCAGGGTTAGATCCTGAATTGGCCGATCAGTTTTTATTTCCTCTCTAGAAGGGACATTTTTGTGACCTTGCTTGTGGGCCACAAGTCACAACCTTGAAAGGGGTGGACACACCCATTCAGGATGAGACCTGAAGAACTAGACAAGTTCACAAAGACTCCTCCTGCCCCTGATTTTGTCCCTCTGCAGCAGGGCATGGATTTCTGTAGCAATTACCCTGGGAAGGGCAGCTCGTGGCATTACTGGAAGTATCTGCTAGTGTTGGCCCCGGGGATGGGGGAGCTGCTCCACCGGGGGAGGAGGGAGTGGGACACCTAGCCCCTTCCAGGCTTCAGCTCTGGAAAAAAAAACTCCTGTAAGACTTGACCGGGGTATTTTCTCCCCTGAATGGCATTCCTAGGTCTTGGGGGCCACTGCTCAATTCTAGTGGCTGGCCCTTTAAATCTCCATCTCAAACTGATTCCTCATGGCTTCCTGGCTTATCTTCATGGCTGTTGGGTAGATGGTTCTGTTTCATTTCAGTAGGAGGTTCATCACGGGGGTTGGGGGATGTTGAGGGAGGCTGGTGACCCCGGGAATGGCGTTCAGATTCCAGGGAGGTGTTTTGGCCACAGGAGAGTTACAACATTCCATCAAAAATTTTCCTGGTACCTTCGGAGTTGTGCTGTAATCCTGGTGGCCCAGATGGCCAGGCACGGAGTCGGGCTGCAGATCCCGCCCACAGACATGGCCCCAGTTCATGTACTAATGAGATGTTTCACATACTTTTCTTTATATTCATTATTTTGATTTTGTTCTATTATATCTTGGTGTCTTACGATGTCATTAGCTTCCCTTTGCACAGGTCAATTTTTTAAAACTTTTTGATTTAGCATTTTATTTTCCTCCAGCTACATGCAAAAAAAAGACCATTCATTTTTACAATTTTGAGTTACAAATTCTCTCCATCCTCCTCCTTCCTATAGCCCCCTATGTGTAGTCATGTAAAACATTTCCATAGTAGTCATATTGCGAAAAAAAATCATGGACCAAAACCACAACCCAACAATAAAACACCTCAAGATAAATAAAGAAAAAAATGCTTCAATCTATATTCAGACATCGTCAGTTCTTTCTCTGGGTATAGACAGCTATTTTTATCAAAAGGATAAGAGTTGTCTTGGGTCATTTTAACAGAGAGAATAGCTACATCATCGACACCTGATTATCTTATGATATTGATGTTACTTAGTACACAGTATATTTCACTTTGTATCAGCACATATTGAGTCTTTCTAGGTTTTTCTGAGAGCACCCTGCTAATTATTTCTTACATATATATTATATATATGTTATATATATATAATATGTATATATATAATATATGTATATATGTGTATATCCATACATATATGTCCTGTTCCTTTTTATTTTTTAACTCCTTTGGAATACAGTCATAGTAATGGTATTGATAGGTCAAAGGGTATGCATGGTTTTATAGCCCTTTGTGCATAGTTCCAAATTGCTACGGAATTATTGAATTAGTTCACAACTCCATCAACAATGCAATATTGTGTCATTTTCCCCAGATCCATTCCAACATTAGTCATTTTCTTTTTCTGTCCTATTAGCCAACCTATTAGGTGTGAGGTAGCAACTCAGAATTCCTTTAATTTCTATTTCTCCAATCAATACTGAGTTAAAGCATTTTTTAAAATATGACTATAGATATTTTATTTTTTTCTAGATTATTTTATCTGAAAACTGTATTTGATCATTTATCAGTTGGGGAATGGCTATTTTTATAAATTTGATTCAGTTCTCTATAAGTTTAAGAGAAACTTTCTTCAAGATTTTTTCACAGTTATGATAGCTATCCTATCCTCCTCCTTTCACTGTGTCCCTCCTCAAAAGTGTTTTCTTCTGACTGCCCTCTCTTTCAATCTCTCCTCCATTTTATCACCCCTCTTCTCCTATCCTTTTCACCTCTTAGTTTTTATAAGGTAAGATAGATTTCTATACCCAATTGACTGTTTATGTTATTCCATTTTTGAGCCCATTCTGATGACAGTGAAGTTCACTCACCTCCCCGCTCTTTCCCTCCACTGTAAAAGGTTTATCTTGCCTATTTGTGTGAGATAATTTCCCCCTTGTTATATCACCCTTCCTCTTTCTCCAAGTACATTCTTCTCTCACTCCTTAATTTTTTTTTACATATCATCCCTTCATGTTCAACTCACACTTGTGCTTCCTATCTAAATATATATATATATATATATATATATAATCTTTCTAACTGCCCTAATAATTAGAAAGTTATTATGAGCTACAAGCCTCATCTTCCCAAGTAGAAGTGTAAACAATTTAACCTTAATAATAAGTCTCTTATGATTCCCTTTCCTGTTTACCTTTTTTATGCTTCTTTTGAGTCTTATATTGGAAAGTCAAATTTTCTATTCAGATCTTGTTTTTTCATCAAGAATGTTTGATAATCCTTTATTCCATTGAATCCATTCTTTTCCCTGATAGATTATACTCAGTTTTGTTTGGTAGGTGATTTTGGTGGTAATCCTGCTCCTTTGCCCTCTGAAAAATCATAATCCAAGATCTCTGATATTTTAATATAAAATCTGCTAATTTTGTGTTATCCTGACTGTGGGTCCATAATACTTCAATTATTTCATTCTGATTGCTTGCAATATGTTCACCTTGAACTTGGAGCTCTGGCATTTGGCTGTAATACTCTGGGAGTTTTCATTTTGGATCTCTTTCAGGAGAAAATTGGTAGAATACTTCAATTTCTATTTTGCCCTCTAGTTCTAGAATGCCAAGGCACATTTCTTTGATAATTTCTTGAAATATAATCTTTATGCTCTTTTTTAATCATGGCTTTCACATAGTCAAAACATTGTTTAATCCTCTCTCGTGGCTCTACTTTCCAGGTTAGTTGTTTCTTCAGTAAGCTTTTTTATAGTGTCTTCTACTTTTTCCCCCTTCTTTTAGCTTTGTTTTTTTCTGTTTTTTGATTTCTCAAAACATTATTAACTTCAACTTGCTCCATTCTAATTTTTAAGAATTATTTCCTTCAATGAACTTTTGAACCTCCTTTTCATTTGATCAGTTCTGCTTTTTAAGACCTTTCTCCTCATTGGTTCTTTGTACCTATTTTCCCATTTGGCCCAGTCTGTTTTTCAAGGTGTTATTTTCTTTGCTAATTTTTTTGTTTCTCCTTTACCAAGCCATTGACTCATTTTTCTTCTTTTAATTATTATGTTGGTTTTCAGTGTTCTACAATCAACTTTCATATACCTTAGATTTTCCTCTCATTTTCCCCCCTTCCCCCTTCCTCCCCACTCCCTCCCTGAGACAGCATACAGTTTTATATAGGTTCTACACATACATTCCTATTAAATACATTTTCATCTTTGTCATATTGCATGGAAGAATTAAAATGAATGGGAGAAATCATAAAACAAACCAAGATATAATACAAAAGAAAATGATCTGCTTCATTCTGCAATTGAATTCCATACTTTTTTCTCTGGATGTCGAAGGTCTTTTGCATTTAGAGACCACTGGGAATTTTTTAAGTCCTTGCATTGCAATGAAGTACTAAGTCTACCAGAAAAATTCCTTGCACATTGTGGTTGTTTTTGTATACAAAATTTTCATGGTTCTGCTCCTTTCACTCAGGATCAGTTCATGCAAGTCTTTCAAGGCTTCTCTAAACTCTTCCTGTTCATCATTTCTTAGAGTACAATAGTATTCCATTACTTTTATATACCACAATTTATTCAGCCATTCCACAATTGATGGGCATCCCCTTGATTTCCAATTTTTGGCCATCACAAAGAGTGCTGCAAGAAATATTTTTGTACATGTGAGACCCTTTCCCACTTTTATGAACTCTTGGGGATGCAGTCCTAGAAGCAGTATTGCTGGGTCAAAGGGTATGCACAATTTTGTGGGACTTTGGTCATAGTTTAAATTACTCTCCAGCATGGTTGGATCAGCTCCCAGCTCCACCAACAATGAATTAGTGTTCCAACTCTCACACATGTTCTCCAATATTTATCATCTTCCTCCTGTTCTGTCATGTTAGCTAATCTGGTAGGTGTGATGTGGTATCTCAGACTTGTTTTGATTTGCATCTCTCTAATCAATAGTGATTCAGATTATTTTTTCATATGACTATAAATACCTTTAATTTTTTCCTCTGAAAACTACCTGTTCATATCCTTTAACCATTATCAATTGAGGAAAGACTTTTTTCTTATACATTTGACTCAATTCTCTATATAGTTTAGAAATATATATCACAGACATTAGTTGCAAAAATATTTTCCCAGTTTTCTACTTCCCTCCAAATCTTGGTTGCATTGGGTTTGGTTGTGCAAAAACTTTTCAATTTAATGTAATCAAAACTATCCATTTTGCACTTCATAATGTTTTATATCTCTTGTTTACTCAAAAATTCTTCTCTTCTCCATAAATCTGACAAATATACTATTTATTGCTCTACTACTTTGTTTATAGTATCAATCTTTATACCTAAATCATGTAACCATTTGAACTTTATTCTTGGTTAAGGTGTCAGGTATTGGTCTATGTCTCTCTCTTTCCCCCACTCTGTTATTCAGTTTTCCCAGCAATTTTTGCATTGACTCATTTTGCATGATTTTCTTGCATCACTCTTGTTTATCTTCTCAATTTTTTCTCTACCTCTCTTCCTTGATTTTCAAAATCCTTTTGGAGATCTTTCATGGACTGCAACAAATGCATATTTTTCTTGGATGTTTTAGGAGCTTTGACTTTTTTATCTTCTAATGAGCGTGCATTTTGATTTTCTTTGTCACCATAGTAACTTTCTAGGGTCAAATTTTTCTTTTCTGTTGTTTGCTCATTAACCCAAATTATTACTTAGCATTTAAATCTTTGTTAGAGTGGGGCTCTGTTTCCAGGGTGGAGGATACAATACACATATCTTTAGGGGCTTCATGTGCAGGTATTTTCAGAGATCCTTCTAGGGATCTGTAAGTTTTTCAGTTCTTCCAAGGTGGTATTATTTAAGAAGAGGTATTTCTCCTCTCCTGGTCTGTGCTCTGGTCTGTGAGTGATGGAAAACACTGTTTTCTGCCATGGAACTGTGAAGAGGGTCCCCAGTCCACTGTGGCCCATAAGCTCTGGTGTGCTACTTCTCTTCTTCACCATAGGACTGCCACCAAGGACTGTAACCCATATCTGAGTAGGGGCAAAGCAATAGAGTCTTTCCTTAGTGCTAATAAATAGACCCCTATAATCCCCTCTGACCAGTTGTTTGACTTCCCTTACCATTGATGGGCTTAGCACTGCTGCTACTACCAATTCAATGACTCTCAAGGCCTGCTCCTGTTTTGCTGAGGCAGGGGCTGTGCTGCCAAGGCCTATATTAGACTCTGTTCCACTCTTAATCAGGTATAACAGACCTTTCCTGCTGATCTTCTAAGTTGTCTTTAACTGGAAATTATTTTACCCTGTCCTTTTGTGGCTCCTGTGTCTGTGGGCTAAGAGGCTTAGAAACTGCCACTGCTGTCACTGATTCAGTCACTTGGATACCTTCTCTTGGTTTGTAGAGGCCTAGTCCATGCTGGTACAGCCTGTTTTCCTCTCTTACTCTGATGCAAAAGACCTTTCCTGCCAAACTTCTAAATTCTCTTGGGCAGCAAAATTGTTTCCATCTTTTACAGGTTCTGCAGTTCTAGAATCTGTTTAGAGTGATTATTTAAAGTATTTGAAAGGGTTTTGAAGAGAGATATTCTGGTCCTTGCCTTTCCTCAACCATCTTGGTCCCCTAGTTTTCAAGGAATCATTTTTTTTCTTAAGATCTTGGATTTCTTTTTCCAGTTATATGACTTTCTTTTCATAATTTTCTTGGTATTCTTGGAATGTTTTGTAAAGGCAATTTAAATGGGAAGATCTTTCCTATTCATTAATAGGCCCATGTGACCTGCCTGGGTGACATGGAAGTCCAAGTCACATGGAGCCTTTGGTGGGTGTGTTTGCTGAATGGCAGCAATAAGAAGCATGGAATAGGAGGATGCAGAACTAGGGCACAGATGAGAGGAAATTTGATCATGAGAGCAGTCAGAGCTCCGAAGGATGCAAGCAAGCAGGCAACTTACTAGCGTGAGCTGGTGATTTTGTTTAAGGGAGTCTTGTTGTGATTTGTTTAATGAAGCTGGTTTGTGGGAAGCTTACCAGGCAAGTGACTTGGAGATGGTGTTGTCCTCTGCATTGTTTTTTTTTTTCTTTTTCCAGTTTTTCTTTTTTTCTTTTTCTTTTTTTAATTTTTTTGTTTTTTTTTTATTTTATTTATTTATAAATGTTCTACAATCACTTCCTTAAAATTAAGATTTTATACGCCCACACCTTCCCCCCCTACCCCCCTCCCTCCCCATGACAGCATACAATTCTGTATAGGTTCGACA
>CM053769.1:143026042-143042274 GCA_028658325.1 Potorous gilbertii
TAGTACTCCATTACATTCATATACCATAATTTATTAAGCCATTCCCCAATTGATGGGCATCTCCTTGATTTCCAGTTCTTGGCTACCACAAAGAGTGTCGCTATAAATATTTTTGTACATGTGGGTCCCTTTCCCATATTTATAATCTCTTGCATTGTTGTTGAATATAGATTATGATGGATTTGACTTCCTAGTGTGTGAATAAATGTTTTGGTTTTATCTTCCATGTGGAGAATCTGTGTATGATCTTGTTGTAAAGTTCTGTTGACACCAGTTGTCTACAGTATTGCTTTATATGCTTATTTCCTCTTATCTCTGTTACAGTTGTACTGACACAAGTTGCCCCATGGACCTTTGTAATGAATATGAAAGATTTGGGGGCCACATGAAATGGCAGTTTAAATGGTAGCACCTGTCTGGATCACATGGAGGTCTGAGTCACATGGAGCCTGTGGTGGGAGGAGTTTGCTGAATAGGTAGAACAGGAAAGGTAGAATAGGAAGAGGTAGAGCTAGAGCAGAGCATAGAGTAAATTTGGTCATGAGAGCAGGCTGAGCTAGGAAGGATGCAAGCAAGTAGGCAATTGACTAGTGTGAATGAAAGAACTTGTTTGTGATTTTGTTTAAGGAAGTCTTCTTGTGATTTGTTTAATGGAGTTGGTTTGTGAGAAGTCTAGCGGGGGAAAGCTTGAGGATTAATGTCCTCTGTATTGTCATTGTTGTAAATTATGATGGATTTGACATTCTGGCGTCTGAATAATGTTTTGTTCCTGTCTTTCATGTGGAGAGTCTGTGGTATTTTGTAGTTCTGAATTGTGTAGGGATATTCATGGCTGCTGTAAGCACTGTGGATATCACATTGGTGCTACATGTTTTTATGTTTTCTGCTAGATTTTCCTTGATCTCTCTTATTTGATTTTCAAAGTCCTTTTAACCTTCTTCCAAAAACTCTTTTTTGGACTCATGACCTTGTGATATTTGTTGTTCTTTGGGGTAGGTGTGGCTTTTTTTTTTTTAATTCATCATCTTCCACTGAATATGGACCCAGATCTTCTCTATACCTCTATTAGCTTTCTATGGTTGAATTCTTTCTCCTTTGCTTACTAATTTTTATTTTATTTTTTAATTTATTTCTTTTTGACAGATTGTTATTATAACGAAGCTCTGGTTCTTAGTTTTAGGTAATGATACCTCGGGCCTTCATTCCTTCTTACTGTCATTTTCTGAATTCTGTCTAGAGGCCACTGATTGGGGAAAGCCATAGCTAGGGCTTCCAGCCATGCTGTCCTGCAAATGCTCTTGTTGGGTGTTGTTCTTCAGGTAGCTGAAAACTTTAGCTCTTCCCTTGGCCTTGAAAAGGAAGTCAATGACTCTTTTCCTATATGTATAAGTACCCACAGCCAGGAGCTTCCCCAGTCCTCTGTTATTACATTCAACAAGCATATGCTAGTTTCTTCTCACCCATAGACACAGGCCAGACCAAGTCTGCTAACACAGCTGGATCTGCAATACTGAAGCAGTGAAGAGAAGGGGGTCATTCAAACCTCTCCCACTCGGCTGACCAACACCAACACATGTGCTGGAGATTAAAGTTCTGCAGGCCTAAGCTGCTACCCTGAGGCTTGTTGTTTATTGATTCAGTAGAGTAGGCCTACACGTATTTGTGCTTCACTCTGACCAAACCTCCTATCTTGAAGTTGTTCCTGAGGTCTTCTCAAATTATCCTGGGAGGACAACTTCTCTACTTTAACTTTTTTTATTTCATTTTATTTTTTGGTAAGCCTAAGTTTGCTGTAAGGCAATGCTCCGTCTTGTTTGTGAAAGAAATCTGGAATGAATGGAATTTTCTGACCTATTTTGATATCTCCCCAGAATCCTGTCAGTAATCAGTTTTTGTCACAGAGGACTCGGCACCTTGCGGACAATTATTTTCATTTCAATGACAAAAATATTTATTAAGTGTTTAATATTTACTAGAAATTTTTGTGTGTATCAAAGATACAAACAAAAGAACTCAGTTCCTCAAAGAGCTTACATTCTTCTTGGGAGAATACAATCTCTCTCTCTGTCTGTCTCTCTCTGTCTCTGTCTCTCTGTCTCTCTGTCTCTGTCTCTCTGTCTCTCTCTCTCCACATACATGCATACACATACACACTCACACACATATACATACATAACATACGTATATGTACACACACTCTCACACACATATATTCATATAGAATTTAAGACAGAAAATGGTTTAAAATGAGATCACTGACAAATGGGAAATCAGGGAAGGCTTTATGGCAGATGTGACAATTCAACAGAGATTTGAAGAATGTTAAAGTTTCTTCCAGCTAGACTTGAGGAATGAATGCATTTGAGGTATGAGGCTTGGTGTGTGAAGCAACACATAGATAACTTGATAGCAACATTGGAAGGTGCTTGAATACAGAATAAGGAATTTGCATTTTATTCTTTAGACAGTGGTGGAACCACTGAATATTGTTTGAGCAGGGAAATGACAAGGTCAGGTTATTTTAATATCTAAGGGGATGATAGCTGCAGAGGAGAAGAATCTGTTCAGAAGTCATAAAGATCTAAAACAAGTTGATGCTTAGGTTAGAGGAGAGGAAGGAGAACAGGCAAAAGTGACAAGATTTTTCAAATAATTTGGATATAAAAGGTGAGGAATTTGGAAGAGCAAGGCTAATGCGGAGGCAACAATCCTAGAGGATGGTAATGTGCCCAATATCTAAGCAATGACTGTGCTACATTTTCTTAATACTATATAATCATTTTAACTATCATTAACTACATGATAGTCTATTTTAATTGTCTTTCATGACTCATAAAGTAAATTAAGATAGATTATTTGAAAATGTTTTATAATGTGTCTGACACCCCCCCACCCTTCATGTTAGAATAAGAGAAAAATGTTTTACGGGAAAAGCCATAAATATTGTCAATAACTATATACATGATTAAATTTATATTAATGCATAGTCCTCTTTCTGTCTATATATTTTTGTACGAATGATAATTGATATATATGTCTATGTCTCTAAATTTAACTGGAGGCATCTTTTTTGTTTGGTGTTTTTTTTTCTCTTTTTTGATGGAAAAAGAAGCTGTAAATTCATATTTGTCTGGACTGCCAAGTGAGAAAACTTCCTCTATTAGAGATGATGAGCAACTGTTGCTGAGATTTATTCAATAAAATAAGTATTTATTAAATCCCTGCTATGTGTCAAGGGGCAACTAGGTAACACATTAGATAGAATGGTCGGTTCAAATGCATCCTGAAACACTTGCTAGCTGTGTGACCCTAGAAAATCACTTACTTTGGTTTCAGAGCTGAAGAAGGCAATGGCAAACCATTCTAGTATCTTTGCTAAAAAAAACATAAAAAGAATCATGAAGAGTCAGATTTGACTAAAAATTGTCTTCACAAAAACAACTTATCAGGCATATTTTAGGCACTAAGAAGTAAAGATAAAAGGTAAATAATTCCTGGTCTCACTGATATAATATGAGGTTGACACAATGCACATAAGGAATCAAAATATAGCACATATATATAAAATCATTAGTTACAAGAATACTAAGAAAGGAAAGGATAAAGACAGATTTTTTATAATAAAGCTCTACTTGGATTGAGTTTGGAAGGAAGTTAGAGATTCTATGAGGTAAGAGTAAGAGGGAATTAGGCTAAAATACAAATCCTTCTCATTTTCTATCTTAAAGAATTGTCTGATTAGCCTCCCTAAAAACAGTAAAAATAATTTTAAAAAAAGAAAAACAATTGTCTGGAGCACGGAGATGTTAAGAGATTTGCTGAGTCACGTAACCAATATATTTTGGAGATGAAGGTGAAATGAACTCTTTTTGACATGGAATACAGTTCTCTATTTTCTATACCACACGGCCATCACATCTATATATATATGCTGATAAAAGTAATTAGAGGTGGTACCATGGACAGCACCCTCCGTCTGAAGTTGAAAGTCATGAATTCAAATCCTCCCTTAGACATTTGCAAGTTAGTTAATCATCATGTATCAGAAATAGTGATAGTATCACCTATCTCCCAGAATTACTGTGAGGATTAAACGAGATAATATTTGTAAAGCATTGACTATACTGCCCAGTATATAGCAGATTCTAAATAAATGCTTTCTAGTATTGTTATTTGTTTCTGTCTCCCATGTAGAGAGTCTGTGGTATTTCACAGTTCTGAATTGTGTGGAGATATTCATGGCTGCTGTAATCACTGTGAATATCACATTGGCATTAGATATTTATTTTCATATTGTACCATAGCCACTTAAGAATTAATATCAATCCCACAAGTTCAGTTCCTCTCTTATGTATCATTTGATACATAACTTCATAACAGGGATTGCGTCACTTTCATCTTTGCATCTTCAGTCCCTGACACAGAGTGTGGAAAACAGTAGAAAGTTAATAAAGCTTCGTTATTGTTTTTCTGGTTGATTTTGCTTTATGGACTCAGTATGTTATTGTAGTGGCATCAAAGTGTCAAAAGCTATGCTAGCAGAGTACAAACAGAGGGAATTATTTTTTTCTATGACCCAATATTGGTTTTTGCTCACTCTCTTTCCTCCACCCTCTCACCATTCAAGAGAGGGAAATGCACAGATAAATAAAACAATTTTCCCAATTGATCATGTCCAAAAAAAGGATGTTTCATTTTGTATTGTGAATTCATCACCTTAATGTCAGAAAATGGTTAAGATGCTTCATCTCCAGGCTTCTTTTTGATTCTTTCTTATTTTGATCAGCAATTCTTGGAATTTCTAATACATTGGGGGAGGGGATTCTAGGATAGGACCCATGGTAGATAGTGTTTCTGTGAACAAAACACCAGCCTAGCTTATTCTGGATAGACTTCAAAGATTGTCCACCAGTGTGTAAATTGTTTTGGTCACAGAAATTCTCTCCCTTCTAAAGTTGTCTTATATTTATATGCATATACACATACACACACACACACACACATACACACACATATATAGGTATGGATTTTTTTTATATGAGGATAAGTATTTATGAATATATTTTATATATATCCATATTCTTAGATGGGTATATAATGGAGTGGATGAAAATTTATTGTTTACCATATTAAAAATGCTGAGCAATGAGGATAGAACTATATGTAAAACAAAGAAATACTCAAACCTAGACAGTCTGTTTTCTTGAAGCTCATACTCATAAAAGTACTTTCAGCTACTAGTCAGATCACAAGGTCTCAATAGCTTATAAGCTCTTGCCAGGGCAGGAGCAGTTTCACTTATGGTTAAATTATCCCAGTGCACAGAACAATTTTTACCATATTAAAACTGCTTGAAAAATACTTGCTAACATCCTAAATTAATTAGAAGGTATATGACTTTTGAAGTTGAAGAATACATGAGAAATCACAAATCTTTGTTGTCTGAATATCAATACTCACATCGATCTCTTTATTTGAGCCATAGCTTCATCTATGCCTATGCAAATACTGTGAGAATTCATTCTTTTCCATTTTACTATTTGAAAAAAAGGTATTCCCTGTCCAGACCATTACCATCATGACAGACAGCAAGGCTTTCTAGCATCTGTGTGCAATTTTTTAGTGGCAATCCCACTAGAACTATATATTTTTAAATGTTATTTAATGGCCCTGGGCACCATTCATTCATGGTTTGGATTTCTCCTCTGTTTTACTCACAAATAATTCTTTAAAAAAATCACATCTCATGGAATATAACCAGACACATTGACATTCCATAATGTATTCCTAGTTGCTGTTGCTATTTTAATGAATCAAGTAAGGGACACTAAGTGAAGCATTAACACAGTAATGGCTAACAGAATTATTGCTCCAATGATGTATTAACATTGCACAGGCCAGAAAGAATATTACTTCTGAATATGTTAGGAATAGGGCAACTGCCAGGAACCCATGGTAAAGCATCAATCTCTTCAGTTTTTAATTGAAGAGATGTTTACAAATTATGTATGCTTTGATAATGGAGGCATAACCTCTAATCCTCAGGGAAATAAATATACACAGAAAGTGTAACAAGAGCTATGATGGTTAAACATTTGTGGTAGTGTGGAATGAGAACTTGATTTGGAGTTAGAGGACCCAGGATTAAATAATAGCCCTAGGCTTCCTGTTTGATTTTAGTAAGACATTTATTATTTCTAGGTCTTAGTTTCCTTACTTAAAATATTAGAAGTACACAAAATGATTTCTAAGGTCTTTTAGAGCTCTAGATCTAAGATCCTTTGATCTTACTTGGTATTGAACCCTAAACATTATACAGGGTATAAAGTTTTAGACCTGAATGAGTTTTACAGCACATACAGTCAGAGAATTATAGTCATAGAATGAAAATCATAGAAGGGATCTTAGAATATATAATTTTATTACTGCAAGGGACTTAAAAACCCCAGAATGTTAGAGTTGAAAGGAATTTTAGATTTCATCTAACCCAGCGTCCTCACTTTGTATATGAGAAAGATAAAGATCAAGATCAAACAAATATGCTGAATTTGACAGAGTTGGAATTTAAACCCAGTTTCTACCCTTCATCGTTCGGGGTTGTTTGTGCTACATAACACTTCTGGATTTTTTGTGATACAAACAAGTATACAAAAGCATAAGGTACTGTATGTCTTGCCCAAGTGAATGCTCAAGTGTCCTCATGATAGATTTCCTTCTAATTTTGCTCAGTCCCTCTAAGTGAACCCTATATTCTTCTCCTAGGACATTGGATCTGATGGAAGAGCAAAGACATTATCTCACAAGGAACCAGCCTTCTGTATCACTTCTAGCACATTTACAAATCATATTTTTACATTTATTATTCAACTCCTTCTCCTTTATATATTGTTGTTCCCTATTAGATTAACTTCTTATTCCCTATTACATTAGTATCCTTGTTCCCTATTAGATTAATTTCTGCAAGATAACTTAAAGAAAGTAGGGAAAACATTCAGTCAATATAGGTATGATGTAAATAATACCACTTATGAATATGAAGTAGAGGTGATGAATAGATTTAACAAATGATATCTGGTGGAGAGAATGCTTGAATAACTATGAACAGTTTCACAATATTGTGCACAAAGCAGCAACCAAAATATCCCAAAGATAAAGAAAAAATGGCTGTCTGATGAGGATTTACAGAAAAGAAGGAAAGCAAAAGATACAGGAAAAAGGTAAAGCTATACCCAATTTACTGCAGAATTCCACAGAATAGGAAGGAGAAATTAGAAGGTTTACTTAAATAAACAATGTAAAGAAATAGAAGACAATAATAGAATGAGAAATACAAGAGATCTCTTCAAGAAAATTAGAGAAATCAAGGAAATTTTGCAAAAATTGTCATGACAAAAGACAAAAATTGTAGAACTTAACAGAAGCAGAATAGACTAAGAAGTAGTGGCAAGAATATACCAAAGAACTGTACAAGGAAGAGCTTAACATCAACAATAACCCTGATGGTGTGATTACTGACTTAGAACCACATATCCCCAGAGAATAAAGTCAAGTAGGCCTAAGGAAGCCTTAGGGAAGCTAGTGAAGGTGATAGAATTCCAACTTAGTTTTTCAAAAGTTTTAGAAGATGATGCTGTTAAAAGTGTTGAACTCAATATGCCAGCAAATTTTAAAACCTCAACAGTGCTTACTATGTTGGAAAAGATTGGTTTCCAAAGTCCAAATACCAAAGAAAGATATTACCAAGGAATATTAAAATTTTCAAATAAGAATACTCACTTAATGTGCCAGAAAGTTTATGCTAAAGATTCTACAAACTAGGTTTCAATAATATGTGAATCAATCAATTACAAGAATAAAAGGATGGTTTTTGAAGACACAGAGGAACCAGAGACCAAATTGCTGACATTCACTAGATTAAGGAGAAATCAAAGAAATTTCAGTAAACAAACAAAATAAAAACAAAAACAAACAGAAAAAATTACTTTTGCTTCATTGACCTCATTAAAAATTTTGATTATGCACATTGTAATAAAATGGGACAAGTTCTCAAAGAATTCATACTACTTGATCACACTGTCAAATCATACTACTTGTTTCCTGGAGAACCTGTAAGTGGCCCAAAAAGCAATAGTTAGAATCAAACATGGAACAACCAATCAATTTAAGATTGGGAAAAGAGTACAAGAATATATATTGTTACATTATTTATTTAACTTATATGCAGAATAAATCATACAAAATGCCGGGCAGGATGAATCAAAAGATGAAAGTAAGGTTAGTGGGAGAAATATCCAAAATCTCAGATATACCACTCTGATGACAGAGTAAAGAGGCCTTAAGAAGTTTCTTGATAAGGATAAAAGAGTTGAGTGTAAAATCTGATTTGAAACAAAACATCCGAACAACTAAAATCTTGGCAATTATTCCCATTACTTCCTGGCAAACGGAGGGAGATGAAATGGAAGTAGAATCAGATTTTATATTCTTGAGCTCAAAGATTATTGCAGATAGCAACTGAATTCATGATATTAAAAGATGTTTATGTCCTGGAAGGAAAGTAATTACAAAATCTGGACAGTGTACTAAAAAACAGAGATATCACCTAGCAAGCAAAATTCCATATCGTCATAGCTTTGGATTTTTCCAGTAGCAATTTATGGCTATGAGAGTTGGACTATAAGGAAAGGTGAATGTAAAAGAATCAACAGTTTTAAACTGTGTTGCTTAAAGAGACTTTTGAGGATCCCTTGGAAAGCAAATACAGCAAGGAGGTCAACTTAATCAACACCAAAAGAAATTAATCCAAGTTATTCATAGAAGGTCAAATGTCCAAGCTGAACCTCAAATATTTTCACCAAATGATGAGATGGAACTTATTAGAAAAGACCTTGATGTTGTGAAAAACTGAAGGCAAAAGGAAAACGGGATAGCAGAAGATGACAAGGATAGATAAAGTCATGCTAACAATGAACATGAATTTGGACAGATTTTGAGAGTTGGTGGATTAGAGAAGGGCCTGGTGTGAAAAGTTCCATGGGGTCATGAAGTTGGACATGACTGAATGACTCAACAACAATAAGAATGAATTAGTATGTGAACTCTTTAAGGGCAGATACTCCCTTATTTGCTTGTATTTCTGTCCTTAGAACTTAGTCCAGCAACTGGAACATGGTAAGTTCTTAAAAAAATAAATTTTGTCATATGTGACTTGTTTCTCCAGATTTAGATTTTAAGTGATAAGGGTAGACTGGTAAATATTTATCACCTGGCTCTCTAAAAAAAAGTATACATGACAGACTGTTATATTTTATTTTCATTATTAAAAAAATTTCAAACACTTTCTTAAGCCTGGACAATTGATAAAGCAACATTTCAAGCCTGGATTTGTAGTGTTTGACAATTTCCAAGGTATAAATGCTTACTATGGAAAATGTGGGTTGGATTCAGTGAGCCTAAAAAGCTAATTGATAACCTTCAGGATATTTACAACAGTTTTTAATTCAAGTACAGGTTGGAATGAAAATTAATAAAAACTAACACTTATTCTGTGACTGAAACTGTGCAAAATTTTTTATAATCATCTCATTTCATCCCCTAATTATCTTAGGAGATAAATACTATCAATATCACCATTTTACAGATAAGGAAACTGAGGCAAGCAGAGGGTAAATAGTTTGTCTAGGGTCAACACAGCCAGTAAGTGTCTGAGGGTGTGAGAGTGTATTTGCATTCAGGGTGTCTTCTTCTTGACTTCAGGCCCAGTCTTTCATCTGCTTGGCAATTTAGATGCTTCTGAAGATCTCTCAAATCCATTCTAACTTTGAGATTATAGACTTTTCCTTGATGTTGTTCAGTCATTTCCATTGTGTCTGTCTTTTTTTTTTGTCTTGTTTTTGAAAAAGATACTGAAGTGATTTGTCATTTCCTTCTTCAGCTCATTTTGAATGTGGGGAAATTGAAGCAAGTAGATTAAGTGACTTTCCCAGGGTCACACAGCTATGAAGTGTCTGAGGCCAGATCTGAACTCAGGAAGATTTTCCCTAACTACAGGCTCATTACTTTATGCGCAATGCTATTTAGATGGCCCTGTGATTTTCCTACTTGCTCTCTATTTTCACCCATACTTGGTATAGGAATTCTTCTCTGGGCTACATAGTGTAGATAGAAGATAAAATCCATGTCTGAGACATAAGAAACTTAGAATAATTTCTAGTTTAACCTTTAAATTTTTCTCAAACTGATGATGATGACTTATAACAGCATGGTTTTTTTTTTCTGTCAAGAAGTCTGACATACAGCATACTGTGAAGGAAGCATCACAATCCCTCCTCCTAAGGAGAGTGAAAACTACAATAAATTTTATAAGCAAATTGAGAAGTAGACAATTAAGTGGTTAGTGAAAACATGTTTTGCTCCTGGGCCATGTAGGAGTCAGTGGAAAGAGAAGACCTAAAAAATCTCTAACAGTAGGAGTGAAACTGTGGGATCAATTTTTTTTTTTAAAAAGGGAAAAATATATATAAAGAAGAAACAAGACCACTGGATTTAAGCAGCAGGTATAAGGACTAAAGGAAAACTAATCAACAGAATATTCATTAAATGTAATCGTAGTATTTTATTCAGAAGTTCAGTTCATCTAGTTCAGCTACCTCATTTTATAGATGAGGAGCCACAGGATTAGAGTCACATGGTTGCCTAGTAACTAAGTCAGAAAATAATGGTCCCTTGGAGAAGATGAAATTATAATATTGATTCCAGGAAAAGCTTCCTAGTAAATGGGTTTGAAGAGAAACTCAAATATTTGAATCTTGTCACTTTTTTCAATTTTTCAATTTCACCTATGTGAATTTGGGCCTGCCATCTCTCTCCTATCTGAGCTTCAGACTATTTATGAAGGGCATGTAGTAGAATAACCTCTGAGGTCCCTTTTATTCCTAATTCCTTTAATTCTAGAGAAGCAGAAGGAGGGAAACAAAATCTGGAGTCCACTGACACTAGGAAACTAGGTCTTGTATTCATCCTACTGCTCCCCTCCCACCCCAAGAATGTATACTTTTCAAAAGAAAATAATACTTTTCTTCTTTATCTCTCTGACTTTCAATAGCTCCTGGTATATGGTAGGTCCTTAATTAATATTTATCTAATAGGAATCAATTGAATCAATAGTGCCGCAAAACACCATACATTGTCCATGTGGCTTTCATCAACTTGGCTATGAGTGTTTGGCAATGAAGACCTCCCTATGGTTGATTATTTTATTGTCATTGTTCAGTCATTATGGTTGTTTTTGACTCTCTGTGGTCCTATTGGGGATTGTCTTTGGGAAAAAAACGATACTGGAGAGGTTTGCCATTTCCTTCTCCACCTCATTTTACAGATAAGGGAACTGAGGTAAAGAAAGTTGAGTGACTTGCCCAGGGTCATAAGGTAGTAAGTACAGTTATCCCCTTCCATATCATGAGTGTTAGGGCCCCTCACTCCCATGATTTGAAAATTCTACATAAAATTTTTGACCCTCTCTTTATGCAAAAGAAGTATGAATTTTTTTTAATTTTATAGGGTGTTTACTATAAAACATGGGTAGATGTTATACAATGCTACACAAATATTTTAAGAATTTCCAACTTCTTCAAGTTTCTCTGTGTCATGTGGGGGCCTTTCTATGTTCTCTGTGGCTTCTGCAGAACTTGCAAAAAATTTCATTTAATCTCTTATTCTCACCTGCAGTGTATCTAAAGTATTATGGGGAAAGGCATGCTGTGACACACACCTTTATTACAGGCCAGATTTGAACTCAGGAAGATGAATCTTCCTGACTTCAGGCCCCACATTTAATCTACTATGCCACCTAATTGACCATGGTATATTATAGTAAAGGTAAAAAAATTTACCACTCAGGGAAGGAAAGCTAGCCGTGATCAATTGCTTTAATAATTTAGTGTTTTAGTTCTACTTCATTCACCACATTATAACAAAAATCATTAGTTACACCACTATAGTGCTTTTAAGAATTTCTGATTCCCTCATTCCCCCCCTCACATATCAGTGAAGCATGTTGGATACATAGAATAAAATTTCTTCTTATGCAGGCGTTGGGTTCTAAAGTTAGCACTTAAGGTAAATGATGGTGATGATGATGATGACAACGATGATGACAATGATGACCTATAGTCAATTTTAAAACTGTTCGTTCACTTATAGCATTAGTTAAGTTGTCAGAGGGCACTGAAATATAAAGTGACTTGCCTCGAGAAACATGGCTGGTACGTATCATTGTAGGGTCTTGGTCTTGCATTGTTCTGACTCTAAAGAAGCTTTTCTACCAACTATGACATGATGCGTAGCTTTCTCTCTTGCCAAAAGTACAATCAAAAATTTCTCAGATCACCTATGAAGTACAAGACAGTATCTTTGAACTGCTGCAGATGGAAATTTGTGAGGGTATCTTTAAAATAAAGCAGTCTACACTAGCTAACAGATAAAAGTGAAATTGCTATTATGGAAACTATTGAATATAATTTTATTTTTCCTAATACCAAGCTAAGCTATTTATCATGACACAGGAAGGAGAGAAATTTTATACACAGACACATTTTATATATAAATACATACACACACATACATACATACACACACACACACACACATATATATATATATGCATATACACATACACACACAAGCTAATTATATAGAGACAAGCTTACTTGAAAGTCATTTCAATGAAAAAGCATATATTTAGCATCTTCTATTTTCTAGACATTTATTAATGACTAGGGGAAGAAACATCAACAAGAAAATTTAAAGTCAAGAATTTATATTCTAGGGGGTGGAGGAAATTGAATTACAGATTAATTACTGCTCTGCATTTTGAGAAGAGATATTTCCAGTCAGGAATTCCCTATATGGAGGATATATAATTCCATCCTCCATTACAATGACTGGCAACTGCATTCATTAGAATTCTTCCATCTTTCAAAGCTATTGGTCTTCATGGTACTGTTGTTATGGTAAAGATCATTCCCCTGCTTCTTTTCACTCCATTCTTCATCAGTCAAGTTTCTCTGAATTTATTCATTTCCTTTTTTTAATGTCACAAAACTGTTCATTATGTACATTCACTATAATTTTTCCAGCCATCATTTAATTTCCATTTTTTTCACCTCTACTGTAAGGGCTGATATATTTAGCATACTATAGATGTGGATGTTTTCCTCTCTTTGTATAAATGAATTTGTGCTGTAGGAATTATAGTGTTATAGTTCATTTAAAAGGTATTCACTTTAATGACTATTTTGCCGACAGATAATTTAGGAATAGATAATTTATGTGGTCATGGAAAAGTATTTAACATTTCAAAGTCTCAGTTTCCCCATCTAAAGAATATATTATCTATCTCACAATGATGCTACAAGTTAAGTTTATCTCAAATTCTTAGGAATTATATAAATATCAAATAACGATTTTAGATAATTAACCATAAGAATAAAATAATAACATAAATATTCCTGAATATACTAATTTGAAGTCTAGAAATTGAAGTTGTAGTTTTGCCTTTCTCATTGTGTAACTGCAAAAGTCAATTCCAACTGATTCTCAATGCTCAATTCCATAAAACAAAAAAAATGTTCCTAATAATTTTAAATTCTCTTTCAAGCTTTATATATTTTTTGGCATAATGATAGGGTGCTGGGCCTGGGGCAGACAAGTCCTGACTTCATAATACTGACTCTCCAGCTATGTGACCTTGGACAAGTCACTCAATTAATTACTCTCAGGCTTATTTTTCTCATCTGTAAAATAATAAAAAAAAATATCACTCACCTCATTAGGTTGCTTTAGAAACAAAACAACATAACATGCAGTGTCAACCTGCACTGTATAATGCAGCTATTTTGAGCTGTTCATCATCATCACCGTTGTCTTTTATATAAGTACCCTTTATCTTCCCTATATCTTCATTAAGATTCTATGTGAATATTGATGTATAAAACAGTTCAATTTAGTTGAATTCAGTTGAATTCATGTTTATTCTAAGAACCTAATTTATAGCATCTACTATGATAAATATTTGGGTTACAAAGAGACAGGTCACCATCCAAGGAGGTTACATCTTACTGCATGGATATAATGCAGACACAGATAACTGTGTATAAAATCATTTTGGGAATCTCAGGGAGAAATAAGTAAAAGTTTCTCATAAGAAGTTACATGTAAGCTAATCCTTCAAGGAATCGAGAGGTGGAGATGGTGAGGAGTGAAATCATCTGTTTGGAAGGATCCAGGAAGGTAAAATGTGAGATTTGGGGATTTGAGAATGCATTTAATGAAAACATAGAGTGCATTTAGAGAAATAATGTGAAATTAGATGAAAAGTTGGGTCTGAGACAAATTGTGAAAGGTTTTAAATGGGAGGGTGAAACATTTGTATTTATTTAATGGAAGATTAAGGAGTCAAGACTTTTGAGCTGGTAGGAGTCAAGACTTTTGAGCTGGTAATTGATATGGTCAGACATGTGATATTAAGAAGCATGCTTTGGAATCTATGTTTTAGAATAAGACAAGGATGGAAAAGAAAAAAATTAGGGAGATCCTTAAAGAGGCTATTTCCGCAGACTAGGCACATCTCCACTCCACTTTTATTCTCTTATCCTCTTTCATATTTCCCCAAAGCGTGACTTCCTATTAATGCCAGAACTTACTTTTCGAGGTAAGCTTTATGGTAACAGAATCAAGTATCATTCCTGATTAAATATGTTTGTTTATATTATTGGGTCTACAAATTTCATCTGTAGAACAGATCTGATTAAACAAGGTGGTGATTTATATGTTGAAATTTAGTAATTATTCCAATGAGTTCTCTCATTTATCCCCATTTCCCATATTGAATCACTTATCATTTCAATGTTACTCAAATTCAAAAGAGAAAAAAATGAAAAAAAATTCTTGAAAATAAAACTGTCATCAACAAAGAATTAAAATTATTTGTTATTTGTGTTCGAGAATATTTATTTGAGGGGTAGAGTGGGTGGAAAAGTTTGAATTAGGAAAAAAAATTCTATTGCCACAGGCTATTTCTTTTATAGCTTCATTTTACTTTCTAATTTACACAAACTGCCCATTCACCACTAAATTTTGAAGTTATTTATAACTTTAAGGGTTAAAGCTCATTTTTATTAGGTGCATTTTATAGTTAAATCTATTTTGCAGATTTTAAAATACATTAGAGTAAATGTGTTTATATCTAGTGTATGTACATTAGATAACAAATTCAGACCTGCCTATCTTTCTGTTTCATGAACCCACATGATATAGTGGAGGCTGCATTGTAATAATATATCTAGACTTGAATTATAATCTTAACTGTTATTTGGTATGTGACCATCATTTAGGGTTCAATAAAAAAGTGTTACCTGACCTCATTTCCTTTTAACTGTCATGGTTAGTTAACTGATAAGGATAAATCATGAGGTCAATATACACTCAAATATGCATATTTCAGGAATAAATTTTCAGAGATTTTTGTGACATTATTGCAAACAAACAAAAGAGTACCTATTATTTGGTTCTCAGAGACAGCCTGAAGTAGTAGAAAGGTGGAGCTACCCTGGGATTCTGTTAAGTCCTGGGTTGAAGTATCATCTATGGTAAACTGATCTTGTGACCTGGAATAAGTCACTCAAACTTTTAGTGCTCTGTGCAAATCTGTAAGATTACAAGTTAAAGAAAATGTGGATTTTATTCCTTCCTTTAGTCGAATGTGATGATAGTAAACTTCATGTTTTTTTTTTTTTTCTCAGCACTCCTCTTTTTCCCTCCATTAAGAAGACTCCTGCCGGCCTCTTCTATGAGAGATAATTTACCCCATTCCATTTCACCCTCTCTCCTCCCACTCCATTTCTCTCTCACTGTTTACCTTGATTTCTTTTAAGATATGATCTCATCCTATTCAATTCACTCTGTGCTCTGTCTCTGTGTGTGCGTGCATGTGTGATTGTGTGTGTGCATGCCTGTACGTGTGTGTGTACGTGTGTGTATGTGTGTGTGTGTGTAATACCACCAACTACCCAGATACTGAAAAGTTTCAAGAGTTACAAATATTGTCTTTCCATAGAGGACTGTAAACAGTTCAACTTTGGTAAGTCCCTTGTGACTTCTCCTTGCTGTTTACTTTTTCATGCTTCGTCTCATTCTTGTGTTTGAAAGTCAAATTTTCTTTTCAGTATGAAAAC
>CM053769.1:143042774-143082134 GCA_028658325.1 Potorous gilbertii
ACAAATGGGGAGAAAATTTTGGAACCCAAAATCTTGTGAAAATGAATGTAAAAAGTTAAATAAATTTATTTAAGAAAAACAAAAAGAAAATGTGCAATTCATTCCTTAGTGAAAGGAGTTTGCTCATGTCTTTTATGAGCTAGGCACTATGCTAAGTGATGAGAATACAAAGAAAAGGAACAGAGTCCCTGTCCTCAAAATGAAGAGGTGAAGGCTGGATCATATTAAGGTTTGGTCCAATGACAAGACCAATAGTGTGGTGCTACAGGAATTGATGCCAGTGTGGAAGGAGGTCTTGATAGGTACCAAAGACACTTGGCTTAGTCATTATTTTTTCAGAATTTTAGCGATGATAGGAATTAAAATACACAAAAGTTTGAGAGATACCTAAGACATATAATAGAATATTGGGGTGTAAGAAATTGTTGACAGGGACAAATGAAGAATAAATCAAGTATTTAGGACTAAAATGCAAATGGCCTAAGTGTAGAATTCCATATAATTTAACAATCATTTTAAAACATCTGTTTTCTCCAAGGCACTGTGCGAGGCTCAAGGTGGGGCTATGAAACAAAAAACTGGCTTAAAAAGAAGCCTTGCCCTTTGGGAGCTTACAATTTATTTTGAGGATACAATATGTCCTCTGATAATTAAATCCAATATAATTATAGCATTACCAGCCAATCTGATATTTAGCATTTTAAATTTTAAGGGATGATTATAAATCATAAATAAAATATATATTTTATTTATATATATACATATATAATAGTATATAAAATAATAATATATAATATTAATAAATAAAATAATAAAAATAAATAATAATAATATATAAATATATATAGCTATATAAAATATAGGTAAAATTCTCTCTTTTTTTCTCACATATGTATATATGTGTATGTGTGTATATTAGAGAGAAATGTGTATGTGTATACATATATATGTATATGTGTAAATATGTATGTGTGTATGTATATATACATTTATACATATATATGTATATGGGTATGCATATGCATATGTTTGTGTGTGTGTGTGTGTGTGTGTGTGTGTGTGTGTATATATATATATATATATATATATATATATATATATACGGAAATTTATTTTCTATATTCCAAGTTTAAGATCAGCCAACAGTTAATATGGCAGTCAACATATACATGTAGATTGATAGATACATACATGGATACATACATAGATACCTAGATATACATATATATAGATATAGATATAGATATAGATATGTGTGTGTGCATTTTAGAACCATAAAGAGAGGAACTATATCAGAGAAAAAGGAGATATGAGTGTTATTTTCCTCTGCCTAGATCAGACCACATGAACCTATCTCTCAAGCACGATCTATTTATGAAGCATTTATTATATGCCAAGGACAGATAGATAAAGAAGTGGATGGAGTGCCAGGTCTGGAGACAGAAACAAAAAATGACAAGAACATGAGTTCAAATCTGGGCTCACACACTATCTGTGAGAACCTGGGCACCTCACTCAACCTTGTTTCCTTCACTTTCCTTATCTGTAAAATGAGTTGGAGAAGGAAATGGCAAAGCACTCCAGTATCCTTGCCAAGAAAATACCAAATAGGCTCACAAAGGGTCAGACACAACTGAAACAATTCAACCTCAATGACATGTATGCCAGACATCCTGCTAAGTACCTGGGATTCAAAGAAAAAATATAAACTGTCCTTGCCTGAAGGGGTTAACATACTAGTGGGGAAGGCCACAAGGAAACATAAGCTGTAAATACTTCCAAGATGCATGAAGAGCAGATGGAAGATAATTTTAGAACAAAAGGCTCTATTACGTGAGAGGGGTTGAGAAGTCCTCCCACTGAGGCCTCACTGTTGAGTAGAGTTTAGAAGGAAGCCGGCAGTTCTAAGAAAATTATTCTATTAGTATTCCCAGTTCAGAACATGTGACTGATCTTTAGGGATGTCTGCCTCTTTGTGACCTCATTTGTTTTGTTTTTGTTTTATATTTGTCTTTGATTTGCTTTTTTTTTGTTTTTTGACAAAGATGCTAGAGTGATTTACCATTTGCTTCCTTAACTCATTTGGCAGATGAGGAAACTGAGGCAAACATGCTTAAATGACTTGGGTTATATAGCTAGTAAGTGTCTGATGTCAGATTCAAACTCAGGAAGATGAGTCTTTCTGACTTTAGCCCTAGCACTCTATCCACTACCTAGCTTTGAGTTCAGAACATCACATTTAAAAAAGAAAAAAGAAAAGAAAGCAAACGGCTAGATCGCATCCAGAGAAAGGTCAATCAGTTAGTCAGTTGATAACTAGTTATTAAGCCCTTATGTGTTAGGCACTGCCCTCAGCAGTAAGGTAATGTTGACAGTATGCAGAATAAAGATCTCATCCCCTGAGAATCTATTGCAAGAGCTGAGGATATTTAACT
This sequence comes from Potorous gilbertii, assembly GCA_028658325.1. Lineage (NCBI taxonomy): Eukaryota > Metazoa > Chordata > Mammalia > Diprotodontia > Potoroidae > Potorous > Potorous gilbertii. Next base: position 143,045,210 of record CM053769.1, read on the forward strand.
TAAAAAAGGGAAGACACATGGGATTTAATAAAATCTGCCTTCAAATATTTGAAGATATGTAAACGAGGGAGACTGGCCTTTATCCTGGAAGGCAGAACTAATCATATAATACCATGTTACAATAAATAGCTAATTTTAAGTCTAGATGGATTTTTTTTTTAATTCTAAGGACAACATGGTTATCTACTCTACAGCTTTAGATAGTTTGTTTAAGGCCAAAGGCTATGATTTCTATCACAATATTTCCAAACTCAGAGTTAAGGAATTTCTAAATTTAAGCAGATATTAATCTTTCTACTTATATGTGCCTTCATATGTATCTTTAGTTAGCCTCCAGCCTCTTTAGGCCTGAGACAAAATTCAGTTTATTTGAAACAGTTTGGTAATATGGCTAATGAGTCATAGGGAGGGGAATTTGGAGAATTTATACTTCTCTCAGTCCTCTAGCAGGTATATTTTTTTCTGCTCTGAACTTAGATGTTGACACTCCTGTCATGCCTGTGACCCTCCATGATACCTGCATTTTCTGCCACAGTTCAGTCTTACATGACTTTTCTCCTTTCAATGGATGCCCCATGATCCCTCGTTTTTTGCTCACTTCTGTATTATCCGTTCTACCTCATCTTTGCTCCTGTATCTTCAGAATTTCTAACTGGTTCAAAGATAGCTCTTTCTTTTTCCACAGTATGGCCCAGTTTTTCACACAAGGATATAATTTATTTAAGGAGGTATATAGGTTCTGTTCACATTTTGCTCTAATTAATTACTCAATCAACAAATATTCCTACCTGACAGATAATTATTTCTATGTGGGTGGAATAATAACTACCCTTTACACCATAAATAATAAGATTTACCAAGAGCTTTACAAATAGCTGATTTTTTTTCTCACCACAATACAAAGTTGTTAATAGGTGATAGCTTTATCCTAATTTTGTAAATAAGGTAGACATTTAGTGTGTCTAGGGACACACATGTTACAAATATCTGTGGTTTGATATGAAGATAGGTTTTCTTGACTTCAGATCTACCTACTCCACCTCCACAGTTAATAAAGACCTACCTCTTAAAAGTAATGTGTGGAAGTCGCAGAGAGACAGATTTTCTATTGACAGAAATAGAGAGTTACTAAAATTATGAGATGTCCAAAGTGGAATAGGGTGTTTCTGAGTTGGTGAGTTCTCAGTCAATGGAGGGTTTTCAAATGGAGAATACTTAAATATTTCTAGTTTGGGAGAGGTATTATAAAGAAAATTCCTATCTAAACTATTGATTGGTTTAGATAATATTTGAATTCCCTTTATTCTTGAGATTCTGTGATTCTTTGACTCAATTTCACAAGTCATAAAACAGATACAGTAATGCTTGCTACAAATGCCTCATGGGATTTTTGCAGGAGTTGCACTTCCCAAACACTATAATTATGGTTAATTGATAAATATTTCATGGAACCAGTGTATGGTATATTAGAAACAATACTGTATTTAGAGTTGGGAGATTTAGATCACTAGCACTGTGCTGACACTTAGTGGCTATGATATCATGGGCAAGTAATTTTGCTCTTCCTAAGGTACTTGATATAAGGTCCTTGATCTGAAAAATGGAGATTATAATATTTAATCAATCTACCTTCCAAAATTTTATTTGAAAAGTGCTTTGCAAATTTGAAGGCATTACAAAAAATAATATTGCTTCAATATTATTATTTTATAGGTAAAACTTTAAGCAAGCTGTTAGGAAAGATACAAAAGTGTGGTGCTAAATCTCAAGGAACTTACATTCTAGATGTGGAAACAAAGATGACTAAGAGTTAGGAGAGGAGGAATCTTGTTGGATTACCAAGTCACTCTGTGAAATCAGGTAGGTCATTTCAGCTTTAGCTTTTACTTGTAAAACAGGGGCAAAAAATTTGAATCTTTATACATACATATATATATATATATGTATGTATATACATACATACATATATATATGTGTGTATATATATATATACACACATATATATGTATGTATATACATACATATATATATATACACACATATATATATATGTATGTATATACATACATATATATATATACACCAAAAAAAATTCAATGATACAACAGAACAACACAAGGCAGTAGGTAAGTAGGTAAGTGGTTTTCAGGTAAATGCTATAAGCTTGAAATTACTCCTGGAATTCAAAGGGGTGAAATGTCACCAGAGTCATAAATGAGTTTTTCTGTCCTGGGTATGGTACAGTAGAGTTGTGAGTACTTATGTGTGTTGTGCTGCTATAGGTTGTAGGTAGGGAAGGAAGTGTTTTGTGGAGTAATCCTATTGATACCTTATGAATATAAACCTCCTGCATAAAAAGCTCCAATTTTTTGCCCTAGCTGTGACTCAGAAATTAATTATGTTATGAAGTGACTTGTAAAGGTTTATAGGGGAGCCAGTCTTTGGACTGGTGAATTAATAAGTTGCTTTTGTTCAGTCATTTTCCCTTTAAATGTGACTCTCTGACCTTATTTAGGGTTTCTTGGCAAAGACATGGAGTGACTTGCCATTTCCTTCTCCAGTTCATTTTATGAATGAGGAAACTGAGGCATCCAGGGTTAATTGATTTGCCCAGGGTAACACAGCTAGTAAGTGTCTGAGACTAGATTTGAAAACAGGAAGATGAATTTTCCTGACTCCAAGACCAGCACTCTACTCACTGCACCACCTAGCTATCTATTAATACGTAGAGGAACTAAGTAATAGAACTTTTTAATAATGCTGGATGTAATTTCTTATGGAGACAGAATCTTCATTTTGATGTGATGTAGTAAGTTGTTAGGAAAAAAAAAACCAAAGCTATTCCTAATCAATGCAGGATGGACTTTCTATTTCAATAAGTTTAAACTTTATTTTTTTTCTGACTTGTGACAGCAAGGTGACACTAGCTATGTGATCTTGAGAAATCACTTAACCTTCATTGCTTCAAAAAATTTGAAAAGAAAAAAAATCTCTGGCAAATGTTGAGTATATGGTAAAGTCAGCATTGAAAGGAATAATCAGCCTAAAAAATAATACTCAAGGGGAAACAGTAGAGCATGACAGGGCGTAGGGGAAAGCTTCCAACTCAGAGATAGAAGATCTAGATTTGAGTCCTTCATGACTCATAAATTTAATATGTAAATTTTGACAAATCCCTTCATCTCTCTGATCTCATCTGGAAAATGAGAGGGGAGGATGTCCCTATTTGGATGTTCCTGTTGGTCAAGCATATGAGAACTGTGTAGGAGGCAGGGATGAAAGAAGGGAAAGTCTACCTTAGAGATGCCATGTCTCTAGGAGAAAGCTAGTGAACTTGAGACAACATGACAGAAAGAGATCAATGATTAGGCAACATTAAGTTGGGGATATAGATGAGGGCTCTAGAGGATATAATAGAAAGGAAAGGCGATCTAGTGCTGGGCTGTAAAGGAATAAACATGCTAAATAAGAGTAGGGAAATTTGCAGTTTCATGTACAATTGTCTTCTTTTTATAATATGTTATGGAATTGCCTATTTTGTTTCATAAATTAAAAAATAAATTTCAAAAAAAGAATATGATAGGGGAAAAAGTTGTTGTTCTATGTGTGTTTCCCTAAGAAAAATATCGTTTTGAATCCAAGGGACTAGAGGAACAGGAGGTAGAAATTTTTAGACATTGTGAATGAACTCCAAGAGTCTAACTACAATAATCTGAAGGTTCCCCTGAGGATGCTAACTGTGACAGGGAGATCCCTTCTGTTAATAGAAGTGGGGAAGGTGGGAGTGGGTTTGATTTTTTTTGTTTGTTAAGAAAGTACTTACCAAAATTTAGAATGTTTATTTTGCATAGGGCACTAAGTTCGATGTTAGGGAAACTGAAAGTGAGATAGTGACTGTGTCATTAAACTGTATTGGCTATGAAGTGGAGAGGACCTTAGTGCTGGCACTGGTCTCTTTACTTTGATTTAGGTATTTAGCATAGGGATCCCTAAAGCAGATAGTAGGTGACCTTTTTTTTCTTTTTCTTTTTTTTTCTTTGAAATTTTATTTTAGACTCCAATGTCAAAACATAAATACAGAATAGAAACAAAAAAGAAACAAAAAACATCATAAACTTAAATATTGAAACTTAAATACAAAGTTAAAAGAAAAACATGCATGTTGTTTGCATAGCAGAATATGAGAGGATTCAAAATATGGAACAATAAATTTTCATTTCAAGAAAGCCTGTATAATGAATAATACTTCTGCTAATTGTCCATTTTTTCCTTGTTTCCTTATGAGTTTTCTTTTATTCTCTACTCTGCACTTTTTACTTTCTTATTTTTTTCTCTCCCTCCACCCTCCTCAAGGCTACAATAAAGTTTATATATGTTTCTTTATAGCAATAGATATATTCATACACATATATACACACATACATAGACATATACTTTCTCAAACGTGTTCTACTCCTGATCTTTATTTTTTGTTTGTGCATCTCTTGTATCCTATCCCTCCTGCTTCCTTTACTTTACTACCTGGTCCTGCTATATTACTTGCCTAAACTCCCTCCAAGGAAGCCTTCTTATCCTCCCATTCCAATAAATCTGATCACTCTTCTAGACCCCTCTTTTACCTATTCCCCCATTCTCCCTTCTAAAGCTCCTTCCCTTGCCTCTCCCTCCTCCCTATTCCCCTATTTTATTTCTTCTGTATTTATAAGACTTTTATACCCTTTTAAATATATATATATATATATATATATATATATATATATAATACACATGTATATATATAGTTCCCTCTTAAACCCATTCCCAATGAAAGTAAATTACCAGAACTACCAGTCCTCTCCCATCTAATTCCTCTGTATCCATTCTTCCTCTTGCACCTCATTTGTATAAAATAATGGCACATTTTAGCTGTTCCTAAATGGTTTTACTTTTAAAATTCATATTATATCCAGGTTTATTCCAATCTTTCTTAAGAGCTACCCAAATCTTATTAAGAATCTCAGACATATATATATCTATATATACATATATGTGTGTATTTGTATGTATATACATATGTATGTATGCATGTGTGCATATATATGTGTGTATGTGTGTGTATTTATTGTGCATGTATGTATAAACAGGCTGCTCTTATGAATACCTTATAATCAGTCTTTGGTATGTACCTTATATTTCTCTTAAAACTTTTATATCAAATCTTCTATTAAGTTCAGGATTTTATTTTAAAGTCTTGAAAGTCTGAGAGTTTATCAAATGTCTATTTTTTTTTTCATTCACAATAATACTTAACTTTGCAGGGTATGATATTTCCAACTGGAGTCTCAGTTCTTTTGCTCATCTATATATTGTGTTCTAAGACTTGAGGTCCTTTAATGTCTCTGCTGCTAGGTTTTGCATGAGGCTAATTGTGGCACCTCTATATTTAAATTGTTTTAATCTTAATGCTTTTGATATTTCATCCATGATTTGGAGGTTTCAGAATTTGACTGTGATATACCTATGAGTTTTCTTGATAGGATCACTTTTAAGTGCTGATCGATGGATTTTTCTATTTCTGCTTTTCACCCTTGTTCTAATGTTTCAGGACAATTTTCATTAATTATTTCTTGTATTATTGTATCAAGATTCTTTTTTATCATAACTTTTAGTTAGTGTGATTATTTTTGTTTTCTCTTCTTGATTCATTCTCCCTTTTCTTATAAGATGCTTCACTTTATCTTCTATTTTTTTCATTATTCATAGTTTGGTTAAATATTTCTTCATCTCCTATAATTTCACTTTGGTCAATTCTAATTTTCAAGGTGTCATTTTCCTTCTTAAGGTTTTTAGATCTCCTTTTCTAATTGGTTAACTTTTATAACCTTCTTGTTTTTTCTTGGATTATTCTTTTTTTAAAAATTTCTCTATCTCTGTCATTTGACTTTTAAAGTCTTTTTAAAGACCTTTATAAATTATTTTTGGGCAGTTGATCATTTGACATTATTCTTTGGGAGTTTCTTTACTTTGGTATCCTCCTCTGAGGATCAACCCAGGTCATCTCAATTCCCATAATAGCTTTCTATGGCTGAATTCTTTATCCTTTGCTTTTTTTTTTGCCTCTGTGTGTGTGTGTGTGTGTGTGTGTGTGTGTGTGTGTGTGTGTGGTTATAGCTTAATTTTTGTAATCACCTGTAGCCCTGGGATATGGGAAATGGTTTCTCTTTACCCAGATCTTTAGTTCTTCTCTCTAGCCTGGAATGAAAATTAAACTTCCAGCTTCCTATAAATACCTGTAACAGGGGGCTTTCTGCCCCACTGCTTCTGTACTTGCTGGGAGTGTGCTGGTTCCTTCTCGCCCCCACAGCTCTTTGTAGCACATCTGGGTCTAGCTTTTTTTATCAGCAGACATTCCCCCAGTCTTTCCAAACTTAAATGCCTGACTGCCCTCACTGTCCCAGGGTTAAACGTCTCTATGGCTGTGCCAAAGTAGCCTCTCCACAGAGCTTGCAACTTGTTGTTAAAATAGACCCTAGCCTGAAGGTGGGTACTCTTCACAGGAACCAAAACTAGTTCTGGGATTTTTCTTCTGATCTTCTCAAATTGTCCCAGGAAGACCAGGGTGTTCTCCTATTTGTATTTATCTCCATCCACACTTTGTTCATCCTAAGATGCTATTATAACTCTTTTGTAGGGGAAAATCTTGACAGGTTGGAATTTTCTGACCTACTAATTTATCTTCCCAGAATCTTTTCCAGCAGGTGACCTTTTAAGAGCCATTTACCTGATGGTAAGGTGGGGTCTATGAGAGGGATAGTACTTTCACTGAATTCCAGAAAGTGTTAGCCAAGGGTCAAGAAAGGGAGAAAGGACTGTTTAATCAGGAAAATAGCTGTTTAATCCGGTTGGTACTTTCCTGAGGAAGGAAATACATGGACTATTGCATGTTCATGTTTTCTCTCTGTCTCTGTCTCTCTCTCTCTCTCTTTCCTCTCTCTTTGTCTTTCTGTATGTTGTCTGTCTCCACTCCCCAAAGCCTTAGTTACTACCTTCTAGTTATAACTTTTATCTTATGTTTTCTCTTATCCCATGCCATGTAAATGTGTATGGGGGTGTTTTCCATCTCTAAGATAGCCTATTTTAAAATCTTAACATCCCTTATGTGATTTGAAGCGCACCTCTTCTTCTGCCAACACCTGTTGGTTATCCCTTTAGCTCTGAAAAGGAAACCGATTAAAAATTGGAACATAGGGGCAGAATGAGATAATTAGATGAACAAACACAACAGGGAAGAGTTAATAGGAAACCCCATGACTCAGAAACTTGCAATTTAAGACCATTAATTGAGGAGTAGCTCCCAAGGAAACTGAAATGTCTGTATCATGGTGAAAGAAGCACCAGAATTTATTTCTCTCACTGGTAGGTGACTCTTAATTGAGCAAAGATGATTCCATTGGAGCAGAATTATTTTTGTTGAATAAGTGTCTCTTCTCAAATTCATCAGCAAAACATTTTTTTAACTTTTCCTATTGGCATCTGAATCTTAATTACTTGATAATTATCCTTGATTAACTGCTAGGTTCCTTTTATTAACCTTACTCAGAGCACAGGGAATGAATGCTAGGATAGATGGGAGGGGAGGCAGAGTGATTGAAGGGACAAATTAACTTGATTACAAATCAGGAGACCTGATGTTAACATCTTCCGTGATCTGCCATTGGACAACTAGTTCCTTTATCTGTTTTGTTGGTGCCACAAGTTTATTAGCTAAATGGATTTTTACCCGAATCTGTTTTTTTAAAAATATATTTGTGATCTATTTTGATTGTTCGGAAATATGTGATATGTGTGTGTGCATGTGTACGTGTACACATACCCACACATATACACATACATACATAAATAAATATATATATACACACATACATACATACATGTATATATGTATATAATCAAATCTATTTTGACGCCTTCAATTTCTTCTGTTTTGAATGCAAAACTGGCCATTGAGATTCTGAAAAAATATTGGTATGGTGCCTTTCTGACTGTGTTTATGACTAACAAGGACTTCACCAACATAATTCAGTTGCTCTCTCCTCTGGAACTTCCTTAGATCCTGTGACCTTCTGACTCTGTGTAACAGTAAGCACCCCAACATACACTGGGGGACCTGCTACCACAGGCTCTGAGATCTGCATTCATAAACAGTAAAGCAACTTTCAAGAAGTTAACAATCACTTTAATCAAGCACAGATATCACAGAAAATCAAAATCAAAATTTAAATAAAAGTCAACAGACATACTTTCAAAATATCTGACTACTACATACATCCACAATTACCAGAGAGGAAAGCATTAACTTCTGGGGCTCCCTAGTGACTTCCGAGAGTCTCTCTGCCCAAAGAAACACTTCCAATCAGTAAGCCCCAAAGTAAAACCTCATCCTCAGAATATTTCTACACTTTTTATAGCCAGAGAGCATAACCCTCTGACTCAGTGCCTCAATAGGAAAACAAAAGGTTCTTGAGACCCTACTGCAAAACAACTCCCCTAATCAAGCTTCTCTCAATGGGCAAGCCAATCAATGGGTGGGAAAGATCCCCCCTAATCACATTATTCAGAGGCACTTTTAGTAAAACAAAAATAGCAAAATATCCTATTTTACTTACCATTACACTTCACAGTATCCTTTCACCATGCAGAAGCCTGTCTCTGATTAATGATTTCTTTTGCAGCCTCTACTCTGGTGATATACTAATACTGACCATTGTTTCTTTCAGTTCTGACTGTGTTTATGACATGAAAGTCCTTACTACCATACCCTAGTATGGAAACTCCATATTCCTTAGCCTTCTCCTCCCCTCTGGTGACTTCAACTATTTTTTTGATTTCTTTTTAAAAATTTAATTGATTTATTTGTTTTCAGTTTTCAACAATCACTTGCATAAGTCTTAAATTTTCTCCCTCTCCGTCTCCTCTCCTTTCCTTTCCTCTCCCTCCTCAAGACATGCAATCTTATATGGCTTCTACACATACAGTCTACTAAACATATTTTCACATTGATTATGTTGCACTGAAGAATTAAAACAAATGAGAGACACCAGAGAAAACAAAACAAAACAAAGTATAACACAAGAGAAAATAGTCTGCTTCATTCTGCTTTCCAACTCCACAGTTCTTTCTCTGGATGTGGATGGCATTTTGCCTCAAGTCCTTTGGGGATGTTTTAGGTTCTTGCGTTGCTGTGAAGTGCTTAGTCTATCAGAAACAGTCTTCATAAACTGGGGCTGTTCCTGTGTATAATATTTTCCTGGTTCTGCTCACCTCACTCAGCATCAGTTTATATAAGTCTTTCCAGATTTTTCTGAAGTCTGATTGTTGATTATTTCTTATAAAGTAATACAATTCCATTATATTTGTATATGACAACGTGTTCAGCCATTCTCCAATTGATAGGCATTCCCTCAATTTCCAGTTCTTGGAAATCACAAAAAAGAGCTGCTATAAATATTTTGTACATGTGGGACTTTTTCCCATTTTTATGGTCTCTTTGTGATACAGTCCTAAGAAGGATATTGTTGGGTCAAAGGTATGCACGTTTTTGTAGCCCTTTGAGCATAGTTCCAAATTGCTTTCAAGAATGGTTAGATCAGCTCCCAGCTCCACCAACATGAATTAGTATTCCAACTCTTCCACATTTTCTCCAACATTTATCATCTTGTTTTGTCATGTTAGGCAATCTGATTGGTGTGATGTGGTACCTCAGAGTTGTTTTGATTTACATCTCTCTAATCAAGTGATTTAGAGCATTTTTTTCTTATGACTAGATAGCTTTAATTTCTTCCCCTGAAAACTGCCTATTCATATCTTTTGACCATATGTGAGTTGAAGAATAACTTGTATTCTTGTAAATTTGACTCAGTTCTCTATATATTTTAGAAATGAGGCCTTTATCACAGATACTAGTTGTCAAAATTCTTTTCTGGTTTTCTGCTTCCCTCCAAATCTGGGTTGCATTGGCTTTGTGCAAAAACTTTTCAGCTTAATGTAATCAAAAATAACTACCTTGCAATTTATAATGTTCTCTATCTCTTGTTTGGTCATAAATTTCTCCATTCTCCATAAATCTGACAAATACACTATCCCTTGCTCTCCTAATTTATCAGCTTTTATACCTAGATCATGTACCCATTTGGACTTTATTCTTGTGTAAAGTGTCAGGCATTGGTTTATGCCCAGTTTCTGCCACACTGTTATTCAGTTTTTCCAGTAGTTTTGTCAAATTGTGAATTCTTATGCCAGAAGCTATATTCATTGTCTACTGTGTCTTGGGTACCTAACCTATTCCACTGATTTACCCCTCTGCTTCTTAGGCAGTACCAAATGGTTGTGATAATTGCTGCTTTATAAAACAATTTGAGATCTGGTAGGGCTAGACCATCTTCCCTAGCATTTCTTTTCACTAGTTCCCTTGATATTCTGGCCCTTTTATTCTTCCAGATGAATTTTGTTATTATTTTTTTCTAGCTCTAGAAATAGTGTCTTCAATAATTTTTAAAAATTTGAGGATTTAAAAAAAAATTTCTCTTTGTTTTCTGAGGGCTTAGCCCAAGACCTAACCCATAGTAAGTCCATACCAAAGTATTATTACTTCTCTTCTACCTATCACCAACAATCTACAAATATGGCCAATCAAATTTAAAATAATACATGTCCTTATACTTTATCACCATGGTAACCAGCATTTTACATTCTGCAAACTGGAGTTATCAAAGATGTATATTTGTCAATTTCATTAAGTGGATTGAGGAATCATGGTCTATCAGCAGGTGACTTTCCCTGATCACCTTTCTTCATACTTACATATCATTCATAGAATATTTAAGGGAGGCAGTTTCAAACCAAAGATTATGAGAAAGAAAGGTGGTTCAATGTATAGCGCACTGGATTTGGAGTCAGGAAGACATGAGTTTCCATCCTGCTTTAGACAACTAATAGTTAGATGACCCTACAAAACTTATTTAACCTTTATCTCCCACAGTTTCTTCATCTGTAAAATAGGCATAATAGTAGTAGTCATCTTACGGTTTTGGTGAAAATCAATAAGATTGGTAAATCACTTAATAGAGTGCTTTATGCATAATAATCACTTTACAAAAGCTTGTTCTCTTTCTTCCCTACTAAATTGCTGAGTGTGCTTCAGGTCTTGCTCATTCCAGTCTATCCTCTATGACAAAATTGACAAAGCACACTTCTTACCATGTCACTCTCTTTATTCAATAAACTCCAAAGTCTTTCTGTCACCTCAAAGTTCAACTACAAAATTCTCGCGTTAAATGAGAAGCTCTACATAAGCTGAATTTCTAGTTTTTTTCTGTCTTTTTAAAATTTACTTAATCTTATATAAGCTATGATACAGTGGTCCTGGCTTCCTGGCTGCCCCTTGCACAAGGCATCCCATGTCTTGATTTGGCATATTCACTACCTTACCCAATGCCTAGAATTGTCTCCCTTCTCATCTCTTCCACCTGATTATTTGGAATCTTTTAAGTATTGGCTAATATCCCACTTCCTACAAAATGTCCTCCAACCAACTCTATGATAGTCCTTTCCCACTATAGATTATGTCCAATTGTATATATTGTTTAATCATGGATGTTTTCATGGTGTCTCCCCTGTCTTTTGCCTTTTTTGGTTTCTCTAGTGCTTATAATGGTATTTGACATTTAACAGGTGCTTAATACATGTTTGATGCATAATTGACTCTCAGGAATTGGATAGTGCACCTCACTGGTTTTTTGGAATTATGGATGCTCATTGTTTTGATCAGAGTTCTTAGAACTTTTAAAGATTTTTTTTAGTATTATTACAAAATATTTTCTAATTTGGATCTATTATTTCTCACCCCATCTATCTTCATTTTTTACACTGATGTTATAGTGTGTATGTTTTTTTCATATTCTGTTCACTTCACTATGAATTCATTCATACATATCTTCCCATGTCTCTGAAATCATTTCTTTCCTCATTTGTTACTGTAGTTAGTTAACTCTAAGTTTCCTATGTAGAGTGCCATTTGCTAGCTAATATTTCATATAATCTAATGATAGTATGATTCCTAGCTCTCTCTGGCTATGGTCTTTACAAACACTCCAACAACATTAGAGCATAAGCAGAAGGCGGGGTCGTACAGAGCCTCGGACAATGTTGAATTATTGTCATGGCTGGCCTTTAACACATTATTTATTCATCACAGTGTTAATGATATGTTGCTCTGCAGTTAGATTTCCTTTGGGGAATGAGGCACAATATTTCTTCCTATGAATTTTATTCAAAGTCATCCCAGGATGGAAAAACCTGACAGAACTTGACATCCCTTAGCCTAGCACATGTTTACTCAGGTTTGCTTCTTTGCCACATTGAGGTATGAGATCACGTTTTGTTGTTATCATTTCCATGAAAAGAATGTGGTCTATAATTATTTGTTTTGCTCTATTTAAGTGCATATATATGATTGCATGTGAGGTAAGGGGCAAAATAGTTACTCATCAATACAGAGAGTTCCTTGTGAGGGGAAACCTGTCTACATATGTAAATTGGTATCTCCACAACTTGTAGTCTTTGAGATATCCTAAAGTATTGAGAAATTAAAGTAAGTCAGTTTATAGCCACTACATGTCAGAGAAGGAATTTGTTTACGAATCTTCCTGCCTGTCAGGCAAACATTTTGTCCACTATTCTATGATGTTATTTTCAATGAAATTTCATGCTTGATCTGACAAAATATCAAGAACAAAACACAGGACAGTGAAAAGAGTGATAGACTTTACTTCATGAACATATGAGATCAAATCTCACCTCTGACTATATGACCATGAACAAATCACAACCTTCTGGAGTCTTAGTTTTCCCTTTATTAACTGCCTCACAGGATTATTGTGAGAATTAAATAAAATAAATTATAATAAATTTTATTATCAAAAAAATCTTCTGGCTTTTTGTCATTTCTTATATATGTTAGGAACATTGATGACAGCTTGTTTCTGTTATAAACATGACTCCTCTCACCATTATTACATGTGTTGTAATCTTTACTTGAGAATTTCACATATGGAATATCATACTCTGAAAGTTTACAGCCCTAAACTTTTCTTGATTAGATTTTGTTGGCCAGTCCCTGGCACTTTCCATGTAGTGACATCAGAAATGGGTCACCAAAAAGGCATTCTTAAGTAAAAATTGATCATTCTCTATAAAACTCAAAATTTTTGCTAATGGTGTTTCACTTTTAAGTTTTGTAGGACTCAAGATTTTCCATATTGATCTAAACGATATACTAGATTGTGTAGTGTGGAGAACTCTGGACTTTGAGTCAAAAACACCTAATTTCCTATCCTCCTCACATACTTTCTAGGTATGTGCCCCAGAACAATCCCTTGATATCTTTGTGCTCCAGTTTCCTTATAGGTAAAATGAAGATTCAAATGCCACTACCTGCTAAGTTTATGATGTGGTCAAATTAGAAAAAAATATTTTACAAACATTAAAATGCTATAGAAATGTTAGATTTCAAAATTATCCTCATCATTAATACTACTACCACTACTACCACCACTGCCACCACCACCACTACTAACTACTACTACTACTACTACTATTACTACCTGGCATAACCTGGAATGCCAAGTCTCAAGGGAAGCCTCCTGGAGGATCAACTTTGAAGTTTTTCCTCATTATCGTTATCTTTAGCTCATTTATATGATGCTTTAAGGGAGATAACTGGTGAGGTGTTATGGTCCCTCTTCTTTGGAGAGTTGGAATTCCTTTTTCATGTGGATTCAACATGAGGCTCCCTCAAGTTCCTTCCAACTCTCAAATCTGCGATGAAATGAATTCAGTGCCTCTGTGTCTGATGGTGTGTTTGGTTGCATGTATTTTGGCCCCAATTCTAAAATTATGTTTCTCTTGAAAAAGCACATTTCTCTCTGGAATCAATATACTATCTCAGACAGATCCTCCCCAGCCCAAGGACACAGACTGCCATAGAAACAACCATTATCTCCCTTCCTGCTATAGTAGTCAGATGCAGATATAGAACTCATTAGTTTGAACCAGCTGTATACTGGCTTAACAGGTTATGTACTGGGTCATAAAGACATTTGCTACTCACTAACCAAGCCTATGTATCCTAGACTTAGACATACCTGTACTCCTTTACATTTATCTTGTCTAACAAGGTATTGATGAGAGCAACCTGGTTTTTCTGAACCAGCCTTGACTGTTGTTTGACTTTGTGACATTTCAGACCTAAAACCACACCTCCAGGTAGCCCCCGCTTGGGCTATTTCCCAATGAATTTGGGGTAAAATACCTGAGCAGTAGGTATCACCTGCTATGTAAACTTTTCCTGTATCCCTTTAAAATTGCAGGTTCTCTAAGAACTCTTGCCTGCTGAAAAGCAAAATAAATCTTTACCTTGACCTCAACAATGCTTGAGTCCATGAATTCTTCTCCAGTTGACCTGCCCCTGGTACCTTGGTCTTTATGAGGGTCTCACAACCTCCTTCTAGCCCTCTTCATTTCCACATTTTAAAAGTGTGTGATAAGAGTAGGAAGCATTGTGTAGTGGAAAGTGTACAGGATTTGAAATTAGAACAATCATGCTCTAGGCTGAGCTCTGTCCACATACTGATGGCGTAACCATGAGTAAATAATTTCCTCACTGTGAATCTGTTTCCTCATGTGCCAGAAACATTGATCTCTGAGGTCACTCCCAGCTCTAACCACCTATGTTCTAAAAGCCTTTCAGGTCTTATATTTTATTTTCTTTGATCTGATATTGTTGCAAAGTTCTTTCTAACTCTGTGATTCCATAATCTGTAAGATTCCTTCCATTTCTACCCATGAGTCTAAATACCCACAATAGAAAAAAAAAAAGAAAGATGTTTCCTTTCTTTTTTTTTACAAGGTTAATAATTCCAAACTGAGTCTCCTTCATTGAACATTTTGTATCAGGTCCTTATGGTCTCCATGTCCCTCAAGTACTACAGAGAAAATTAGTACCAAGGATCTTGCCTTGTCGTTTGTCAAAAGAGCTGTCTTTTTTGTTATCTTTGAAACCAGCCCTGACATTTTAATGGGATGTAATTATTCTTATAAGAACCCATTATAAGGGCAGTGTAGAGGTCATTTTTGGAAAACATTTTCCTTCCTGTTTGAGCACTTGTAATGAAGTCTGTTGATCTTTGAAAATACAGTAGGCATTCATTTTCCCCATCTGTAAAATGAGGGGGTTGGGCTGGGTGACCTCTGAGGTCCCTTTCAATTCTGACATTCTATTATTTGATAAATAAAATGAAACAGTTTGTTCAAGAAGAGGGATTGGGGGGAGAGTGTTTCCTGGAATATATGTGCGTTTGTATATCAAAGACTAAACTAATGACTGTATTTTCAGACATTTAAAATATCCTCTTGAATAAATCTTCATAAAGCCTTTCAGAGTTTTCAATTCCCTAGCCCATAATAATATAAACTAAGAGTTGTATTTTTAATCTAACCTGTTTTCCAGTCTTTAAAAATCTTACCTAAACATACGGGTGTAACATTGATGATGTAATGATGACCTATTGAAGGCACTATTTTTCCTCTGTGCTGCAATTTTAGTTTCCTGATCACCAAAACAAAGGTTGAAGGTTGCCTCCCACCCGCCAACCCAGTTTTACGTATGGGCTGTTTCTCTAGCTTTCACCACCTACAAGGAAAATGTAACTGTCCTCCAAAGCCATTAGTATTCAACGGGGAGAATTTGTGTTTTGTGGTGGAGGCAGTTCACATTAAGCTCAAGGTCTTAATACTCTTTTGAGCCTTTGGAGGTCCCATGGCAACTCTTGAAAAGACTTTTATTTCTTCAGCATATGTAAATTGGAAAGGGTGAAGTCAATGTGATTTAAAGTTAATATCTTCTAGAGAGCTCAGATGAGACCAAGGTTTTATTAAATGAAATGGCAGAGGAAATTGAAATCCCAACATTTCCATCTAATTGATCATGATGAAGGAAAAATAATATTTAGCAAAATTAAAAGATCAGGCTTGGAATGTGCATCACTCTTAATCTACTCTGTTCTTGTCTTTGAATTTATCTGACATGCCTCACTTCTTTCAGAGACATTCTTTGATGAGATCTATTGGCTGGACAAGTCAATAAAATCCCCTGAATTAGGGGAACATCATGGTGGTCACATGGTGATTTATACCATATTTTTTGGGACAACTGACTCTGTTAATCAACCTAAAATGAGAGTATATTTTAAAAAGAAGTATAAAGAAATTATTACCTAACAGCTCCATCTGACACAATATTATCTCATGAGAAGCTATTCCCCAGCTTTTTTTAATTTAAAATTTCTTTACATAGGAATATGATTTTTCTTTATATTGGCTTTAGTTAGAATAGAGGTATACACATATATGATGCATATTATACGTATATTATATGCATCTATATAGCATATGCATGTAGATTGATTGTATTAATCTAGAGAATACCCATACGTAGATTCCTATATGTGTATTTTTATATGTGTATGCATATATACATTCATATGTTTTAATCTATATCCATATACTTATATCTATATCACAGTTGTGAATTATTCTCATTTGAAGAACTATTGTATTTAAAATTCAATGAGAGAATAGCTAGGTTAAAATGGTCTTTTGTTAGGCTTAATGAGATGCTCATGTTGATATATCACCTGTACACTGATATTGGTGTCACACAGCTTGCTGTTTTGTCCTGTTTTTGTAACAAGAAATCTCAAGCTCACAGCTGGCCTCAGTTCACATTACTATGGTGTTTGTTAACAAGGGAGACAGGCTTCTTTATTTCTCCCTTAAAAAAAGAACAAAGAGATAAGAGGGTATGTTTATGCATAATGTCCTACATGACTCAAATGAGTTGCAAATGAATACAAATGTTGCCAGGGGAATGAAATGAGGGAAGAATGGGGAATGCTTCCTTGAGTAGCCCCATATGATGTTGTATTACCTAAAAGAGCAGAACTCTAGCATTTTTTATACCTAAGGAAGGAGAAATGGGGCTCAAAGATGTCATAAAACATTCTCACCAGACAACATAAAGTTTGCCCAAGAAACGGTGAGGATTTCTCAGGGGACAGACAGTACACTAGGAATAGATTGAAATTGCCTTGGGGAAAAATCAAGACATCTGGTAGCTTTCTACTATAACTTACTCTTCTTGCTAACTAGGAGCTAATCTGAATTGTTTTATTTCCTGAAAGACTAAAAGGACTTTCAAGCAAATTCAGCACCTTTGGAAAAAGTCCCAGCTGCTTTTCCTTAGTTGCCAGTCTGTTGAATAGCCAGGGGTTTGGTTCTAGCCATCTGACTGCTGAAAACAGCCATTATGAATCCATTTTGGAACCTGGAAACATTTTTCACAAACTGTTGAGCACAGTGGAACCTTCATTGGACTTAGAGTCAAAAGATTTGAGTATGCATCATAGTTTTGCCATATATTGGTCATGTTACCTTAGACCAATAATCATCCTTTTTTAAAAATTGATTTTCTATAACTACATAAGCAATAAATTGGACAAGATTTTCCTGAAGGAACTTTTCTGACACTAGAAGTCATAGCTTACAGTTAGGATTTATTAGAACTTTTGAAGTTCCCACTTTAAAAAAAAAAAAGGTGGTCTGGGTGAGAGCTGGCCAGTTTCATTTAAATGAGCATGTGTCCTTCTTGCCACTACATTTAATTTATCCATTACAAAAATTGAAAAAGTTCATTCATTTGGGCATTTATATCATCAAGGCAATACCTATGAATATGCCAGCGTATTTCCAGATTTGAATCACAAGACACAACAGACTTTTTATCTTCATTGAATGCAGAACCAAGATATATATCTATAAACGGGAAAGCCAAATCCACCATGGTAACCAAAAATTCTCTTCACATTATCACTGCAGGGTGCACCACCATCCCAAAGACTTCTCTCCATCAGGCCTTCACATAAACAGGCTCCTATAGAGAAAATGCTCTTTTCTCACCCATGCTAGCTTTTGTTCTCTGTCTCTTAATCTCTTCTCTCCCTCCTCTCTCCCTCTCTCCAAGGTCCAACTCACACCAACTTCCTACTCTACTACTTCCTGTTCCACACCTTTCTGCCCCATGTAACTTAGAATTATATGACTAAGGCTTCCATGTGACTCAAGCAAGTCACAGAGGCCTATCAAGGTATAGGAAAGATCTTCCCATTCCATTAACAAAGCATTACAAATATATCTGACCCCAAGAGCTTTCATATCCATTACATAGGTCAATGAGGCAACTGGTATCAACAGAAATTTACAACAAAATAACAGGGATAAAACAAAATAAGCACATAAAAATATGTTAGGGTGGGACTTGAGCACAAACACCCCATCATTACCCCCTCAAACAAGTGGGGCCCCAAATCCTTTGGGGTAAGGGGCAAAGGTATCTTCTATTTCTATTCCCTGCTTAAATGGGACAAAGAGTTGTCCCTCACCAAAGAGTTCCCATTCAAGGGATCAGTTCTTTAGCTAGTATCCAGAGCTTGGTTGACACCAGGTCCAGGGATGACAACATCGCAATTGTGGACAGGGGGTGACATCTAGCTTAAACAATCAGGCATCTGCAGATGGAGGGTACTAAGCCTGCTAGAGACAAATCTAGTAAACAAGGTGAACAGACAAAAAGCTAAAAAGAAACAAGAATAAAACAACCAGAAGCAGGGTAGATATAGTGTTAGCCACGATTCTGTAGTTCATGAATCCACTAGCGTAGCCTCATTCATAGTAGAATATATGAGTTAAGGGTACAATTTGGTCATCATCTTTTTCCAAAGAAACAACAGTTAGAGTATTATCGTTTCTGTGTGCTATAATTTCTGAAGTATTTGGAATATTATCTCACTTCTATCCTACCTATATTTTAGCTCCCAATTTTATTCTATCAGTGGAACCAAACCTTTCAGTTCCTCTCAGTTATTTTGGAAGGAGACTCAGTTTTCACAAAGAATAATAATCACTTGAAGTATTCTATCATTTTTACAGAACTGTATAGGTTCTTCAACTAAATTTTGGAATGTCACAATAATTTCTCCTTGATAATTAGAATCTATTACTCTAGCCAAAACATGTATTACTCAAGCTGCTAATCCTGTTTTAGTTAGTATTCATCAAAATGAATTTTTAGGGATTCTCATACATATTCCAGTAGATTTTTTTTATTTCTTTCCTATCCAAATAAAAGTTCTCTAAACAATGTAAATCATATCCTACTGAACGAGTTTTCACTGGATATGGTTCTGGGATATCTGGCTTCACAGTCTAATACTCAATAGTCAGGATATTATGTATTTATTGTTTTCTAACTTGCAGATTTGTGGACATCATTCTGGCTAGATGTGTAGTTTTTCCCAATAGTTTATTATTCAAATTTTGTCAAGTGCTAAACTAATTACCTTCCTAATGTTGATAAGAATTATTAGAACTTCATTAGCTGTTCTTTCAATAACACATTTATGCTTTCAATTAACCCAAATGCCTGTGAATAATACAAATATTCTATATTGCTTAATATACAATATCTCTTCATTTTATTACCTTTGAAATGTGACCAAATGTTACTTTGAATCTGCATTGGAGTTCCATAATAGAGACTTATGGTAACTAGAGTTTTACAGGTATTTTCTTGGGTAGTATTCTTAGAGGGACAAGCCACCAGCCCACTTCAATGGGTATCAACAGAAGTACATATAAATTTTCATCCTTTATCTTGGGATAATGGTTCAATATAATCTATTTCCCATATTTTGGCTGGTACTTTCCCCCTTTCTATCTCTCCAGTTACTACCTGAGGAAAAGTTCATTCCTTTTTCAAATGACATATACAACATTCCTTTGCTACTTGTTTTAACAATGAATGAATAACTAATATCTCCATCTCGTTCTCACTGGTGTGTAGCCTAGATGACTAAATGGCTAGCCATTTGATGAAATCATTTTGCTAGTGCCAGATCATCAGTTGGTGTCAGAGTAGGAACTATTTGATATTCAATCAGCCTGTGCATTGGTACTCACATTCTAGTGAGGTGAGGACCACATGACATCTACATGAAAAACTGATAAATTAGTACCCAAAGACATGTCCCATATATCTTCCCATAATTATTTGCCCCAGACTTATTTTCCATGAATTTCCCAAGTTTGATTTTTTTCACATGGGCATCCATGTAGCTAATCTATTAGCTACTGCCCATGAATCAGTGAATATATGACATTGTCCTCCTTGTTCTGTTTTGATAACTTGATGATTGATAAGTTCAGCATATTGACTACTTCCACCATTTTCTCACTAAGGAAGAATAAGGTAAATTCTCCCATCCTGGTATACTCATTTTCTTCTGTAGAGACTTCCTGTCTCCAAGTAGAGGTTTTATATTTTGCAATCTGTTTGTGATGTCAAATATAACACCAAGGGGATAATCAGAGTGGTAGCTATGAATATGCTAGCATATTTCTAGGTTCGAATCACAAGAAAAAACAGACTTTCTTCATTCAAGACAGAACCAGAATATTTATTCATATATCAGAAAGTCAAATCCATCACAGTAAACAAGAAATCTATATACATTATCACTGCAGAGAGCATTGCCATCACTCAAGCCTTCCCTCTGTCAGGGCTTCCCACAAGCAGGCTCCCCTAAGTAAAAGCCCTTTTCTCACTCATTTTGCTCTCTGTCTCTTTGTCTCCTCTGTCCCTTTCTCCAAGCTCCAAGTCACACAAAGTTCCTGCTCCATATGACTTAGATTCATGTAACTCATGTTTTCATGTTATTCAAGCAGGTCACAGAGGTCTGTTAATGAATGGGAAAGATCTTCCCATTCCATTAACAATATATCATCAAAATTATTTGATCATGTAGATATTTGGATGAATTAGTGATTTCTTTGGTAACCACCAGTTTTGTCTCATCCAATGGTCTTCTCATCTACAATCTTTCCATATGTTCTTAATTGGAAACCTTTATAGATATTTATTGACAGCCTATTATGTGCTTTGTTTCCTTCCTTTCTTGGTGTACATACAAGAAGAGCATTACCTAGAATCCTTGAATATTAGAATTACAAGTTCTTTAAACATTATTTTCCACTTCCCTCATTCCAACCTTTATAATTTTACAGAAATAGAAATGGACACAGAGGACAATGGAAATGCCCAAGGTCACAAAGCAAATCCATAATAGAGTTGACACTAGAAGTGAGTTCTTCCAACATCTAAACCAGTTCTCTTTGCTATGCCATAATGTCCTTTCCCACTTAAGGTAGAGAAACAATCAACAAAAAGTTAATGATTTGATTTGAAAACATTTATAAGGGGAAGACAGAGAAATGCATAACATAAGGATTCAGATTCAGATTTGTTGTGGCTATGACACTGAACTGCTTTGCAAACAAATTATAAAATAAGTTAAAATGGTCAAAAGACGAAAGGGAGAAAAATATGATCACAAAGCTGGTACATAAGACAAGCTGGAGGAAAGCGTTGACCTTGAGTGATGAAAGTTTACATTTACCTCTTTTAGAAAACTCCTATAAAAGTAATTTTATTGAAATATATACATACATATATATATATCTTATTTTGAACATTTTAAATTATCATGTACCACTTCACAAAGTCATACCATCGTCTCTCAGTTATTCATTTTACTGTTTATCATGTAGGTATAGAACAGCAGATAGATGACAGACCTTGACTGCTTGGGAGTTTAGGTTCTATTCCTTCCATTTAGTATCTTTATAAATTGGGGAAAATTGCTTTCTCATGTATAAAATCTGGTTACTAATACATTATATTTCTAATGATGTGAGAAATGTACTTTGTAACCCCTCCCAAAATAAAATATGAATATATATACCACAGAAAATAAGGGGATCAAACAACTAGTCAGAGGGAGATTACAGGGGTCACTTTACTGGCACTGTGCTCTGTTGCTTTGTCTATACTCATATCTGGATGTCAGACCTGGGTGGCAGTTCTGGGGTGAGGAAAAGCATTGACATAGTAAAGCTTATGGCAATAGTGGAAAGGGAACCCTCTTCATAGTTCCAGGGCAGAAAAAAGTGCTTATGGTCATTCACAGACCAGAGCACAGGCCAAGAGAGAAGTAAACATTTCTCCTTAGATCATACCAGCTTAGAAGACCTGAAAAATTACAAGTCCATAGAAGTATCTCTGAAAAAACTACACAAAATCTCTGAAGCTTAGGACAGTATGCCCTCCACTCTGGAAGCAGAGGCCTACCTTAACAAAAAAAAAATACAATATCAAGTCATTGGCTGGGAAACTGTGAAAACAATGGACAACCCTTAACCCCCCTCCCCCAACCTATTATAGAAACTTACTTTGCTAACAAGGAAGATCAAAACATACACTCAGAAGAAGACAATAAATTCAAAGCTCCTACACTCAAAGCCTTCAAGGAAAATATGAAATGGTCTTAGGTCATGAAAAACTCAAAAATGATTTTGAAAATCAAATAAGAAAAGCAGAGGAGAAATTAAAAAGAGAAATGAGACTGATGCAAGAAAATTATGAAAAATAAGTCACAAGCTTGGTAAAGGAGACCCCCAAAATGCTGAAGAAAATCCCCTCTTAAAAACAGACAAACTCAAATGTTAAAAAGGTCCAAAAAGCCAATGAGGAGAAGAATGCCTTAAAAAGCAGAATTGGCCAAATGGAAAAGAAGGTCCAAAGTCTCGCTGAAGAAAAGAATTATTTCAAAATGAGAATGCAACAAATAGAAGCTAATGACTCCATGAGAAATTAAGAAATTATAAAACAAAACCAAAAGAATGAAAACAATACAAGACAGTGATAAACATCTCATTGAAAAAAAAAACAGGTGCCCTGGAAAATAGATACAGGAGAGATAATTTAAAAATAGTTATATTTCCTCAAAACCATGATTAAAAAAGTGCCTACACATCATCTTTCAAAAAATTATCATGGAAAAATGTCTTGACATTCTAGAAACAGAGGGTAAAATAGAAATTAAAAGAATCTACTGATCACTTCCTGAAAGAGATCCCAAAATGAAAAGTTCCAGGAATATTATAGTTAAATTTCAGAGTTCCCATGTCAAGGAGAATATATTGCAAGTAGTCAGAAAGAAACAATTCAAGTATTGTGGAACTACAATCAGGATAAAACAAGATTTAGCTGCTTCTTCATTAATGGAATATGATATTCTGGAGGTCAGAAGAGGTGAGTTTAAAACCAAGAATCACCTACCCAGCAAAACTGAGTGGAATCCATGAAGGGAAATAATGTCATTCAATGAAGTAGAGGAATTTAATGAATTCTTGAGAAAAGACTAGAGATGAATAGAACACACACACATATAAATATACACATATACATATATATATATATACACACATATACATGCACACATACAGACACATACATATAGACACATAGATAGATAGATAGATAAAGTTGATAGAGGATACAGACTGTCTTGATATCTGAAAAACAAATTAAGTGACAAGAGAGAAATGTACAGGGAGAAAGAGACAATGAGAGGTAGATTGGAGTAAAGTAGCTCATGTAAAAGAGGCAAAAGAAGTTTTTACAGTGGAAGTGAAGATGGGGAAGGTGAGAGGGAATGAGTGAACCTTACTATCATCAGAATTCACTTAAGGAGGGAACAACACATACACTAAACTGGGTATGGAAAAATATCTTATCCTACTGAAAAGTAGGAAGGAAGGGGATAAGGCAGGGGGATAGAAAAGTGGACAGTTTGGGGGAGGGGGTAATCAGAAACACTTTTAAGGAGGGGCAGGGTGAAAGGAGAAAAAAGCATAAATGTGAGACAGGATAGAATGGAGGGAAATATAGTCTTTCATAACTTGATTATCATGGAAGGATTTTGTCTGACTACACATTTATAACCTGTGTCAAACTGCTTGCTTTGTCATTGAAAGTGGGTGGGGAGAGAGGTAGGAAGAGAATTTGGAACTCAAAGGTTTAAACGTGAAATTTAAAAACATGTTTTTACATGTAAATGGGAAATGAGATATGCCATCAATGTAGTATAGAAATCTATCTTAACCTACAGGAAAATACCAGGGGAAGGGGGTAAAAGAAAGGAGGTAGATGATAAAAGGGAGGGCAGATTGAGGGAAGGAGTAACCAGAAACAAAACACTTCTGAGGAGGAACAGGGTGAAAGGAGAGAGAATAGAATAAATGAGATAGGTGGATTGGAACAAAGGAAATGTAGGTAGCAATAGTGAATGTGAAAAAAAAAGGAAACAAATTTCTCTGATCAAGTCCTTATTTCTCTAACATATACAGAGCTGTGTCAAATTTATAAAAATAAAAGCCATTCCCCAATTGATAAATGATCAAAAGATATAATCACTTTTCAGATGATGTAATTAAAGTTACCTATAATCATATGAAAAGATATTCTAACCCACTAATGACTGGAGAAATGCAAGTTAAAACAATTCTGAGGTACTACCTCATACCTATTAGATTACCCAATAGGACAGAAAAGGTAAATGACAAATGTCAGAGGTGATGTGGAAAAATTAGATATTAATGTACTGTTGTAGAAGTTGTGAATTGATTAAATCATTCCATAGAGGAATTTGGAACTATACTCAAAAATTCTATAAACCCCTTGACATGGTAATACCACTATTAGATCTGCATCTCAAAAGAGATGAAAAAAAGGAAAAAAATATTTTTTGTTCAAAAATATTCATAGCATCTCTTTCCTGGGGATAAAAAAAAGTAGAACTTGATGGGATGCATATCAATTGAGGAATGAGTCAGTGAGTTGTATGTAATTATGATGAAATATTATTATACTATAAAAATACTCATAATGCAATACCATTGTAGTATAAGAAAAACTCTTATAGTACAATAGTATTGTACTGTATGAAATGCCAAATTTAGCTATACTATAAACCATTTCTTAATTGTTCCTCTTCCAATTGAGAGAGCTTTTCTTCTCCTCATTTCTTCCGTATTCTTCTTATTCACTAACTATCCACTCACATGTTTTAGATACTTGTATCTGCATATCTATAGTATCTTTATTAGACTGCAAGCATCTTAAAGAAGTTTGAATAAAAAGGATTTTTTAAAGCAGAGTAGGGAACATCTGTTTCATAATCTGAAGGTCTTGCATTTGTCCATTTAATGTGTCTTATTCATTACTCTTAAAAAATGAAACCATTTGACCAAGTCTCTCATATCTTGTAGATGAGAAGCATGCCAAATGATAGTATGCCTTCATAATTAGCTGAATATTCAACCCCAAAATAGTAAGAAATGGCTCAACATGGAGATAAGTCTCTAGTGGAGTATAGGCAATTGTAACTTGGCTTTCTTCTGCTTAACTTTTTTTTTTTTTACTTATTGATGAAAGCATAGATGGCATTTTTGATAAGTACACCAAAGACCTAATGCTGAGCACTACCATATTGGATGAAAGTTTTAGAGAATAGAATGAAATTATCAGGTTTGAAAATAAGATGAAAATTTATGCAATCAAATATTTAACAAGCTCTAATTGATTGTCTGCTATTTGCCAAGTACAATACTAGGTGGTGGGAATACAGATAAAATGAATAAAACCATGCCTAAAACCATGCCTACTCATCACAGACTTATGTTCTGAAACAAAATTTCAAGTAAATATAAGATTAAGGACACATAGTTAAATAGCTGTTCAAATAAAAAAATTATCTGGTAATTTTCATGAGAGTCAGTATTATAAATATAATGGAGAGGGGAAATCAGTTTGCTTTTTGGTTGTATCAAGACATAAACTATGTAGCAATTAAGAGTTTCCAGTAGCAATATGCTCTGCCATGGGCCAGCCACACCTGCACACTGCATTTGGATCTAGGTGACATTTTTTTAATTAAAAAATACTGACAAAGAGGAAAGCTTCTAAGAAAGGATAAACACAGCAGTAAAAGAGACGGAATCTATAACTGGCAAATACATTGAAAGACCAGCAGATGTCTTGCTCTGAAAAGAGATTTAGTGGTATTTGAGAGGCATGAGGTTTATGTTCAAATATATATCACTGTCATGTGGAAGAGAAAGTAAACTTGTTCTCTGGGCCTTAGAAAACAAAGGGAAGATCAGTGGATGAATGTTTCAGGGACAGTCTATTCTATTTGAGCAGATCTGTATCTCACATACATGCACACATGTATGATATGCAGACATATTTTTATTCTGTGTATATATGTATATATTCAGATACACATTTTATGTATGCCTATACACACCTACACATGTATGTGCATGTGTATGCATATGTATATATGCATGTATACGCACATGTATTTGATACATACATGTTTGTGAATATATATTCACATATAATTCAAAAACATTAAGAATGACATGTAACATGACAAAGTTGAATTATTCTCAGTCTGAAATCTGAGCACCTTTCTAGGTTTCTAACTGTGTTTTAGTATTTCTGTGCTCTTGGGCTAATAACATCTATTGGTTTTGGAGTAATTATTTTTTAACAAAGGACCTAGACTAGATTAATTTCAATATCCTTCAAGTCTTTCTTATTCCAAACTCTAAAAACTTTTTAAAATTCTTATTCTGAAAAATAGACAGAATTTCCTTTAATGCCCTTTCTCAGCCATTATCATATTATGAATATAAACCCAGTTTTCTGACCATATCAATGGTTCACCAACTTAGGCAGCTCGTACCTAAGTTGGAAAAGCATTGGAATATGGATAAGGGGAAGAGTCTATGCCTTCTGGTCAAGGATCCAACTTGTTAACAATGGAGAGTCTTACAGTTCTGTGAGATATAAAACCAGAAATTATCTTTGTACGTAGCATTGTGCCTGGTATTTTGTAGGTGCTTAATAAATTCTTGTTGAGACAATCTGACTTGACTTTAAACATCACCTAGTCAACCCACTCATTTTATAGAAGCGGTAACTGAAGTCCATGAAGATGAAATGAAATGAAGAGGATAAGCTTAAAATTAAACAGCTAGAAAGTAACCGAGCTGGGATTTGAACCAAGGTACTCTGACTGCTAATAAAACTCTTTACACCCTCCCATGTTGCCTCCATCAAGATCTGGACTATGAAGCAAAAATTTTTTTTAAGAACAATAATTCTGGAAGATCATCTCCTTTTTTAGTATTAAACAGCTGTGATCTTCAAAGGAGAAGCACAAATAGTGGCAATATCGAAAGTCCTTGAAGTTTTGTATTAGGTAAATGGGGGTAATAAACCTTACACTATCTACCTCATAGGATTATTTTGTAGTATATGGCTTGTAAGTCATCAAGTAATATAGAAATGAGAGCTGTTATTAAACACATTTTAACATAAAAAGACTCGGTACACTAATAAAATGGGTATTTGCACTATATTGCATTGATCAAGCACATAATGACTCTAACAGATAATGTACAGTAGAGACAATGCGTAGAAAACAAGTACTAAAGCTGTAAAATGGTTTGCATGTCTTATGAGACTGGTAGTCATATTTCCAAAGCTTAATTCTGACTGGTCTCTTGAGTGTTTTGTCATCTCTCTAGCCAATCACAAATGCTATTACTGATGTAATTTTTGGCATTATCAGTTGATGTCTTTTGAAGGCATGTTTCAGAATTACCAGTTAATAAAGGTCAGTCATCCAGGAATTTGATTGGCTAAAATTGATCTCATTAGTTATAATATGGTAATACAGAAGATGTAAGAAGCACATCTTATTAAGATCAGCAATTTGGTAGCTGGGAAAGATTCCTAGATAATAGCATGCAAAGTTCTTTAAGCTTTTCAAGTGTATAGGAAATGTGAAATTTTAGCACTCAAAATATAGACTGGTCTTGATGGAAGAGAGATGAATTTATGCAAATTGTCCACTTGAAGGGGCCAAGATTGCCTTCTGCTTTAAGGAATGTTACCCATATCAGAGTGAACAATTAATAAGTTGGTGGCAGAAAAAATGACACTTCTATTTTCAGAGCACAATAATGTAGCAAGTAAGGAAATTCATCAATGATCAACCTTGGAGGGTTCAGATGTGACTTTGGATTTGTACCAGATGGAAGACCATGCCTAAGCAATATCAAATTCTTGTCTTGAGAGACCACAGTGAAGGAAACAATGATTTTACATTACATGACAAAGAGTTTTCCATTTTAAATATGAGTTTATTCTTTTGTAACGATCAGAATATGAGCACATTCACTAAGAGCTTTCAAATCATATTAGCAATTTAACTGAATTGATTGGCACCTGGTAAATCATGGTCGTAATTGTTTTATGACATAAAGTTAGGATATTTGTATGTGTGTGCACATGCACATACTCACATGCATATGCACACATATAAATGTGTGTATGTATGTGTATAACTTAAACTTCTGGAGTGCTCCTTAGGCATATCCATCTTTAGAATTAAGGAAATCAAATGTTATCATCCCCATCTTAGAGAAGAATAAACTTAAGCATGAGGTGTATCAAATTCCATAGCTAATAAATATCAGAAGTGAAATTCCAACCCAGGCTGCTTGATTCCAAATTCCTGATTATTTCCACGACAACTGTGAGTATACTGTTTACCTTTTATTAAGGAAACAATTGCTCATCTTCTAGAAGTAGGTGAAAGAGGATGTAGGGATCTGCTAGGTTTGTTATGTAGACTTTTATAGTAGTCACTTAGTCATTCAATAATAATTTATTAAGCACCTAATATGTGCCAAGAATTGTGCTAAGCCTTGGGGACACAAACACAAGGTTGTTTTTTGTTTTGTTTTGTTTTGTTGGTTTTTTCAATAGTCACTGCCTTCAAGGAACCTAAAATGTAAAGGGGTAAGATGACACAGAAAAAGAAGCTGAAAGGGGATGGCTAAAGATCCAGGGGGAGCAGGGAAGGTACTCTGTGTAGGCATGTGATGAAATCCAAAAGCAATGTACCTAATAGGAAATGTGGTGAAGACTGTGCTAAGTCCCTTTCTCAAATACAGTCCCTGGATTCCTGCCTTCCAGTCAGAAGTTTTAAGCAAAGGGTACTGATAAAATGTCAGTCAGGTAGATAGAAACCCAAAATGGAACTATAAATATCTAGTTCTTGGTTTATGAAAACTACTACCTTTGATACTGGGTGATAAATGAAAACTGTCACTGATAATTGTCACTTGTATTGTATCCACAACATTTATCTTTGGGTAATCAAATACAACTAAGGATAAATGCAGCATTCCATTTTTGACCATATCATATTAATTGAGACATGAATGAACTCTCACCAATAAACTGTATTTTCACAATCATGGTAAATGGAGCTACAATTCCTGCACAAGCACTCAAGGAAATAAAGGCATTCATCAGGCATAGGACAAATTTTACTTCATTCAAATGACAATGAAATTATATATAATGAAGTATAATTAATATAAAATATATTGGCATATATGACATGCTAAGTATGCCAACAAAATGGATATTTGAAATATATGGCATTGATCAAGCACACAGTAGACCTACAGATTATATACAGAAGACAATGTGTAGAAAACTTGTGATAAAGATGCGAAATCTATCCCATCTTCAATGAGGCTGGTGGCCATATTTTGAAAGCTTAATTTTTACTGATCTTTTGAGTAATTTGTGATAACACACACACACACACACGCATGCACACACACACATGCACACACATAGTCATACACATATGTATATAAATTCATCAAGATAATTGATAATTGATACACTTAGAAAGTTTATCAGCTGATGAGAGAACTCTACTTGACCAATCCTTGATAATATTTGATACTTCTTTTTATCTTGGAGTTGGAAGAGACCTCAAAGATTACCTGGTCAAACCTGCTTTGGGACAGGAATCTAGTCTATAGTATACATTTTAAAATAAATCTTGTAATTTGTATACTTATACATATTAATATTTATGTGTATGTCTAGGCATATCATGATTCCATATAACTATGTATGTATCTATCTCCATCTCTCTATCAATCTCTCTGTTTGTTAAAAAAAATAGTGCTTGACACAATGTATGGTACAACTGCTATTCTACGTAAATGCTTATTCTCTCCCCAGCTGCAAGTTGCTCCTTTTAAATGAATCTTATTTTCTTCATTGATGAATGGAGATAATGCAAGTTAAAAATTGTTTGTTGTGATAAAGTATTTTGTAACCTTAAAGTACAATAGAAATGCCATTCATGTATATGTTCATATATCTGTGCATACAAGTACATGTATATGACTATACATTACCAATTATATATGTGATTGTTTATACATATGCATATATTTAACACATATGCACACATATATGCATATTTATGCATATAGTTATGTATAAATGCATGTGTACACATATGTACACACACACATATATATATATGTAAGCTTTTTGAATGCATCTAGTAGTTAGAACATTTTTCCTGTTCCCTGTGATCTATGGCCAAGAAGAATAAATCTAATCTCCCATCCCTATGTCAGCCTTTCAAATATTTAAAAAGAGGGGGAAAATTTTGAAGTAAGCTCCATTTCCTCCAAGAGATCTATAGATCACATAGTCTCCCCAAAACTTCCCATCTTGGGTGTTTACTGCTAATAGGACTCAAGCTTGACAATGTGCTTTGTAAAGATAGAACTCCGAATTGAATGGCACACTCTAGTTTTAGCTATATCACAATAGAACACAGTGAACTGTTTACCTCCATCACTTTGGAAATCATGATTTGGTTAACTCATTATTTTTGTTGCTATAGTTGGAATATCTTAATGACAGTTTGTATTTTTACAGTGTTTTTAGATTTCAAAGTAATTTCTTTCTGATAACCAAACTGTGAGTTACTTAATATAAATTATATTTATAATAGTACCTCTATTTAAGTACAGATTTTAAAAAAATCTAGATCTATTCATTTAAATAAAAATATAGACCTACTTGACTATAAACAGAAGTATCACCTCTATTTAAAAATTATTTATCTGTAACTCAGATAAGTGAAGCAACTTATCTATGCATGTGCACTTAGTAAGTATCTGGCAGAGATCAAATTTGGGCACATCTCAACATCAATTCAAACCAACTTTTCACTATATAATAGCACCTCTTCTTTGAAAATCGAACTTCTGTTGCTGTCTTTTGCTTCTATATAACAAGAATTTCTGGATATTCAGCCTTTAGTGAGTTTTCCCTTGTAACAGACAAAAGATAAGCAAAATAATAACAAGAAAAGATTGTCTGACCACATATATAGTGCTCCTCATCTGTAATCCCTTCAGAAAAGGAGAGTTACATTTTCTGTTTTTTGGTATCATCTTTACTGTAGGGATAGTTAACAGTTATCTGTTTGGAAGAATTACATTTATAGTATTATATGCTATGAAAGTGGAAAAATAATTTCACTACTATTTGGGATTTCAATTAATTTTGATTATGAAAATAGTGTAGATATGAAAAGATATGTATAGGTATTTAATAGCTAAATATGTAAATCAATAGGTACATAATGAATTGCTAATTTTTGACACTATTAACATGAAATAAAGAGGATTCCCAAAGTAGCGAAAATAGTGTCTTTAATCAAGGCAGAGGAATTGCAATTCAGGGAAGTATACAGCACCAAAGTCACTACTGGAGTGCCCAAGGTGGGAAGAGGAGGACAGGGAGGGAGTCTAGGAGAAGGCAAAGCCTTGGAAATCTGTTATGTAAGTTATTTTTACATGAGAATTGAAAGTCTATATAGGAGGTTGGCAGAGGCTCAGGAGAATGGTGACAGACTTCATGTACAGCAAGAGGAAAACTGGTTTGGGACAGTTCCACTGGTTTGAGCATATTCTAAGCATGGTAGCTCCTTCTGATGTCTGCATTCTAAAACATCAAAAAATATAAGCATCTGCTTAATAAAGCTGGGTTCATTCTTTTTTTTTTCCTTTTTCTATTTCCTAGCATAGTTCCAGGCGCAATAAAGAGTAGGTAGATAGATAGATAGATAGACATACACATACATACATACTCATACATACTGACATATATACACACATGTGATTTATATATACATATATACTCGTAAACACATATGTGTATATATACACACATGCATACACATGAATATGTAGTGCATGTAAGTGCACACATATGTTTGTGTGCACATGTTTTATGCATGTATAAATATGAATGTCCATATATGTATATGCACATGTGCATTCAAATGTACATGCATATCATCCATTTTTAACTTTTGGTGTACAGTGAGATACGCTGGCCATACCTAGTTTCTGCTGAATTGCTTTCTAGATTATTTCAACCTTTTTTTTTTGGTCAAATAGTGAGTTCTTGTATCGAAAGCTTTTATTTTATGGCTTATAAAATACTAGATCAGTATGGTAATTTACTAATATGTATTGGATATTTAATCAGTTCCACTGGTCCATCATTCTACTTAGTACCAGATTGTTTTTAGGATTACCACTTTGTAATATAGTTTTAAATCTACTATTGTTAGATTGCATTCTTTTCATTGATTTGCTTAATATTCTTGATGTTTTGTTCTTCCAAATAATTATTTTTTTATTTTTTCTGGGTCAAATTTTTTTTTTTTGCAGTTTGAGTGTTACAATACTTAGTAAATTAATTTAGGTAAAATTATTGTTTTTATTATATTGAGTTGGCCTACCCATGCACAATTTAAATTTTCAGGTTTTTTAGATCTGTCTTTATTCGGTTGAAAGAGTGTTTTATGATTGTGGTAATATATTTCCTCAGTTTGTCTTGACAGGTAAGCTCCCAAGTATTTTATATTGTCTGAAGTTATTAATTGTTTCAACTAATTTTGTGGTTGTTGATTCTCTAAGTATATAATTGTATTGTTTTAGAGTGATAATTTGGTTTCTCACTGCCTATTCTAGACTTTCAATTTATTTTTTGTATCTTATTCCTATAACTGACACTTCTTATGTGGCATCAAACAATGGTGATAATGAACATCTTTGCCTCATCCCAATCTTAACCAGAAGGTTTCCAGAAAATCCTCATATTTCTCTTGAACCTTGTGTTTTGATGTCAAATATTCCGGGTGTTTTTTTTGACAGAAATATTTGAAAATTCTCTCTTTCATTAAATATCTATTTCACCCAAAAGGATTATACTTAGTTTTGCAAGATATGGTATTCTTAGTTGTAATCTTAGATCTTTTGTCTTCCAGAATATAATGATATGATTCTTTCCAGAATAAAAATTTCTAAGCTTTCCTTTTCTTTAACATTGTTAAATTTTGTGTGATCCCACTGTGATTCCACAGTATTTGAGTGGTTTCAGTTCTGGCTACTTGATGTATTTTCTGTATGAACTTGGGGCTTTAGAATTCAGTTATATAACACTTCTGAGCATGTTCATTTGCAGATCTGTTTCATGAGGTGACCAATAGGTTTTTCAGTTTCTATTTTTCCCTCTTGTTCTAGGATATCAGGGCATTTTTCCTACATATGTTCTTGGCATAAATTATCTATATGCTTCCTTTTGATCATCTTTTTCAGGTAGTTCAAAATAATCTCTCCTAGCTCTATTTTATAGATCATTTTTTTATTCTGATGAAATTTTCACATTTTTTCCTATTTTTCACTCTGTTGTTATTATTTCACTGTTTCTTAATATCTTATGGAGTCCTTAGCTTCTACATGTCCAAATTCAATTTTTAAATATATTTTATTACTTTACTTATTTTTAGTTTTCAATATTCACTTCCACAATACTTCAAGTTCCAAATTTTCTCCCCATCTCTCCCCTTTGCCAACCCTAAGACAGTGAGCATTCTCATTACCTCTTCCCCCAATCTGCCCTCTCTTCTATCACATCCCTCCCTTCTCTTATCCCCTTTCCCCGTATTCTTTTGTAGGGCAAGATTGATTTCTATATCCCATTGATTGTATGTCTTACTTCCCAGTTGAATGTAAAAACAACTTTTAACATTTGTTTTTAAAACTCTGAGTTCCAAATTCTCTCTCTTCCTCCCTCCTTACACACCCCCATTGAGAAGGCAAGCAATTCGATATAGGTTATACATTTGTAGTCATACAAAACAATTCCATAATAGTCATGTTGGGAAAGACTAAATACATTTTCCCTACATCCTATCCTGCCCCTTATTTATTCTATTCTCTCAATTTTAACCCTGTCCCTCCTCAAAAGTGTTTACCTCTAATTACCCTCTCCTCCCACTTGCCCTCCCTTCTATCATCCCCACTCCTCACTTATCCTTTCCCCCCTATTTTCCTGTAGTTAAAGATAGATTTTCATACCACACTTAGAGTGCATGTTATTCCCTTCTTAATTCTCAAATCCAATGAGAGTAAGATTCAATCATTCCCTTTCACCTCCTCCCTCTTTCTTCCAAAGAAAAAGCTTTCTATTGTATGTTTTATGTGAGAGATAATTTACCCCATTCTGTCTTTCTCATTCTCCTTCTTCCAATCTATTCCTCTCTCATCCCATAATTTTATTTTTTCAGATATCATTCCTTCTTATTCAACTTACCGTGTCTCCTCTGTATACATGTGTTCAGTCCCTCCAACTACCCTGATACTGAAAAAAGTCTCAAGAGTTACAAATATTATCTTTCTATGTAGGAATGTAAACAGTTCAACTTTAATAAATCCCTTATGATTTTTCTTTCCTGTTTACCTTTTCATGCTTTTCTTGAGTCTAGCATTTGAAAGTCAAATTTTCTATTCATCTCTGATTTTTTCATCAAGTAGGCTTGAAAGTCCTCCATTTCACTGAATGACCATTTTCCCCCTGAAGTATTATACTTAGTTTGCCTGGGTAGGTGATTCTTCATTGTAATTTCAGC
This sequence comes from Potorous gilbertii, assembly GCA_028658325.1. NCBI lineage: Eukaryota > Metazoa > Chordata > Mammalia > Diprotodontia > Potoroidae > Potorous > Potorous gilbertii. The sequence goes on from CM053769.1 coordinate 143,080,150, forward strand.
TCCTTTGACCTCTGGAATCTCATATTCCAAGCCCTCTGATCCCTTAATGTAGAAGCTGCTTCCTCAGTACTTCAAATTGTTTCTTTCTGCTGCTTGCAATATTTTCTCCTTGGCCTGGGAGTTCTGGAATTTGGCCACAATATTCCTAGGACTTTTCCTTTGGGGATCTCTTTCAGAAAGTGATTGGTAGATTCTTTCAATATCATTTCTCCAGTCACTTACTTGACTTTTGAGTTCTTTGTCAAAGTAGATCTCTGCTTCCAGTGTGGGTGGGGGTTGTATTGTCAGGAGGTCAATCCCCCCACAGTCTGTGGGCCTAAAGATCCATAAATAGTGGCTGCAGCTGCCCTTGTTGCTTCTGTGGTTGCCATGGATCCCGCGGCCCCCTCCCCCCTCAGCCACCCTAGGACTGGGGATGCATACTCCACTCTCCTGTTCTGGTCCCACAGGCTTTTTCCACTGACCTTCCAATTTATCCTCAGCATTTTGGGGTCATGATGATGTGAGAGATTCAGTCTCCCCAAGGCCTGTTTGGGTCCTGTCTGTGCTTTTGCAGTGACCCACATTGGACTGCACTCTGCTCCCAGTTTGGAGCGATGGACACTTCCTGGTGACCTTCTAGCCTGTCTTGAGTTTGAGATTTGCTTTACTCAGTCATTCTGTAGTTTCTACAGCCCCAGAATTTGTTTAGAACCATGTTTTACAGGTATTTGGCTAGGCTTAACAGGAGCACTCTAGAAAGTCCGTGCTATTACTCCACCATCTTGGCTCCATGCCACACCCCCCCATCCACCAATATCTATTTTACCTTTGGTTCTAGAATATCAGGCAGTTTCCCTTGATAATTTCTGAAAAGATGATGTCTAGGCTCTTTTTTTGATCATGACTTTCAGGCAGCCCAATGATTTTAAAATTTGCTCTCCTAGATCTATTTTCCATATCCAGTTGCTTTTCAAATGAAGTATTTCACGTTGTATTCTAATATTTCTTTCATTCTTTTAGTTTTGTTTTTTAATTTCTTGATTTATTTCCATAAAGTAATTAGCTTCCATCTGCTCAATTCTAATTTTGAAGGAATTATTTTCTTCAGGGAGCTTTTGGACCTCATTTTCCATTTGGCCAGTTCTGCTTTTTAAGGTATTCTTCTCCTCATTCACTTTTATAGCTCTTTTGTCATTTGGGTAAGTTACTTTTTAAGGTGTTATTTTCTTCATCATTTTTGGGTCCCCTTTAGCAAGCAGTTGACTTATTTTTTGTGATTTCCTTGCATGACTCTCATTTCTCTTCCCAAATTTTCCTCTACTTTTCTCACTTGATGTTCTTTTTTTTATTTTAATTTTTATAACAGTTAAAACAATTCGAACTTTTGGTCAGGTGATACTTCTTTTTAAAGCATTTACAATATGGACCACAAAATAATTTTTTTTAAACATTAATCAACTGAGACACAAGTAATATTTATATTGCTAACTTCACAAGCTCTTGACCTAATTTTCCCTGGAAATTCTGTCCCTGAAGTCTGCTTGGATCTACTCCTTTCAGTGCCGGGTGGCCAAGGCAGGACTGAGCTCTGCTCGTCCAGTGCATCACACACATTTCCTGTTAGTTTTTCAGGTCACTCTGGATAGAAGTCACCTCCACTCCATTGTTCTGTGGGTTCTTGCTATAGAATTTGTTGAGAATTCTTCTTTATTGGTATTTCATAGGCTGTGGGGTAAGAGTTAGCATATATGCATCTTTCTACTCTGCAATCTTCCTACTTGATTTTCAGAATCCTTTTTGAACTCTTTCATGTACTGAGACCAATTCATATTTTTTGGAGACTTTGGGTGTGGGAACTTTGACTTTGTTGTCTCCTGGTTGTATGTTTTAATCTTCCTTGTTACCAAAGTAAGATTCTGTAGTCTGATTTTTTTCCTGCTTTTGCTCAGTTCTCCAGCCAATTTCTTGGTTTTTGAGCTCTTTGTCAAGCTAATTCTCTGATT
>CM053769.1:143082634-143100002 GCA_028658325.1 Potorous gilbertii
TGCAAATGTAAGGCATCTAGCCTGACCTCTTATAATGTTTGCTCAGGGAATAAGATGTACCAAGGAGTAGATGGCAGGTTCAGGGTGCTAGAACACCTGGAGTCTGAAATCATCTCATCTGAGGAGGCACTCTGGGCGTTTGTGTATACATATACATAAACACACATACATCATACATATGTAGAGAGAGAACTGAATAGAGATGTGTGCATGTGTGTGCATATATATATATATATATATATATATATATATATATATGGAGAGAAAGAGTGAGACAGAGACAGAGAGAGAGATATCAATAGATACAGATAGATATAAATAAGTATTGACCTATATCAGTAATATTTATATTTATATATCCATACATACATGTATAAATATAGTTGTGTATGTATGGATATATATGTGTGTGTGTATTTATGTGTATTTTACATATTATATATGTGTGTATACATATATATGTATATATATATATGTGTGTGTTTGTCAGAGACAGAGAGAGAGAGCAAAGATCAGAGAAAGACAGACATTAAGAAAAAAGAAATGAAAAAGGAAAAAAAAGAAAGGAAGACAATGGAAAGAGAGGAAATGAGGGGAGACAAGGAGAATTAAGGAGAAAAATGAAGAGGGGAGGGAAGGCAAAGGAAGAGAAGAAAGGGAAGGGGAAGAGAAAAAGAAGAAGAGAAGGGAGAAAGGAAGGGAAGAGAAGAGAAATGAAGAGAAAAGGAGAGAAAAGAAATGTGTGTATATATACATGCCTGCGTGGGGTATATTGTTGAAAATTTCTCTAGTTACTTCTGTATTGCAGAGTCGAGGTATCAAATTAAAGATTTATTTTGTAGACGTCAAGAATTTTCAAAAAAAATATTGGTTTACTCTCTGGACCTATTATCATGCCCTAGTAAATATAGTATCATGAACTTAAGTAAACACGTGATTAGTTAGAATCATCATTTTGAAAATCAGTTTTCCTCATTCATTCTCATAGATTTGAAAAGTTTAGGGGAGTAGAATTAATATGTAATTCAATTATGAATGATTTTTAAAATTATGTAACTTTAGATTGATTACATGTGTATTTTGAAATTGTTAATTCTTTCAGCCATATAGAAAAACATTAGAAAAATGAGCAAACCTAGGAGGCTTTCAGGTAGACTGCTTCCTCCCCTCAGTATCTTCATACCAGGAAGTCCTGCCTGTGATAGAACAACCCTGTCTCTCTGTATGTCAAAGCTTCTTCAGCTAATAGAGTTATGGGACTGCACTCACTAATACCTAAATGCAAATCCAGCCTTAGTGGTTTCCCAGATGTGATACACTTAGGAAGCCACTTAACCCCTGTCTTCCTCAATTTCTTCTTCTAATAAATGATGGTAATATTATCATTTCTCAGGGTTGTCGTGAGGATAAAATGTGATGACATTCATAAAGTACTTTTTCAATTTGACGAACTATATAAATGTTCGTTGTTTTGTTATTGTTGTTATGTTAATTCCCTACTAGATTTAGTATATTATTAAATATCACATTTGATGTTGATTTGTACCAAAACCACTCTCTCTATGTCTCTAGGACTATGGTTCAATATGGCTTAGAATTGGAGAGCCATGATGAAAATAAAGTCGGAAGAATAGTAGAAAACCTGGGTAAAAATGGAGTATCAAGTGAAATCCAAAGATGACCTCCAGAGAAGCTCAAGCTTAGAACTGTGAAACAGAGGGAAAAAAAATAACTACAGAGAACAAGTTTATGTGAAAGGATTGGAGTGAGGTGAGTTGGTAAAAGCTGCTGTATAAAAATTGTTTAATCAATGGATCAAGACTAGAATTATGCATGGGGATGACATATAGCCACCCATAGCTGAAAATGTCATGGAGCTATAGTGGTCAAGAAGCCAAACTCCAGACCCTTAACACATCCTCATTTGTTGAATTGAATTTAATTCCAGGGCTTATATTATGAGTACTGAGACATTCCAAATATTGTTTTTTCTTTTACTTGTACCATAGATCACAAAAATAATTCAAAATAATCAATACAAGGTATTACATACAATATTAAAACAAACAAAATCCTCCAGCTGGCTAATCTTGAACCAAACCACTGAATAAATTTTGGACAAAGTATTTTTCAGGAGCCTGTGTTGAAGCCCATAAGTTGAACCGTTTAAAATGCAACTAAAGCTTGACCTTCAATGCTTGCATGGCATTAACCTTTGAATATTAAATTGAAGTACTCTCTGGCAGCACAAAACAGTAATATTAAATCAAAAGTAGGAGTTGTGTACTGTACAACATATCTCAGAGAAATTCAAATTGCTAAAGCTACATATTTAATTATGCATGCCTCTAATACCTTTAGAGTAAATTTAATATGTTCCTAGAAGCAGTCCATCAAAAGAGGCCCGGAAAACGCAAATGTAGGGTAGCATTTCTTTTTGTAACTTACTGTCTTGGCAAACAGAACTTCTCTTATGAAAGGAAAATGAAAAAAAATACCACTTTCAGTAGGTCAGCATTGTTAGAAGGAAATTCAAATGAATGGAGCCACACCACACAAATCCTGTAGTCTACATCCACGGGTATTGTTCAAGGCTTAGTTTATGACTGGATTTTCTAACATTTTAAGAATTATTTTTCCCCAATTAAATATTAATATGTTCATTAAAGAGAAACAAAAAAATTTATATCCTAAAGAGAGGACAGAGAGAATGCATAATTTTCTAACTCTGAGGATCAATGGGAAAGGGATGAGATGCTGTATTTAAGATATAACAACAAGGGCAGAGCCAAGATGGTGGAGTAGAAGTAGGGACCTATAGAACTCTCCCCCCAAGCTCCTAAAAAAGCCTGTAAAAATGACTCTAAACAAATTTTAGAGTAGCAGAAGCCACTAAATGACAGAGTGAAGGAATTTTTGAGCCCAAGACAATCTGTAAGACTGATGGGAAGGATCTATCACACCAGGCTGGAAGTGGAGCTCAGTTCAGCATGGCCTGGGGAACAGAGCTGGAGAAGGTCTTAGAGGACTGAATTGCTGGCAGTTGCTACAGTTTCCAGGCACTAAGAAAGTGAATGCAGTCCTGCACAGGCTGCGCTTGATTAGGGCTTAAACACAGGCCAGGAGGACGTGGAGTGGAGAGTGAAACAAATGACGAGGCTGAGATTGGGCCAGCACTAAGAAGGAAGCAGGGGAATCTGGGACCCCCACAGTGTTTGGAGAAGTAATTGAGGATTTTGCTCAGCAGGAGGTCACACGTATTTTGAGTCAGTCCACCCTAAAGATGGGAGGATCATTGATACCTTGGATGGTGAGAATTAGTGAAAAAGATAAATTTCCTCTTGAGAGAAGAATAAATAGCCAGTGAATTCAAAGTCATAAATAGATTGACAAGAAAAGGATTGTTTACAGTTCTTTTGAGAGCAGGGGTAGATTTTGGAGGACTAGATGGCATTCCAACTAATGTGCTATATAAAATGCAATAGGGAAAGAGGCTTGATTTTAGACTGAGAAGGGAGGTAGGAGCTGCTCCTGCAGATCATTCCAAATATTGTATCCAGATTTGGCACAACTTCAGGATGAATGGGGGGAGAGGTTAGCCAGACTCCAGCTCATATTATAGAGTGTATACCTCTAGCCAGAATGATGACCCTGGCCTGGCAAACTGGAAATCAATAAACAATAGTGAATGAAGCTATGACAATGATTTCATGGACTCCAGAAGTATGGCTGACCCTATACCCACCCTGCTACTGGTTATTGTCTCCTGGTTTAATTTTGGCTTTTTGTCTGTTCACTTCAATTGTCAGATTTGTTTTCTGCACACCTAGTACCCTCCACCTGTAAACGCTTGATTTCTTAAGCCTGATGTCCCTCCCTGTCTGATGTGCTATGTCACCCTTGGACCTGGTGCTGACCAACTCCAGAATGCCAGCTGAAGAACTGACCCTTCAAATGGGGCAGAGACAGCTCTATGTCCAATTTGAGCAGGAAGCAGCTATGGAAGAAAAGACCTTTGCCCCTTACGCCAAGATTTTGGACCATATTCATTTGAGAGGGGAGTGATAGGGTGCTTGTTCTCAAGTCTCACATTAAGATATTGTTCTATGAGCTTATTTTGTGTGATTCCTGTTCTACTGTTGTAAAATTCGGTTGCCTAAGATATTGTTTTATATGCCTGTTTTCCTCTTATCCTGTTAAATTTCTGTTGATACCAGTTGCTCCATAGACCTGACCTATGTAATGAATATGAAAGACCTTGGGGTTGCATGTAATGGTAATTTAAATGGAAAATCTTTCAAATTCATTAACAGGATCATGTAGCCTGTCTGGGTCACATGGAAGCCTGAGTTACATGAGTTATGAGGCCTGTGGTGGGAGGAGTTTGCTGAAAGGGTGGAACAGGAAGAGGCAAAGATAGAGCAGTGCTGAGAGGAAGTTAATCGTGAGAGCAGTCAGAGCGAGGAAGGATGCACAGTTGCTCACTAGTATGAGTGAAAGAGCTTGTTTGTGATTTGTTTAAGAGAGCCTGGTTGTTATTTGTCTAATGGCACTAGTTTTAGGAGAAGCCTAGCAGGGGAAAGGCTTGGGGACAGGTGTGGTTCTGTGCATATTATCATGGATAGGTTTTCGTTACTGTGATGGAGTTGGATTTCTGGTGTCTGAATTAATGAGGTTCTGTCTTCCATAGGGAGAGTCATGTGGAATTTTTGCTGTGATATTCATGGCCACTATAGGCTCTGTGAATATTCCATTGGCTCTACACGGGATCAGAATGCTTGGGATATGATATTCCAGAGGTAAAAAGACCTAGAGTTAAAACCAAAAATCATTTACTCAGCAAAACTGAGTATACTACTTTAGGGGAAAAAAGTGGAACTTCGATGAAACAGAGGAAACAGGATGTTCAGGTATTCATGATGAAAAGACCAGAGCTAAATAGAAAATTTGACTGTCAAATACAAGAATCTAGAGAAGCATGGAAAGGTAAATAAGGGACTTAATAAAGTTGAACTGTTGACATTCCTACATGGAAAGATTATATTTGTAATTCATGAGACTTTTCTCAGTACTGGGATAGTTGGAGGGCATATATATATATATATATATATATATATATATATATATATAGTGTATATATTATATATATATATATATATATATAGTGTATGTATACATATACATGTGTGTATATTTATATGTATGTATGTGTGTATGTATGTATGTATGGAGAGAGAGAGAGAGAGAGAGAGAGGCACAGAGGGCATTGGGTGAGGTAAGTATGAAAGGATGATATCTAAAACAGGAAAATTAAGTCTTGAGAGCAATGTATTTAGAGAAAGAGAAAGGGAAAAGTAGAATATAGTAAATCATCTCACATAAAAGAAGCAAGAAAGCTTTTGCAATGTAGGGAAAGAAGTGGAAGATGAGAGGGAATAAATGAACCTTCCTTTCATTGGATTTGGCTTCAGGAGGGAATAACATACATATTCAATTGTGTATAGAAGCTTATCTTACCCTACAGAAAAGTAGGGGAAAATGGGATAAGAGAGGATGTAATAGAAGGGATTGTAAATTTGGGAAAGGAGTAATCAAAAGCAATCAGTTTTGTAGAGAGATAGGTCAAAGAAGAGAACAGAATAAATGGAGTGCAGGACAGGATAGAGAGAAATATAGTCTTTCACAACATAACTGTTATGGGTGTGTTTTGCATGACTACATGTGTATAACCTATATGGAATTGCTTGCCTTCTCAATGAGGGTGAATAGGGAGGGGAAAAGGGAGAGAATGTGGAACTCAAAGTTCTAAAAATCAATGTTAAAAATAGTTTTTACATGCTACTAGGAAATAAGATATATAGGCAATGTGGTATAGAAATCTATCTTACCCTACCAGAAAATAGAAGGTAAAGTGATAGAGAGTGATTGAAGAGAGGGCAAATTGGAGGAAAGAGTAATCAGAATACAGGCAGTCCTCGGGTGGGGTGTAGGGTTGGAGATAGGGAGAAAGTGTGCAATCCAAAATGTTGTGGAAGTTAATGTTGAAAACTGAAAATGATAAATGAAATAAGTAAAATGGATAAAAAAAGACATTTAAAAAAAAGAAATTAATTTGTTGTTCATTTTACCCAAAAGGAAGGGAAAAAATAACATACTTTGTAAATAGAAGTGCTTAAATAGTGTGGGGTGGAAAAACACATTATATTCTTAAAATACATGAATAGATGAGTTCTCTTTTCATATATAAAGGGAGGAAGGAAAAAAGGAAGGAGGGAGGGGGAAAGAGAGACAGAGAAAGAAAGAGAGAGAGAGAGAGAGAGACAGAGAAGAAAAAAAGGAAATATATTAATTACTTACAAAGGACTGTACTAAATGTTGAGAACACAAGTGGAAATTCAGGCTAGACCCTGCTCTCAAGAAGCTCATATTCTAATAAATGTAGGGTTGACAGAAAGTACCTATGGTTCATGGGGTATAATGGTAAAGCAGACAGTAATGCCACATCTTCTTTAAAATTATTTCCTATGTTTAAATATTTCCTATGATTAAATATTTATTATTTCTGATATTACATTGAAGCTTCTTGAAGTCAGATGCTCCCTCCCTTCCTTTATTTATTCATCAAGTCATTCATTTGGTCGTTCTTCTTTATATTTCCAATGCCTGGCACTCATTATACCCTTAATACACGTGAGTTGAATGGAGTGGAGTTGGGACAGGAGAACTGAGTTAAACTGAAGACAGAAAGCTACATGAGAAGTAGTAGAACTTGTATTGCATCACAAGTCAAAAGATCAGGAGTCATTCTTTTTCAAGCATTAAGTATCTTGGCTCTTCTCTCCCTTCTTACCATATTGTTTGTATTCTTTCACAATCTCCAAATTCTCTTTTGTTTCCTTTGTATCATGTTTCCTAATATTTGTTCATATTATCACCTACCAGCCAAGAGTATATAAGGTTCTTGAAAGTAGCTTTTATTTTTGATTTGTGCTTCAATCCTCCGTAAGAAGCCAGTACAGCATCTTGACCCTACCAAATCTGGTACCAAGCCTTTACCAACATAAAAAGTTGAATGTTTTTGAAATGAATCATGTTTGATACACTGACTAGAATCTCTTCTGTGAAGTAAGTGTTCTTAGTAAAATGTAAGGTGATAACTTCAGCTGAGAAAGTGAATGAGGAGTATTTTAAGGGGCTGAAGAGTGAATGGAAGATTTGGAACAACTATTTTTGTTGAACGATACAGTGACTCAAAGAAGTGTAAACATATCTTGCTTCACTAGATAACCTGTTGAGAACAGAGAAACAGTAGCAAAGAGAACAGTAACAAGAAAATTCAATTCAGGATTATGGAGTGAATTATTCTAGCTTAATTCATGAATACATGAGTGAAAAAGAGAGAAATGATAATAGATAATAGGAATAATCCATGTTTGGAGTTTAGAATAATATGATCAGAAATAGGATCGGGTACCAGGGAAACAAATATTTAGGATAATAAAGATCTGAACTGGTTCACCAGAGGATGTGATTATGAAGGTAGAAGAGAGTAAAAAGAATAGGTTTGATTGATCATTGGATTGGTTGGTTGATAAATCTTTCCTCAACTTTGTTCTGTTTTGCACTTATCTATTTATGTATGTTTATTTATGTTTATTACATGCGTAAGAGTCCATTATTAGACTATAATCTCCATGAAGACAAGGATGTATGGTCTAAGTTCTATGTCTTTCAGTACCTAGCATATAATATGATAGCAATAGCATAAGCATAATTGTGTCTGGAGTTTCAGATACAAGAGTGAAACTATAGACATGTTCTTATATTTCCGGACCTCTATTTTGCTTATCAGTAAAATGAATATAGGTATACCTTGAAGATATTGCAGTTTCAGTTCCAGACTACTTCAATAAAGGGGATATATCAATAAAGGAAGTCATGCAAATTTTTTTATTTTTCAGTGCATATAAAAGTTATGTTTGCAGTATATTTTACAAATAAAATATTTTATTGCTAAAATTACTAATTATCATCTAAGTCTTCAGCAAGTTATATATATATGTGTGTGTATATATATTATGCATATGTATGTATATCTTTATCTACGTGTGTGTGTGTGTATGTTTGTATGAATTTACTCGATGTGCATGGCTGCTGCCTGAAGGTTTGGATGACTGTGACAATTTCTAAAATTAAAACAAAATGAAGTTTGCCATATCAGTTGACTCACTTAAACACTTATCATTGTAGCTGGTTTACTTTCAATAAAGAGAGAGAGAGATGGAGAGCTACAATCCAGGCAAGCAGTCAGAGTACACTCAATATTTATCCATTAAGTTAACCATCTTATATGAATATGAGTTTGTATCTCCCCAAAATTTTTAATAGTAATATCAAAGATCAGTAATCACAAATCACCTTAATAGATACGCTGGTGACAAAAATCTTAAAACATTGTGAGAATTAACCAAAATTTGACACAGAAACACAATGTGAGCACATGCTGTTGGAAAAAATGTTGTAATAGACTTTCTGAACATAGAGATGTCATAAACCTTTAATTTCCAAAAATCAGAATGTCTGTTAAGTACAATAAAATGATGTATAAAAACATGAATTATGCCTGTATACTGCTATCTTTACTCTCTTGTAGAGAGCAGGGTTTTGTATTTTGTTTTCAAAAAATGAGAGATGCCATTTTCTTCTAAAGTGTTTGCAAAGTATTTATATTGTATGGTCCCATTTCCCATTTCTTTAAACATTTGTAAGAACAATTCAATTATAAATGAACAAGTCAAACTACCTAATCTGCCCTAATGTTTTGAAATTCAACTTGGGTGGAATTTGCTTAAGCAGCAGGGAAAGGGAAAGGATAACTGCTCTTGCCTCCAGCAACAAATGGCATGTGCCATGCCTGATTCATCAGCTCCACACAACATTAATTTATGTACATAGAATAGACTACAAAGTTTTTGAGCTGGCTTTAGGGAGAAAACATGCTTAAGATTCCGTGTGCTTGACCAGTGAATTTGGAAGGGAATTGAGGAAATATACCAACTTCTCTTCTATGTAGAGGTAGTAACTATGAGTGTAGAATATTGTATGTATGTAGATATACATGTTCATAATTTTCACATGCATATATGTGTAAATATACACACATAATGGTTTGTTTTATATATATATACATATATGTACATATTCAATATACACATACATACGTATATATTTTATTAGTCATGGTCAATGAGTTGTTTAGTATTATGGATTTAATTTCTCAGTCTTTTAAAAAGAATGTGATATAATGGATGACTTTTTTGGTAGGAATGTGGAAGTATATACAAAAATTCAATGTGATACCAAGAGAAACAAAGAAATGAAAGATATCAGTAGACTTTGTTTCAATCAGGGATCTGCTCCGGACTCATGTTTTCTTTTGCCACCAAATACCTTGAAGGTTTTTCACTATGGAATTTCTCTCCATCTCTAAGCACTTCCTGGGAAATTCTTATGCCTCTGTGGCCCTTTCTTTGATTGGTCAGTTCCTCTTGGAACTTCCATATTAAGGAAATGTTCAAGCTGGACTTATTTATTGCTTCTTTCTCCTATAGGTTCTTCTCTTGAATCTCTAGACTTTTTATTCACATGCTTTCACTTGGGGTGCCTTCCTCCTTCAAAACACTCCCTGTTCCCAGCTTCCTTTTAAGAATTGTTTTACTCTGTGAAAAACAAAATACTAAAAGAAAAAGTTATATTTTAAATAAATACATAAAGAATTGTTTTACCCCATTAGAATGTAATCATCTTGAAGATGGGGATATCTTTATTATGGCTTATATATATATGATCAGTGCTTACAACAGTCTCTGGAAAATAGTCAACACATGTTAAATATTTATTGAATTGACTTGAATTTTTCTCTTTTCCACCCCCTTCCCCCTTTTAGCTCCATTTTGTGTATCTTCACCCATTTGAATTCAAAGACCTTGGAGTCAAGACTATCTTCTTGCTTGTACTTGTATCCCATGTACTTAGCACAGAACCTGGCATATTTTAATTGCTGAATAAATGTGTGTTTATTTACTTCCTTTCTTGGCAAGTAAATGGATATTGGGTTAGGTTGAAAGACAAAGAATATTTATTAATTACTCTGTAGTTGTCTACAGAGTGATTATAAAGATGATGATGCCTCTTAGGGAAATAGGGAAGTTAGGAAGATAGGTGGCTTGAGAAGAAAGACAATGGATTTCCCTTTTATAGGCTAAGTTTGAGAGGCCTATACATCATCTATTGAAAATATGCATTAGATAACTAATTGGTAACATAGAACTAGGAGTTAAAAGCTTAATAAGGGTTAGATATGTAGAATATAATCTGTGAAAGAAGAAGAGATATAGGATGATAACTAGAAGCCCTAATGAGTTCAAGGAAAGCTAGATTATTTTAAGCAATGTATTTTTCCAAAGCTGAAGTATTCACAGGCAAACTTGTCTTGGTATTGCATGATTCTAACTCAGATGTCAAGATTGTTTGGGGTAATACAGTGACAAAGGTTATCAACATTCACAAATTCAGTCCTTACAATGTAAAGAATAATGTTCCAAACAACTTGAGGTAATGGTACCTACTAATGGTCATCCATCATTTTTGAAGAGGACAAGGAAATGATGACATGTCTTGCACTTGATTTTGGTTTGCCTGAGGGAGGTCTGTGCAAGGTCACCCACCTCATTTTCTCCTCCTGAGTCATCTAGATCTAGTAACCAGATATTCATCAGGATGACTGGGGATGGCCCAGGATGCAATGGGAGACCTTGGTCTTTTTGGTACCTACTAATATTGGTCAAAACAATAACTAGGACAGACAACCATGGTTTTATCACAGACCACTAAAAGTTAAAAGACACACAAAAACATACAAAGGCTATAACTAGAGGATTTGTAATAAATAATTCCTCTTCTATATCAACTAAATCATCCTGAATTGTATCTTTCATTAAGTTTATATATATCATGAACTACAAGGAAGAAACCTTTGAATATAAAACATAATACATGGAAGGGATCATAAGAACTTTAATGATTTAATTTTACATTAAAATTAAACAGGTAGAGAAAGGGGAATATCATTGTTCAGGGTCTTAGAGTTACTATGTTGATTGAAATAAAAATTATACCCAATTTGGAACCTATAAAACATGATTGCATTGTAAAATCGATGTTATTTTTCTGCATATTCCAAGAGATTTAATTTTTCCTATCATTCAAAAAGTTCTGAATTCAGAAATACAATCTATATTTTAATAATAATTTATATTCAGAACAATTCATTAGTTAGTGGTCGAAGCAGGGGAAAAATATGTCTCTTATCTCCTATGGAGTCCTTTCCACTGTGTCATGTCATTTGGAAGGTAAACTTATGTACTATGGACATAGGGTTGGAAAAGATATCAGAGAGTATTCAACCTTCACTTGAAGACCTATAAGTGCATTATAGCCAGATAGTAGTGTACCTTAAATACCATGACACCAACTTTATGTATATGTCAACCTTAAGTTAGAGTATGTTCTAGTTACTAGACTTTACTGGAATGTGTGCTTGAAGATATATGAGCAACTACATATTTTAAAACCTCAGTTTCTTTACATGTAAAATGGAAAAAAATAGTCATAGCACCATTTTGCCATGTATGGTTTTCATAATTCAATTCACTAAACATTCACGAATATCCTACTATGTAACAATCACTGTGCTAAGACCTGAAAATACAAAGAAAGAGAAAGATAGTTTGAGATCACAACAGAAATATTACAAGCAGTTGGGAGAAGACAATACACAAAAAGTAGCAATTAAAGTGGTTGGGAGATGGTAGTGGTATCTTGTTTCAAGGAGATGAAACCAAGGAAAGCTGCAGATGGAAAGTGGAATGAGCTAGAATTACAACTTCTTCTTTCTATTAAGGAAGGCATTGGGAAGAGCAGAATACTCCATCCTTCAGGCTTCCAATCTGAAGGAAGAGGAGGCTGAGGCAGATGAGTTTGGTAGACTGAGTTAGTAGCATTATGATGACATTGGAAGTGATCAGCTTATCCTTGGAGGCACATTGTGGTCCTTGGTGTTCAAATGAAGCTCAGGTGCAAATATTAACATTCAATATGGATAAATAAACTGTACTAATTTAATAGAGAGAACTCCCTGATGAGGAAAACCCATCTCTTTTAGGTTGGCATTCAAATGGGAAGCATAATTTTCATTTTTTCCCTTTTCCCAAATGCTGCTAGAGACTGAAGAATCATGAGAGGTTAACACCCCAGTGACCTAGGAAATGTTGCTCTTAATAGATAGGAAATAGGACATGGCAAGAAGCATCCAAATGAGATCTGTTGGCAAGAAAGGGAACTGACTAAAATTATGAAATGCTTGTCTAGCTCACTGATTCATTTAAGAATTGATCTGCATGCATAAAATTGATATTTACCTGGTTGTACTTGGTTGCTGTGCAACTTGATAAAATTCCTCTTAACTCTTGTCTTCATCATTGCCTGGCCAGATAGCATCAATGCTCTTCAGATATTATCATCTTATGTAAACATCTTTTATTTATTGTGTATACTTTTATAAGGGGTTTTTACTGTAAAGACAAATCAATTTCTTTTGTGGCATTTTGAGCAAGCATTTGCTATAAAGAAGTGTACCATGCAAAGGAGAAAAAGCAGAAAATTATCCTGAGCACTTGGTCTAGATTTAATTGTGAGACTGTATTAAATACATTTACTAACTACATAAAGAGAGGATTTACATGCAACTTGTAGTGTTGAAGAGTTGACTATAGGAGATGGCGTTAAACTAGAAACCCACAAAATTCTTGAGTAGTGCCACCTTAAACAGAATAAAATGTAATTGGGACATGATTTGCAAATTAAATAAAAATAATAAACAGCATAGAAAATATTAATTTATAGTGTCCAGAGCCATATAGCCAGTACGTATCAGATTTTGTGTTCTTTGGATCCTTGGTCAGCTCTCCATACATTGGATGCTATATAAAAATATCATGTTATTATTGCCTGTCAATACTAGAAGTCTCTGCTAGCAGAGAAAATTGCATACCTTCTAATAATTTCTCCTAAAATCCCTGTGTGCACACATAATTCTAATGTGATGAGAAGTGACCCAATATAATGACAGTGACTTCATATGTAAATTTCTTAAATTACTAAAGAAAAGAGTCCCTTAGTCCTGACTCATCTGAATAAGAAAACATTGATTTCTACTTCCTTTCCCCTTAAGGTCAGATGGCACAAACTGTGCAACAATTGTATAATACCAAGATTGAAGAAATCTGCTGGTCACAGTCATAAATATTTAAGAGAAGATACTGTTTCTTCTTCCTTGGATGCTAATATTAAATTAACATATGTATCCTTTACATAACATGTGGATTTGAATATATCACTAGTAGAAGCATTAGTAAAAAAGTCAATTGTTCACTTTCCTTCTCTGTAAATTGCATTTCTGAAAAAAAAATGAAAACAAAAATAAGGCCAAAAGGAATGATATTTTAATTGAGAAATTAGTATTTTTATAAGCACAGATTCTCAGAGTTGGATGGGAGTTCAGAAGTATTCTAGGTCAAAATGTCATTATACAGAACTTGTTTACATTCAAATAACAGATTTAGCCCCTTGCAGAAATGGTCACTGAAAGTTTTTCTTCAGAGTAACTCATGATGAGTGTCTTCTAAAGTTTGGAAAAAAAGAACAGTATTTTTTTTAATGCCACTTAGATGGGTGGACTAAATAATACCATCAATAAAATTACAGAATTTTCTAAGCAAAAAATAACTCAAAAGGACTTCTGGGTCACACGAGCTACAAGATATCAGACTAGACATTTTCTCAAATCCTTACTTCTCAAACCTCTCCAAAACTAAAATTATATGTCAAAAATAAATTAACTTCAGTTGTCTCAATGGTCTAAGACACCCAAAATCCAAAAGAAGGTAAAAAATAACCACTCCCCAAACCCAGGAACTGATGCTCACTGACCCTCAACTCCCTTAGCAACCCTTCCCTATCTCCCATAGCACTGACAGAGAGACTGCAGTGTCAAATCCAAGTACACAACTAGGTTTACATCAAAAGCCATCCTTGTACCTCAATCCCTTTCTCCTCTTTCTGGTTCAAAGGAGACATTGGCTGTACAAGTTTTCTCAGAGATTGACAGTCTGCTTAGCCATAACCCTTCAAGAGTCTCAGCAAGTTCATTCTACTTTTGGACAGACCACAGTAAATGTTTTGTTTCATTTTGTTTTTGTCTTTCTCTTCAGGAACAAAAACCTGACAAGGTCAGCAATGTGGAAGTACCCCTGTGCCAACATTCTGAACTGGCAGTGCCAAGGAAAACAGGATGTAAACTGACAGTATTGAGTAAGAGAACTGTGGAACATAGAGAGTGGGACAGGTCACCAGGAAAGGGTACTATGCATGGTGGAACTGTGTAGTACTCTACGAAGTCTGAGAATAAGAGTGTCACACTTAACAGTTCTAAACACTCAACAGTTAGATAGGATAAGATCTTAGGCTGCTGAATTGTGAATTGCTTGGTGTGGGAGAAACTGAGATACTTTAAGATCAAGTCCCCAAAAAAACACTATTGAGAAAGAGATTCATAAGGAAATAAGATGAAGAGAGATTGAAAGTGGCAAAGACTTAAGGAAGAAAATTCAGCCCTTGAAGCAAAGCAAATAAATTAACAGGGAAAAAAAATTGTAACAATAGAAAGAATTATGGCCTTCAGATCTATTAAATGAGTTCAGGCAGCTAAGAATAAATACAGCAAAGTTAAGAAAAATTATGCAAAATTTGATAAGACAAAGGACACTGTGGAATTTGAAGAGTATATAAACCACAACATACTATTTTGAGTAGTTTAAAAGAGAAATGAAAATGTTAAGAGCTGAATTTATATCCTGCATAATAAAAATAATAAACAGAATAGAAAAACTTGAATCTGCAGTAGCAAATCTCACCAAAAAAACAAAAAAGAGAACAATAGATTCTGAATACAAATATACAGAAGTGAAGGACAACCTAGAAAAGAAGCAAAACACGTAACACAAAAAGTGGGCTAGCTATGCAAATAAATGTATATACACACATACTGTCTTTAAGATATCTCTTTATATGTAGGTATGGGCATCTCTCTCTGTCTCTCTCTGTCTCCGTGTGTATGTGTGTGTGTGTGTGTGTGTCTTGAAGACAATATGCAGAAAGACAAGCGAAGGTGCGTAAGTCTCCCAGAAAAAAATAACAAGATAAAATCTTTAATTCTGTAATGAAAGAAATAATAGAAGATAACTGCCCAGGACTTCTAAACATAACATGAAATTCCAATTGAAACAATTCACAGATGATCTCCAGAGAAAAAACCAAACAAACAAATAAACAACAAAAGCTTGCAAATGCCAGGACACATAATGGTTAATTTCAAAACTCAGTTCAGAAATAATAAATCCTACAAGTCATCAGGAGAAAGACATTTAAATACAAAGGAAAGGACATTCAAACAATGTAACACTACTCCCTCACCCACTAGCAAAGGAAGGAAGAAATGGAATTGTGTGATGAAAAGTAATGGAGCTCAGAATGCAGTCCAGCATAACTTACCCTGCAAATCTGAGCATAACTTTAACGCATAAAAGGAGCACTTTCAACAATAAAAAATAATTTGAAAGATTTTATTAATAAACCTCTAAATGAAATTATTTGCCTCTTGAACACTCCAAACAACAGAAGTGTGGGATGAATAAATGTAGCAAATAAAATAGTAACAGCAATGGAGTGACAACAGAGAGAACAGTAAGTGACTTCTTTATGAATATACACAAGGTGACAGAGGAGATGTAACAAATCTGACAGTGGTAATAATGAAGACATTCATAATGGGACAGAATTTGGTGATACTTTGCATACAGGTGACTCAGTTCTTTTATTAATGAAATAACATTACAATTCAGAAGAGCACATGGTGGGGGAGAAGAGCAAGGGTATAGAATGTAATGAGTGAAGTGCCAGGGTGTAATCAATTGCAACCAATTTAGAGAAATTGACCTCTATCATCTAAGAAAGAGAATATACTCCAGGAAAGTGAGAGAGAAAAATGGGGAGAGGAGCTTGAAAAGGGCAAAGGATTTCCACTGATGAATTCTCCTACAGTGAAGAGAGATGATGCATGAAGAAAGATGATATCTTTACACTGGATAAGGTCTGGGAGATGGATGCTTGAAAAGTCTGTTTGTAATGGAAGTGGATGAACTGGAAATCCTGGGAGCAACTGTCAACTAGAGGAGTAGGATTTCATTGACACAGGGATAAGATTTACAGGCAAATGGAGAAAAATATTCAACAAGAGGGGGCATAAGATCAGTGGTAGATGGAGTGCATTTCCATGGAACAGTTTCCTCTTTGACATCTGCAATAATATGCATTGTTCTTTTAGTGAGGCACAAAGAGAAAGGGGAATGCATGGGTATGCCCTACAATGCATTGGCAGAAAATGCCTGGGGGAGAGCCTAGAACGTATACTATGGAAGCTTTGATTGCATGAAGAATATAGAGGGAATAAAAAGGGACCAGATAGTTAATGAAGTTCTGAATCAAAGAAGGCAGATCAAGGGTAAGTAGAAAGAGAAGACTGATACTGAAGAAAGTTAGAGAAATCCTTTTAGGAAAAGTGAGCAAAAAATGAAATTTATAAATGAAGGCAATGGTGGTGGGTGGGGAGGGAGAAAGAGAGATAATATGGAATACAAAGTTTTAAAAATGAATGTTAGAAAATATTTTACATGCAACTGGGAAATAAGACATACAGGCAATGTGATATAGAAATCTATCTTACCCTAAAAGGAAAAAAGGGGGAAAGGGGATAAGAGAAGGAGGCGTGTATGATAGAAGGGAGGGTAGCTTGGGGGAAGGGGTAATTAGTATGCATGCTGTCTTGGGGTAGGGAGGAAGGAGAGATAGGGACTAAATTTGGAACTGAAAATCTTGTGGAAGTGAATGTTGAAAATTAAAAATAAATTAATTTTTTAGAAAGTAACATTAGCAATATAGAAAAATCTAACAATATTTTTAAAGGCAGAAATAAAAACAGAATCATTGCTATAAAGCTGACATAAGGATATTTGCAAGCTATACATGTGAAGAAAATTAAAACAAAAACAAAAACTTGAGACTACCCAGTGACAATAGCACATACACAGTATGTTGTGTGAAATAAGAAATCAGAAAAATGCAGTACCTTAGAATTTCTGCTTCCTGGTTCAGATGGAGAAAATGAGACTGTGAGCAGTCTAAACTATCTCCT
>CM053769.1:143100502-143127443 GCA_028658325.1 Potorous gilbertii
GCTATCTCCATAAAAAGAACTCATCAAGTATGAATGTAGATCAAACCCTGATACTTTTAGCTTTATTTTTATGCTTTTGGTGGAGGAGTTTCTTAAATAATGTGTTATAAGCAGCATCTAACATAAATATGATCACCTATACTTGCTTTATTTTCTTTACATTTACTTATTTTTAGTTTTCAACATACATTTCCACAAGATTTTGAGTTTCAAATTTTCTTCCCATCTCTTCTTTACCTGTAATGTTAATGAGAGTTGCTTGATTAGGGGAGGCTTGGTATGTAAGAGTTAAAGATCTTCCCTGCCCATTATTAGACCTTAGGTAGAGTCTATGTAGAGAAGCTTGATTAAGGGAGGCTTGTTTTATAGGAAGGCCCACACACCTTTTGTTATTGTTAATGAGGCACTGGGTCACAAGACTCATGATGCCCTCCAGCTCTGAAAAGTGTATATCTACTCTGACGTGAGACTTTGATTTGTAATCTTGGAAGAAGGTTCGTGTTCCAGATGAGATTCTGGCCAGCCATTAAGGAGCCCCCTCTAACTTTCAAAACCCAGCTGTTGGTGCTTCTTTCTCTGGTAACTATGCATGTATGCAATGGTCAGACTGTTGGATCTTTCTGTTGATCTGCAATGTATGTATTGTTATGTTCAGACACTTAGAAGTCTTGTCTCTGGGTCTTTATTTCTCAGTTCGTATTTTCTCTGTTGGTGAATTTAATTAAAGTAGATTGTTAACACCCTTTAAAGTTGTTTTCCTTAGAAAGCAACTTGTGGGTTTCTAATGGGGGGGAGGGGCTCCAGGGGTTGTTTGTATTAAAGAGTTGTGAATTATAGGATTGATATGATATTGTAGTGATGGGGTATAGGTTCTGGGATGCCCCTTGAACTCCTCTTCCCACTTGATCTCATGTTCCCCTTATTCCATAAACCTTTTTATTACCCTTGATGGAGCATAGCCCTCTATTGTCTGTCACCTCAGGATTGTCTCTGGCTGCTTCCCAGCCTTGATCACATCAGAATACCACTCTCTTGGTTCTGATCTCTAATCACTCCAGTGCTATCAAGACCCACCATAGACCCCTCCTCCCAAATTATTAGCCCACCCCTAGATCCCCCCCCACAGTCTTCCTGTATATAATTTCCTTCTTGTCATCATGAAGGTGTTCAGATTCAATCCCTTTCAGATTCTGTCTGGGTACTTGTCAATATAAGCATCACAAATGGTAAGACTTCTTAAGAGTCATCTCAATATGGTGGATCTTAAATAAACTTTGTTTTTCTTTGGCTAAAGGAGGCTGTGAGTAGAATTCATTTGGACAGAACCCAAGTTATTGCTATTTTGGGGTCCCAAGAAACCTAGACCTTAACAGCATGCTAATCAGATTTCCAAGAAGTCCAATAGTATTCCTAATGGAAATCATAAATTATGATTCTATTTACTTAAGACATTTTATTCTTCTGATTTCATTTTCATTACTGTAATAATAATACACTCTCAGGTTTCATGTATAGTGTCAAAATAATTAGAATTAGGAAAATAATCAAACCATTGTACTCTAACTTATTTAAACCACATACCAGTGGTGATCATGTTCAGTTTTGAGTTCAATATTCCCAAAGTGGTATCAACAAGTTGTAGGATGTACAAAAAATATATTGAAAAACCTAGGGATCCTAAGACTTAAGAATCCATGGAAGAAACTAGCAAATTTTGGTAAGGATGAAAAAACATATAGACTACATAAAAGATATCTATACTGATTTTAAGGAATATAGGATTGTTCTACATAGAACACAAGAGGGCAACAAAAAAAGTTTGGAACTTCCAGAGTCAGATTTTAGTTTGATTTTAAGGAAGAATTCCAAATATTTAGAACTGCCCAGAGATAGAACAGGCTTCATTATGAGATAGTAACTTAGGTAGCAACTTATCCCATTAATGCAAGTCTCCATTGGAAGACAGGTGTACTATTTGGTGATATTGCATACAGGATTGATGTTATAGTATAGATCAGAGAAGACAACACATTCATTCATTCTCAACTTTTGAGGTTAGTGATATAGTTAAAATGATTGGATAAAAAGAAAACTTTAAAGAAAAATAAAACATTTTATGCTTATATTACTTTCCAAAAGAATTGAGAAGAGGTTGTCTTGCATAAAATGTTGACTTCGAAAGAATAGTATTTCTTTTTGGATTTTATTTTCTCATAAAAAAAAAACAGTATTGTTTTATTATGTAAGTTTATATAAGAGGTGCTATTTCCATGGAAAGGCAGTGTGTTGCTATGAAAAGGCAACACCATTTGACATGATCCTGACTTAGACATTTACCAGGTATGTGATTTTGGGCATATCATTTCACCTCTTTGGGGCTCACTGTCCTTATCTGTAATTTAAAGGAGACTGGACTACCTAATCTCTCTGATAATGCCATTTCTATCATTTATGTTTTAAAGTCCTTTCCAGCTATAAAATTTATTTTATAAATTCCAAAATATTTAAAATACTTCCTTTATTTTAATATTCTGTCTTTTAAAGTATCTTCCTATTCTGAAATTCTATCGATTCAGAAAAATCAGAGAATTTAGATCCTTAAATCAAACATCATGCCTTTGCAGTAATTTGTTCCAAATCAAAAGAAAATGAACAAAAACCCCATAAATTATTTTGACAGAATTCCTTTGGTACTTCCATGCTTGTTAACTTTTATCTTTGTAAGTCTACCTTAGAAGAAAATATGACAATGAGAAAGAGGGAACTAAGTACAGTGATATTTTAGTCACCACGATGGCAAATGAATTGTGTTGTTTGAATAGGACAATTTGAATAGGCCTTGTTCCTTAGGAAAACTGAAGCACAGAAATTTTAAAGTATTTTTTTAATAAATAATGTCATAATATATTATATTCATGTCTTAGCAAAAAGATTAAGCAAACAGAACCCAAATTCAATAATTTGTTGAATGGTTACTCTGAATCTACTACTTATACAGTACTATTGAGGAAAGTGGGGGGTTACAAAAAGTAATAAAAAAAAACAGTCCCAGTACAGACAGCTTGTATAGAATGGAAACTACTTTACTAGAAAATAAGAGACCTGGATAGGAATCTGAAATTGATTATCTGGTCGATCTTGAAGTTACCTCACTGAGTTTCTCTTTACTTACTTATAGAATGAGTATAATTTAATGATTGCTTTTTGTTTGTTTGTTTTGAAGGGTAGTAGTAAGCATCAAGTGAGATACACAAACAAAACCCTTCATAACCGTTGAAGCACTAGATAAACATAAATTCCTATAGACCAGATAAACTAATCATGAAAATCCCATAACAGAGTGGAAAAAACTCTGAGTTGGAATTGAGGGTAGTAAAGTTCTCATCAGCTTTCTTCTACTGGTTTTTAGTGTGACTTTTGATAAGTGTCTTCTCTCTAGGTTTCACCTTCTTCATCTATATGTTAATGCGATGAATTAATTGATCTCTACTGTCCTTTCAGTTCACCTGAGAACATACATGTTTATTCCTCAATTAAGCATGAAGGTTGAACATGATCTCTAAAGACTGTAGAAGGATTATTCTATATTGTAAAATCTCATTCCTATATTTCAGATTTTTACTTCAGCATTATAGGTTGTAAGTCAGAAATGAGATAAAATATGACTATAATTACAATGCTGTAGAGGCTATTGACATATGTAAGATCTGTTTGTCCTTGTAGTTACTGTGCCAATAGTTATTCATTTATTGTTTCATCTATTTCTGTATTTTCATTCTTCTTTAAGTTTCAATTGTTTTTCTTGGATATGGCACCAACAACATCTGACTTATGCAACTATCCTCAGTCATTGTTTATAGTCCTAAACTAATCTCCTTAGAGTTCATGAACGAACTCATTTTATCAGAGGGCTTTTTTCCTCCCCACTTTTAGCTAATTTCATTACTTATTGCAATGGGAAACTTTTCCCTTTAATTCAAGGTTCAGTCAGTAGTTAGTCAGTGCTCACTCTGTGTTCTATACGACTGTATGTTGTTGGCCAAATAGAGTAATATAAAAATCACCCTTGGCCTAAAAAAGAACCTGCAGCCTGGTTAGGTATATCAAACCCAGGAACATAATGAAAACGAAGAATTGAAATCAATATTAGGCAATATATCATAAGTGATACATTGTCTGCTACAGATAATAAGCCCAACACATAGTGAATACACTTCACCAAGAGTCAGCGACGTCATTAGAATTTGAGAGAGAATAATTAGATTCTACTTTGGGGGTCAGGTTCTTACTGTATGACCTTTGCAACTCAAATCCCCATGGGTACATATGTTTCTTCCTCTATTTCATATGAGGGTTGAGCTATATGATGACTGAAGTATTTCCTAACCCTGTAATGCAATGTAAGCTAATGTAATTATTTGCACAGTGAATGTGTGTGGTCTAGCATGGATATCTGCATCCATGGACTTCCTACTTTTTATTTCACATCATCCCCCTTATGGCATGGTGAGATGCTAAGTTTTCAAATGCTATGCAAGTGAAGCACACACTTGTTAGTTTTCTGTCATGAAAGAATGACTTGAACAGTTCCACTAAATTGATTGTGTCTACTACCTGAAGACTGTTGAGCTAAAATATAGAAATTTTCATTGCCTTTAGGCCTGACACCTATGATGAATTAAGTAACACATGGAATTAAAAAAAAAGAATGAGTTATAATTTACTCATTTAAAGGGGACATCCACAATGATGAAATCATCCCTCTACCTATGTATTGAAATAAAACAACAAAAAAAATATAAACCCATGGTATTTCAGTGCCATTGTGATGTTAATGGAGTAAATACTATAAAAATGTGAAAAAGTAATAAATCAAAGTCTTTCTTCACCTAACCCTGTGATGTGGGTAGTTAAAGTTCCATTATGTCCATTTCAGAGATGAGCAAATTGATATTCAAGTTCAATTACATTAACAAATCCACACTAATCAGAATTTAGCAAAGACCTAATTGTATTTCTTTCTATAATATGCTATCTTAAAACAAATATTGGAAGACAGTAATTTTACTTGGCAGCATAGGAGATAGAACACTGGGTTTGGAATTAGAGTCATTTCCCTGAGTCCAAATATAGCCTCTTAGTAGGCTTTAGCTTTAACCTGGTTTGCCTTAGTTCCTCAGTTGTAAAATGAGTTGGAAAAGAAAGTGACATATCATTCTATCTTTTCTAAGAAAATCCAAAATGGGATCACAAAGAGCTGCGCATGACTGAAAAGAATAAAAAACAACTTCAATTTATTAACTTCAATAATTGCCTATAAATTGTCTTTTACTCTTATTCCCAGTTGCTATTTTTCTACTCAAGTTAATTTTTAACAACAATTATAATATTTTCAATCTTGCCATCTCCTTCTTCCTGTCACAGGTTCTAAGACATATGAGGAACCTTTATCATGACTGTCCCTATAAGGAGCTTTCAAGTCAAGAATCAATATTTGTTCTATCTAGTCCTATAGAATTCAATATCTTAGATAAGCAGACTTCTCCTTCCTCTCTGCCACATCCCTATTTTTTTGCTCTTTTAGAACCTTAGCTTAGCAGAGTACCTGACACCAAAGTCATGAAGTCAAGTAGACATGCATTTTTTGATGATCTACAGTCTTCTTCAAACCTAATGGTATTTTTTTTTCATTCCTTATCTTTCTTGAACTCTCTTCAGTCTTTGTCAGACTCAATCATCCTTTTCTCCTTGGTACTTTCTTCTCTCTATTTTTTTTTGTTATGTTCCTCCTTATTGATCTTCCTCCTATTTCCCTGATCACTTTTTTTATGACTCCTTTACTGGATCGTTATCCATATCATTGCCACAAACTATGGGGTCCTCTGGAGTTCTGTCTTAGGCCCTCCTATCTTCTCTTTCCATATTATATTAATTGATGGTCTCTGAAGCTCTCATTGCTTAAATTATCATTGTTAGGTATATGACTTTCAGACATATTTGTCCAATCCTATGTTTCTCCCATCCTCCAGTCTTAAATCCAAAATTTCACTTTAGAAATCTTGAACTGGTTGTCCCATGGACATCTAAAATTCAGCATGCCCCAAACGGAACTTAGTACATTTCCTACTCCCTCCACAAACCTCTGTTCTTTCTACATATCTTACTGTTGAGGGTGCCACCATTCTCCCTGTCTCTCAAGTCTCACAAACTAGATGTTATTATCTATCCTTCAATTGCTCTTATATCACATATCCTATCATTTTCACGCTTATCACTTTGATTACTATATCTTTCATATATGGCCATTTTTCTCCTCTCCCACTTCAAGCACTTTAATGCAATTTCTCATCACTTCTTGCCTGAAATATTTCAGTAGCCCACTAGTTGATCTGCCTACTTCAAGTCCCTTTCCACTCTAATCCAGTGTTCACTCATCTGTCAAATAAATGTTTCTATAGTGAAACTGTGACCATATTACCCACTTATTAAATAAATTTCAGGTACTCCCTGTTAGTTTTTTGCGTCAAAGTGTTTTGTCAACAGGGCCCTTCATCCCTTTCCAGTCTTTTTATATCTTAAATTCCTCATGTGTACTTTGATCAGTGAAAGTGGCCTCTTTGTAGTTTCTCAAACAAGATGGTCTATTCTCAAAACCTGGGCATTTTTAATGTCTGTCCATCTTATAGAGGATACTTTCTCTCTTCATCTTCACCTCATGACTTCTTTGGCTTCTTTTAAGTCTCACCTAAATTTCCATCTCCTTGAAGAAGCTTTCCCCTAGTCCACCTGAATCTTTGTGCCTTCCTTCTGAGACAATCTATATTTCACCTTGTATGTAGCCTGTCTCTATATGGTTGTTTTCATGTTATCATTCTCATTTGACTTTGAGATCCTTGAGTACAGGGAATATTTTTAACCTTTCTTGGCTAATTATCCTAGCAATTAGTATAGTTTCTGGAAGATAACAGGGGCCTAATAAATGTCAGGTGGCTAACTAACTTACCAAATAATTCTGTCACTTTGTTATGTTATTTGGGAAGTCATTCAATGATTTATAATGATGAGTTCCTGCTCAGTTTTGCCTGTTTTATAATTGTGCTGGGATTTTTTTCTTCCTAACCCCGACTAAGGGCTCTTTTACCACTTTTTATGGAAGGTTTAAAAATCTTTTGTTACAACCCTGACTGTAAATACATTTTTCAGTTATTTCCCAAAATTCTTAATTTGAATTTCAGCAGATAGATTTGTCCATTCACACTACTAAACAAACTGAGGAGGATAAATACCACATATGTAATTGGGTTTCCTGTTAAGGAAGCAATACAAGAAATAAGCAATTTTTTATTTTTTTTTAACTATGGCAGTGAACTGAACATGCAGTGTGGTATTCTGCGGCCCTATGGTTAATTTAATGGGTTGTATCTGTCACTCAAGAGTTTGGATTTTTCAGCATATCCTAATGCGACACTATGACTAGCACTTGAACATAAATGTTGGATAGGCTGCTTATGTTTCTCTGCATTCAATTTTAACCTTGTTAAAATATTAAGCAGAATGTTTATTTAAAGGGCTTGCTCTGCTAATAATTGTTTCTATCATAATAACAACACTTTACATAGTGTTGTTTGTAAAGTTCTTTACATATATTATCACATTTGAATTATTACAGTTTCTAACACAGATCTACAACTTACTACCTCTTTGAATTTGGGCAACTGACTCAATCTCATTTAATACTGGTTTTGCTCATCTGTTAAATGCATAGGTTGAATTAGATAAATTCTGAAATCCCTTCTTGGCCCTAAATTATCTGAAGCCTGTTCATAGAAACAGAGCATCTGCTACAGGTGAGGTTACTGAGATCCAGAGAGATTAAGTCTCTTGCTGAAATTCACAAAGACAGGAAGTGGCAGGGGCAAAACTGGAATCATACATTTCTTTCCCCAAAATCGGTGATGTTATTTTTTCCTAATATATTTCATTTCTTTCTTAACTCTTGTACTCTTTGTTATGGTGGATCTGTGGTTACAATGGATAAAGTTCTGGGTTGTGTGAGGTTGACCTGAATAAAAACAAATTTAGTGTCAAGTATAGGAAGCTGACAAAAGATCTGATGATCCCCCCCAAAAAAGTCAGTAATGCATGTTCTTCACTACATTACAAAAATGATCCTTGGTAGAGAATGTGAGTACATCTCGTTATTTGAAACAAAGGAAATCTGGTAAAAGAGAGTTGCAATGAAGTCAATAATTCATCAAGCATTTATTTAATACCTGCTATGTTCTTAGGTACTGTGCCACACACTGAGAATACAAAGAAAAGGGGAAAGGGAAATTTTTTCTATCCTCAATTCTAATGGGGGAGATAATATTTAAACAACTATGGACACATATTATAGTCAGGGTCTGGAAGATAATATAAACTACATATATTCAAAAGCCCTTGTGTTACAGATGAAACATCGCTACCCAGGCCAAATAATTTGTTCTAGGTCATAAAGATAGTATTCCACTAGAGAATCAAGGATGTGCATCAGGGGAAAAGTAGACAAGGATCATCCCTCTCCAAAATGATTTCAGGCATCATGACTTCAGCTATTTTGGTGTAAGATGAAGGGTATCGTTAGACTAGCTTTTTCTATAAGATGGATTTCCTGAAGCTGGGTCCTTCAATATCATTCTCATCTCTTAGCTACTTACTGAAAGTAGAAGATTCCTGAATCTTGGGAAAGTTCTTATTCCTCTCTATTCTGAGGAGAGATTTCTTTGATTTAAGTGAGATCAATTATATTCAGATAAGAAACCCCTTAGCTATCTTGTAGCTAAGCATATACATTTTCTTCTGAGTATAATAATATTTTATGTCATCTGTTGTTTATAAATAGGCATCTTTATTGTCTTTGTTTTACATGATATTACTTTGAATAAACTGTCTATATATATATATATATATACATGATATTACTTTGAATAAACTGTCTATATATATATATATATATATATATAGAGAGAGAGAGAGAGAGAGAGAGAGAGAGAGAGAGAGAGAGACTTTTCTAATGTCATCTATATTGCAATCTTTGCTGGCTGACTGGAACAAATGGCTATTTGTTTCACTCTTAATTAACTACTTGTTGCTATCATGAAACCCTGAATTCAAAAATCCAGAATGATGAGTGATGACCCGCTTACTTTCCTAAAAAATCCACTATAGAGACCAATCCCTTGACTAAAATCTGGTGTTTTCTCTTCCACTTGTCTCAGTTCAAAGTAAAGAAACATGTAAAGGAATGAGAACAAAGAAGCAAAGTACATAGAGTTACTGCCAAGATACAAATAAAAGCAATCTTCTGCAGAAGGGGATGGGACTCAGTCAAATCCCTTCTCTACAAATGACCTACTCATGTCTGAGAAAGTATTTGGAGAAGAAAATAACAGCAGAGAGGTACAAAAGTGGAGCTGTAGCTGAAGTAAAAGAGAGAATATGAAAGGAAAAGAAATCTCTATCATCCCTCCTTTGTAATAGAGCCCAGAGGTTCACACTTAAGTTCTTTGTATTTTTTGTGAAGGAAGTGGTTCATTCATATATCCGATGACAGACTATCAAAAATCTCCCCATAAGAACAATCTATTTTTTTCCTCCCCATAAAAACAATCTGTTACTTTATAAATAAAAATTATCTGTGCATATTTTGTTTTATTTTTTCTTCTAGGAGGATTTTTTGCCTCCAGAGAATAAACTCTTTATGATGACGGTCATCCAAGTAAGTAGAGTCCATAGGCATTTCAGCTGTTCTTTGAATTCCCTCTTTATGGAGATAAATCCCTCTTCTTTGTCCCAAATAACTAAATTAGACCTTGAAACTTTCAAGAAACTTTTGTTCTCATGTCAATGAAAAGGAGGAAAGGAGAAAGGCAAAAAAGTCATATTTTATAACTTTACACTAAGATTTCACCCTCCATTGCAGTCCTTTATTTCAAATCCCCACCTTTGGTATAAGACCAGAAGAAAGCAATCATCTAGACTTTGAGGAATCCCATATAGAAATCAGAGTTAGAAGAAGAATATCAGAAGCATCTGCTACAACACTTCACTTTATTGATAAGGAAACTGTGGCCCAGTCTCT
Source organism: Potorous gilbertii (assembly GCA_028658325.1). Taxonomy (NCBI): domain Eukaryota; kingdom Metazoa; phylum Chordata; class Mammalia; order Diprotodontia; family Potoroidae; genus Potorous; species Potorous gilbertii. The sequence goes on from CM053769.1 coordinate 143,110,626, forward strand.
TTGAGTGAGGTAAGTTGGAGAGCTGGGCATTGAATCTAGGTCATCAGAATACAAATCAAATGATGTTTCCACACCACCATGTTACCTTTCTGCCTGTGAGATTCCTCATGTGAATATGCATCTCTTGCACTCTTGGCTTTCATCATTATTTCCAGAAACTCATTATGCTGCAAGATCACATCAAATTTGAAACTCACTTCTTTAGGACCCCTTATCCTAGAAGCTTCTCTATCAATCTGATTAGGGAACTTGAAGGGTGAACATCAAACGGCTTCTCCCAGGACCTAAATTCAAAAAGTGTCCCAGAGCATCCATCTCATCATTTCCCTAGCTGCAGTCCTCTGGACATCATTATGCCCCACCCAGCCCCTTCTCAGAGACTTTTGGTTTTATGTTTTGCCTTCCCCATCATATTGTCAGTTCTTTGAGGGGAGAGATTGTCTTTTACCTATCATCTTATCCCCTGCACTTAGGAAAGTTTCTGGCACATGACAGGTGCTTAATAAATGTTTATTAACTGAATGACTGATGCAACTCTACCTTCAACATTAGCATAGATGATTGTTGTTCAGTGCTTTTATTTGTGCCCTACTCTCCATGACCCCACTTGAGGTTTCATTTGAAAACATACAGGAGGGATTTATCATTTCCTTCCACAACTCATTTTACAGATGAGGAAACTGAAGCAAACAGGGTTAAGTGACTTTTCTAGGGTCATACAACTACTATGTGAGGATATATTTGAACTCGTTTTCCTGATTCCAAGTGAGTATTCCATTCTCTGTGGCACCCAGTTGTTTTCCTTAATTCCACTGAGGGACAATTACATATAAGATAAGTAACAAACTATTGACTCACTTCCTTTTAATTCATTTAAAATACTTACATAGAATCACAGCTTTCATATTCCAACCAAGAACGTGATAATTATATTTTATTTTTGATTTATTTCTAATCATTGTTTGTTTTCAATAATCACACATGACTTTAACACAGTGACATACTAGGTAGAGAACTTTGTTTGGATTCAGGACAACCTGAGTTCAATTGCTGCTTCCAAGTAGCTATATAATCCTGGTCTAATACTTTAACTTCTCTCAGCATTAGTTTAATCATCTATAAAATGAGAGGTTTGTATTCAGTGGTCTCCAAAGTCCCCCTAGCTATAAATCTGTGCTCTTATGATCCCTCTGCCTTCTATAACCAGTGTTGAATGTATATAAATTATTTTCTTTATTCCCTGCATGAACTAGATCTTTACTATGCTACTAACTCAGAAAAATACTATGCTATTTTATATGGCCATGACTGCTATTTGCAGACATGTAAGTACTTTAGTCTGCATTGCTCATGGAGATAAACAAATGCCTTGCCTGGACTTCCTCACTCAGGCATTAGTGTTGCTTGGATACAGCTGGTGATGTTGAGCTTGACTCAAACAGTACTGTCAGTGTGATATTTTGTTACATTGATTTATAAATGCACTCTCTGTAAAGAACAGCTCAACCTTTTTGTAGGAACAAAGTTTGGGGACAACATCATTTCAACTAATTAGATTTTAACAAGAGGTCTAGGTGTCCTAATATTTCATAAGATAGACATATGCTTCACTCCAAATCACAGTAGTCTTCCAGAGTCAGTTAGCCCCCAAATAGAGGCTGCTAACGGAAATGTTTCTTGTTATGCATTTTATTTAAAATCTCAACTGCTTATTTTTCTTAAGCTTTGAAAAGGAGAGGAAAAAAGAACAGGGAAAAATCAAGAGAAGGTACTGCTTGACTGGCTGTCATGATGTCAGACTCAGCTGCAATATTTCAGAAGATCTATTTCTATCCAGAAGGGGACACTACTTTAAAGAATACATTTAGAAAATGGTAGCATAAACAGTCACATTGAAAAAATAACATACATTAGTGACCAAACTTTTTTGTGGTCAGTTTTTCTGTATTGTATTCTGTATTGTATTGTATTTCAATATCATTAAGCTTATTTTATAAAGACCAACAGTGCCATACACTTTTTTCTAAACAAAAACTCTTCTAGACAATGCTCTTCAATCATTTCAATCTTGTCTGTCAATTCATGAAGAGTTTTCTTGGCAAAGATACTGGAGTGGTTTGTCATTTCCTTATCAAACATATTTAACAGATAAAGAAACTAAGACAAACAGGGTCAAGTGACTTGGCAAGGGTAATACAGCTAGCAAGTGTCTGAGGTGAAATTTGAACTCAGGAAGATAGGTCTTCTGACTCTAGGGACCACACTCTATCCACTGTACCACCTAGCTGCCTTTTTCTAGAATATATGGAATCTAAAAATTGCTATGTTGTAGCTTCTCCCAACAAGGTAGCAGGAAGGTGATAAAGAAATAACACCTAATTAATTCCACAAAACTTACCTTTAAGGCCTTAATGATGACTATTGATACACAAGATTAGAGTATGACTTGCTATTGTTCAGTTCTGTGTGATACCTTCTAGGGTTTTCTTAGAAAAGATACTGGAGTAGATTTGAACTCTAGAAGATGAGTCCTTCTGACTACAAGCTTGTCATTTTATCCACTATGCCACCTACCTGCCCCAAGAGTATAAGCACATTAAAGTTATAAAAGAAAGTATTTTTAAGGTCTTGGAAGGAAAACCCTTTACTTACTTAGCTGCGTTAAGGAAGGTTTTCTGCAGGTATTGGTTTCTGAGTTGGGCTTTAACGATGGGTAGAAAATATTAGTGGGGTACATAAGTAGCAGAATGAATAAAGCACTGGGTGTGGAATCAGGAAGACTTACCTTTGTGTGTTCAAATTAAGACTCAGACACTTACTATTTGTTTGACCTGGGACAAGTCACTTGACCCAGTTTGTCTTAGTTTCCTTATCTGTGTGTGTTCATCCTTTGTTGCTGAAGAAGACCATGCCATCAGAAAAATAATGACCTGACTTGCACTTGACTTTGTTTTGAGGGAGGGAGGGAGGGCTGTGCAGATGACCAGCCTCACTTCTCCTCCAGAGCCATCTGAATCCAGTGCCCTGATAGTCATCAGGATGACTAGAGATGACCCAGGATGAGGCAATTGGGGTTAAGTGACTTGCCCAAGGTCACATAGCTAGTGAGTGTCAAGTATCTGAGGTGAGATTTGAACTCAGGTCCTCTTGACTCCTGCACTGGTGCTCTATCCACTGCACCATATAGCTGCCCCTAGTTTCCCCCTTAGTTTCCTTACCTGTAAAATAAGCTGGAGAAGGAAATGGCAAATGACTATATTACATCTTCCAAGAAAATCCCAGAGTCATGAAAAGTCATCGAATATAACTGAAACTACTGAACAATAACAAGAACAAGGAAGAAAATATTAGTAAGACTGTCTAGCTTTATCTGTCATTGGTAATATCATACTTAATCAATACTGTCTTAGAGCAAATTCCTTACTTTCATTTTTATTAAAGTTCTGATAACTAGCAGATACCTTTAAAGGTGAAGGCCATCAAAATTAATTATACTTCCTTCATCCTTACTCCAGCCTATATAGAAATTATTCCCAATAAATCATGGATTTTGGAGATGTCTTCCTGTCATAGACACTAAGCTGGACCCTTTTGATTCAATTCTGTTGATGGCAAGAAATGGGTCTTAGTTCATTCAATGATTTAAAACAGCTGTTTCCAAACTGACTACCTCCATCAGTAGGACTCTAAATGTCATTTGGCCTTGCCTCTTCTTGGAGGTGAAATTGAGCAGATAAGAGAACATAAATGAAATAAGTAGATAGCTAGATACAGAGATAGATACAGAGATAGAGAGATAGATAGTAGATAGGTCGATAGATAATTACATTTCCTCTGTACAAAGTATATTATTAAGAGAGTAAATTGGCACAGAGAGACCAACCAGAAAACTTTACCTCACTGACAGTAGCCAGAAAACAGCATTTCCCTACATTTCCTCAACCGACTGTCCCCTACAGGCACAACCCCAAGGAAGCTCTTTTGGTTGGGTTCTAATCTATCAACTCTTAGTATAGATACATGAAGTAACTTGAATTCAGAAGAGGAGAGGTCAAAAGATTTTAGGTGAAAATAAACATGTTTTAAATCACACATGAGGGAATTATGGGATTTGAGTGAATCTCAGTAATAACATTTGTAGCTCAATTATTAATATAGCTCAGTTCCTTTTTTCTTCATTTATGGATCTAGTCAAATTGTTGTAATATAAAAAACAACTTTATTCAATTATGGGAACTGTAAGAAAAAAATTGGATGTTTGAACCTAGCCCTACATTGGCTGGGGAGCTTGACCACTCTATCTGTTGTTTAGAGCCCCTTAACTAAAGATCTGTTATGCTGACCAAAAACTCATTCATATTTGATGTCTGATCAAAGGAGTTTCCTGACAATTATACATCTCAAGCTGTCCTGTATCATGATGCTAGTGCCAAAGCTGAGCTCTGGTGATTATTTGTTATGATATTGGTGTGCATTGCTTAATAAATTGATATGCTTGGAAGCTCAAAAGTTTATCTCCTCAGTTATTTTATTTTTCACTCCACAGTTTTTGGTGAAACCGTCCAGATTGGAACAAAATTTCAATCCCTGGGACAGAATTTCAGGGCAATTTCCTAGGAGTAGACAGGTGACTTCATAATGAGACTTCTTCACTGAAGTCTGGCTCTAAAGATCAAACTCCCACTCTCAACCCAAATTCTTCCATTCTAAGATAAGGTTTTTGGTTTATAATTAGGTTTACCCCCATGTTGCTGGGGGTGGTTTACCCAGTGCTAAAGATTGTGGCAGAGTTGGACTAGGTTTACACCTTCCCTGAAGGTTGGGAAAGGATCTTCCCACCCCCACCCCAGGATAAAAATTTCTTTTGCCTTGAGACCAGTGGAAGAGCATACTGTTTTACTGACACCTCCTAAGATAAACTTTTATTGGCCTGGAACTTCTAGTACAAAAATGAGCAGGTGACTAAAAGTATAACTCTCAAATTTTATAAAAATCCAAAGAGCTCCAAAATTTGCTCACAAATTAAAGACTTTGAGATTAGATTTTCAGTAGGAAATCAGGAAACTAGTATGTAAGCATTTTTCTATAATGTTTGTCTGTATTTTTGTTTCTTTGTAAAGTGTAGGAAAAATTTTTTCTTCTGCCATGTTTAGTGTTGTTGTACATTCTATTATCTTGAAAATTTTCTTATGGGAAAATGGAGCCAGCCAGAAAGACCTGAAAAGTTGAAGCAAAGAGTTTTGAATGCTAGGAAAATGAATGAGGTTTCACAGTTTTATAATTGAAATGGTGATGGTGAACTCTTGGTCCCAGTAAGCAGGACTAACATGCACTTTAGGTTTTTAGCAAAAGATTAGATTAAAAAGCAAATAATTAAACACAATAAAAGAAGAATTGAAATTCAGTATTCCAAAAGCCAAGATAAATGTGCATAACCAATAAGGTTATTTTGTATCATAGAGCTTAATCCTATAGAAAAACTAAAGGATATCTAAAAGAGTAGGGGTTTTTATTCCTGACAAAAAGATGAGAATTCAGGAAAATCTTTGAAATTCATAGTAGTGAAGAAAACTCTAGAAATCTAAATATATTTGAACATATAACTTTAATGACTTAAATGTCTTTAGAGGAAGTAAATATCATTAGCAAAGGATCTACAAATACATAAATTTAATTTTGAAGGTCATAAAATAGAAAAGACAAAAAAGAATATAGGAAGGAAGAAGTATTGGAACTTACTAGTTCTCATTACTGGATGTGTGAGAAAAATAAATACATATATTTATATCTAGATTTTCTATATGTATATATATGTCTATATACCTATAGATAGATAAATAGATAGATAGATAGATAGATAGATGGATGGATAGATAGATAGGCAGGCAGATAGATGGACAGAAGAAAATGATGCAAGGAGATAGCATGAAAATTTCATATAAAATAGCAAAAGAGGTATTTAAAAGAAACATACACAAATACCAACACTGTGGACTCTGACTTTTAGAAGGAGAAATGCATTAAAGTCAACAATACATGAACACATGGGGACAGGGAAAGGAAAGAAAGGTGTAAGTAGAAGGTAAAAGGAGAAGGGATTCTCTCCCTCTCTCCCTCCCTCCCTCCTTCTCTCTCTCTCTCTCTCTCTCTCTCTCTCTCTCTCTCTCTCTCACACACACACACACACACACACACACACACACACACACACACACATACACACACACCACTTTTGTCCCTAGAAAGAAAAACTAAAAGACAGTGAAAAGGAAGGGTAGGAAGCAGGCATCAGGATCTAGACAAGGGAAAGATAGTGAGAGCAGTGAAACATAAGGAGAAGTTTCCATGTATAGATAAGCTATATTACCAATAGTCAATCTTGTTCACTGCTGTTTTATTGTCTTGTTTTATTTTTGTAAATAGGTGATGGAGAAGGGGGTAAGGAGATGAAATGATGGAAAGGAATGTGATGAAGAGAAAAATGTAGTCATAGCCATGAATGTGAATAGGATGAATTCCACTATAAAATGATAGAGGAAAGCAAAATAGATTAGAAAGTAGATGTATAAATTACCAATGAGGAAACCATAGTCAAAAAAAGACCAAATATTATTATAAGTAAATTTTTTGAAACATTTAAAGAAAATTAATTCTGAAATTATCCCAAGTGTTTGCTAAATAGGAATACAAGGGGATCTACCATACTTTTATAGGCTATAACTATGTTACATAAACTTAAAATAATGACCGACAATGATTCCAGAGGACTAATAATAAAGCATGACACCCATCTCTTGACATAGAGATGAAACTATCAAAAACATATATGTATGTATTTGTGTACACACACACAAACATACTACATATATACATTTATATGTTTATTTTTGAATCTGGTCATTGTAGAAATTTATTTTGATTGCCTGTACGTTTTTTCTAAATTTTATTTCCTTTTGTTCTCAATTGGAGCAAATTTTAATAGATTAAAACAAATTATTTAAAATAAATAAGTTTTTACCTGGGTAAGACAAATCAGAAAAAGAAAATTGTAGGTCACAGTCCTCAATGTATAAGATGCCAAAGAACTAATGCCTATGTGGCAGCTCACAGAATGGAATAATGTAAATATTCTTAACAGTAATGGAAGAATCTCATATATGAGATGATTTTTTGGGGAGCGTGATTTATGTTTTGATTTTGAGATGCCTACAGAGCATCCATTTTGATATGTTCAAGAGGTAGTTTGTGAGGTATTGTTATAATTCATGAAAGAGATGAAATCTAGATATATAGACTTGGTAATCTGGGACATATAGATCTTGAAGTTTCTGGTTGAATGACTATCAAGAGAAACTATTACTTTTAATAACATGAATAATCTTTACACAATCCCTCTAGTGAATCAGTCAATAAAAAGTATAATATAGTTATAAGAAGTAGGTCCATGTCTTTGCATGGGATCTAATTACGAAATGAATTAAGAATAATTTAAAGAATTAGAGCTCCATCTAGACCTAACTGTTTATCAGATAAGGAAGACAAATGAGATAGCAATTAAACTTTGATGATACTTTGAAGGACCAGATTATTTTACCTATAACCAAAGGACTAGATGATGGTTGGAGGATAAGGAAGGGAAATTGGCAAATCCCTGAAGGAGTTATGTTCCTTCTCTAGTCTCCTTCTGTTTACAATAAATACTATATCAGTAAAAAATGATACCTCAAAGTAGGAGCTGAAAAGGGGAAAGTGGACATTTTGAGGAAAATCAGCTTCAAATATTGATATCATTTTGGTGTATCTTCAGAAATCTACAAAGCCTGGACCATAGGAGTTCATCAGAGCTACAAATACCTCAGGAGGAAGTTGATAAAAACTCTTGGAAAGTAGAGAATTGCTTCTATCTTATGAAAAACTAGGAATTACCCCTTTGTTCAATTTATTCTCTAAGTTTGAACACATTTTTCCTTTGATTTTATGTGTGCGTGTCTGAAAATGTACAAAACCTTTTTTTTCAGAGTGGGTAGGGTTATTGAGTTTTACTTCTTCTAACACCTTATTAAATACCAGTTTATAAAAAAAATTAACTTATCTTAGATGATAATCATGGAGGGTACAGTAGTGGAAGCTTGTGAACAGTAATATTAGAGAAATTTCTGAACCTTTGAAAAACTCTTATTAGAAAAGTAAGCCTGGGAATCCAGGCCACCATTACTAACAAGAATTGGGTCACTAAGTTCAAATAGGATCCAAAAATGAAATTAACTGAATCTGAAAGCTTTACATGTAAATGTACTTTTAAAATCTTTCTCATCTGTGTACCACAGAGAATACGACCCCGGATCTCTCATATATCATCAGAGGTAACAACATATATTATTTCTCTATTGAATCTTCTCTTCCCATCTTATATCCTTGTATTCAATAATCTAAGTTAAGCTTCCACAAGAATTTTCTGTGTTTTAAATCAGCTCTCAAAGAAACACAAACTACATATTAATATCAATTTTAACAACTACTTGAAATCTAATCAAAATAGAAATGAAATTCAAAATCACTTTGAGTTTTACATCACACAAAATTTGCAAAGATGACATAAGAATAGGTTGAGGAACAAATGGCACACTAGGACACTGTTGGTGGAATTGTAAATTGGTTCAACAATTCTAAAAATAAGATTTGTATTTTGCAAGGAATCAGAGTACAATGCTTATACCCTTTAAGCCAGAGCACTTTAGCAAATGATTGGAAACAAAATAAACTTTCATCAGTTAGTGAACTTGTGGCACATGAATGTGATGAATGTGCTAGAAGAAACAATTGAATAATGCCAAGAAAAATAATGAGACTCAAATGATGTAAAACGTAGTAATCAAAACCAGGTAAACATTATGTACTATATCTAAGGGAATACTACTGAGCAAACAGCAAATATTCAAAACTGAATGTTTCCAAGAGGCCAAGTTTAGCTAAAAGGAAGAAATGTGGCAAGGCACCTCCACCTCCTTCCTTAGAATGGTGGGAGATGATAGATGTGTTATTCTATATATAATATCAGAGTATTTGATATGTTGGCTGTTTTTAGTTTTAGTTACTTTTAGTTGAATTGTTTGCCCACTCATTTCGTCTTGATTTTAAAATCCAATACTTCAAGTTACCTTCTAGCTTTAATATTCTATAACAAATCTAAAGCCTTAGTCAATTAGTGATGTCCTGAAGATTATGGCTTTATTCTATCATGCTAGTTGACACAAGTAGGACCTTAAGTGCGGTTGGTTAAACTGAATTCAATATATACGTACTATATGTACTATTAGGTCAAAATAAATAATCTATAAAGATATCTAATTTAACTGCCTTATTAAACTCATAAGAGATCATGTTTTCATTAAATCATAATATGGTGAAATTATATTAAGGAACTATATGTATTTGAAATATTTAATTATATGAATAGTATTTTCTTCACTTATTAGTTAGTGATTGAATCTTGAATTTTCCTAGAGATTTCTTTTCCTACCAGTTTTTTTCTTACATATTCTTTGTCATTTCAGTTGTAATAATGCATCAGAGAGAATATAAAGTTAAACGACTAGGTTGAAATGAGCAAGAGTGAGTTAATCTCTTTCCTATTCCTAGGGTAATGGTTATAAATAATATAATATAAAGGATTGAACTTAGATAGATGTGGTCATTGACATAGTCCATTATTTAATGACCTTTGGTCACCACAGAATTCCCTTGTAGACCTCACTTTTTTCTATAATGTTAAAGATTTGGGCCAACACAATCTTTTCTGTCTCACAACAATGATTTTATAAAGCTTCTCCCCTGGCCTTCTCTCCTAGATACAATGATATCAAGATTGTTGCTATATATCCTCAATATGGGTTCAGAAGACTTCAGTTCCTCTTATTCCAAATCAAACATGTTCTTATAGAAGTGTTACTGTAATATATGAGTTTCAACCATGAAGGCATAAATTGAAATGTCGTAGTTTGATTTAATACAATGGACAAGTTCCCGTCAGGAGACTTGGGTTTGATACCTGTTATTAGCATTTTTTGTGACTTTCAATAAGTCACAAGGTCAATCTGGCCTTTATATATTTATCTTTAAAATAAGGTAGAACATCAAATCAATGGTGTAAAACTCAAATAGAAATGAGGGCCACTAGATTGTACATAAAGTTCTCTGCTGACCACATATTGACTTAGAAAATTTCATATTAGCATTATCTATAGCAATTATATTTGATTTATTTAAAAACATTTTCTAATTATATTTTAATCTGATTCTTTCTGCAATTTGCAGATTTTTTATATATCTCAACTACATGATGATCATTAGGATTTTTTGTAGGACTATCATATATTTCTATATTTAAAGAAAAGAAAAACCACAATGGCATTACCATATATATTCAAGATGTGAGGCAAGATTGTAAGTTAAGAAAATAAAGCAAAATATGCAGTGAATCATATATTTTAAGTCCATTCATAATTTTTGAGGACATATTGCATGAGAAGCAATGTGATAAAGTAGAACAAACTTTATTTTTGGATTTATTCTGTGGTTTTGAGAAAGCTATTTCACCTCCTTAAATCTCAGTTTCTCCATCTGTAAAAATAATGTGGTTATATTGCCCCCTTTTTTAGGATGAAGAAAATTAACTGTTAACTACTTCATAAAAAGGTTGCCTACCATAGGAGATGATAAGACTTGAAGCTCTGAAAACATGAGCTAATCTTTTATTTTTCTTTGATAAACAAATAATAATTGTATCCCATTGTCTTAGGGATATGCCTCAGTATATGATACAGTGTATCATCAGTGTGGTTAGTTTCCTCATAGGAGTTTTTGCACGCAAATGAAATCACAGGCTGTCTATCCCCGCAAATAAATAAATAGGTAAATGAATGAATGAATAAATGAATAGACAGATATAAACAGATGAACAGATGAAGAAATAAGAAAATAAAAGATCAATAAATAATAAATAGAGGTAGGGAGAGAAACAAAAAGGAGAGAATGGGAGAAACAGAGAGGTAGGGGGAGAGAGAGAAGCATTTTGAAAATGTGTGAATCATTGGACTTACATTTAGAAGATCTGGTTCAAACCGCACCTATGCCCCTAAACAAACTTTGTGACCTAATTCAAGTCATTCCTCTCTCTAGTCTCCAACTTTCTGATCCCTAAAAAGTAGGTATGGGACAAGGCAATCTCAAAGATCCTTTGCATCTCTGATATTTTATGATTCATTGACTCCAAATTTGGAGCCCTCACCACAATGTCTCCCACTTTATGCAACGCCATGGTTTCTATTTATCAGTGATACAGTCCAATCATTTATTGCCCTGTCGTCAATTAGCCTCTTTCCCAGACAAATAAACCTACTCTCCTTACCTGTGGTAAACAGGTTCTGCTGATGAAAATCAGAGGGTAATGTAAAAACTTTAGTGCCACACAAGACATTCCCAAGGTCTCTTTGTCCTTCTCCAGAACATGACACATGAATGTAAGTCCTATCTGTGAGCACTGTTGAAAGAGACAGAAAGAAAGAGAGAGAGAGAGAGGAAAAATATTGTTTTAATAGAACCTGTGTTTCTTCTTAACACATTGGAAAGAAGTGTCAAATTGTGAACAAGAATTTAAAACTAAAGCTGATGGATTCAGAGGTATTCCTGCCTGCTGAGCAAGTTTTGTTTCTTATCTATTATTTACTATTTGTATGTATTGGGTGATTGAGGCATTTTCTCAAAATGCTTTTATTTCTCCTAATTAACATCTTTGCTGGCATGTTTCTTTTTCTTGTCTAGATCTATGTTCTTTGAAACAAGTCATTTCTAGTGGTTGTTATTGTTTCATTTTGTTTTTCCCTTGTACATCTAGCATAGTAAAACAGTGTTGAATATAAAGTCAAAGAGCATGAATTCTAACAGAAGTCCTTGAATTATTACAAATACAAACTTAGGCAAGGCACATTCATACTCTTTGGTCCTTTTCCCATCTACAAGATGTGTACTTGGTTGGACAAGATGGTTTCCATGTTCCATTTAAGCTCTTAATCTATGGTTCTAAAATTAATGAGCTGACAATGGCTTCTTCAAGTAATATTCACTAAGAGTAAATATATCATAACAATTCTCGTTTTTACGGAATTGTACACTTTCCTCATAACAACATTAAGAAATAGGTCATTCAAGCATTATTTTCTACATTAGGAATTTGAGGCATTACAAACCAAAATATCTAATAGGAAGGAAGACAGATTCCAACCTAGATCTTCTAATTCTACATTTCAAGTTCTTTTCACTATTGTTATAATTCTCTGTTCTGTGTTCAAGGTCAAAGTCTTCTACCATGATATATTCCCTCAGATCACTTACCAGATTATCCTTGAAGACATTTTCCATAAGTTAGAAGATTTTTGTTTTTATTTTACCTTTTGTCAGAAGATGGAATAAGAGTATGAAGAACTCAGGAACCATTGTTCAAAGATCTCAGTTTAGGTGCTGGCCTGTATGGGCCAAAAATTTCAAGAATTAGAGAAACTCCAGATATGAAGGCACCCCTCCTCTCCCAAGTTGCTATACTCACTTTCTCTCTAGGAAGGAGTACATATTAGTCATTATGCCACCCAATTCCATTTCTTATGAACCCACTTTTTTACAGGTTGGTTGGTATATGAATGAATGTATTTGCCTAAGATATGTTTATATGGGGAAAGCACATTGGACAAATAGAATCTTCGCTCTGATAATATTTGTGGGAATTTAAGCAAATTTAAGGATATTCACTCTAAAATGGAGATCATATGGTACTGCATACCTGTAAGGGTAATTGTGAAGATCAAAAAATACAGATATGCAGTGCTCAATTCTGAAATCTCGACCCTGCTACAGTTCCTGTGGGGAATAACATTTGCCCTGCAGCATCATCCAGTATGTTCTTTAATTGTCAGAAATTATAAATGAGATAGTAAAGCACTACTAAAACTATTATTTTGAAAATAGGGAAACTGTAACCTAACATGTCTGACATTGGCCTAACTCTCAGAGCAAGATATGTTACAACCCCCTCTCCTCAGGGTGATAGGATATCCTGAGAGAACTGTAGATGCCTATTTGCTCTTCCATTAACTTGAGTCCCCAAAGGCATCCCTGTCATATAATGACCTAGTGACTCATACCCAAGTTCCATTAAACCACCTATCATGTAATTTTTGTAGTCATATTTTTTCTCCCCCAAAGATATAGCAACAACAAAGTATAAATATTTCATCCAATATTTTAGGGTCATAATGACCCCTGCCTCAGTTGGTATAGGGAAGAGGATAATATTTTAAGTTCATAACTTAGCTCAGTTCCTGCATAGTATTGGTGCCACCAAGTTCACAAGTTAAGACAACTTTGTTGCTGGACCAGAGCCTTGGTACTTCAGGCTCAATACTGCGCTAAAATATTTGGCTTGGATTCCTGTACTACTAGATCCCTGATGCTCCTGATTCTGGCCAAGAGACCCCAATTTCTGTATCTAGAACTGAAAAAGAAATAACTGGGCTAAGGACCCAGCACCTCTAGAACATAGTTCTCTCATTAATCCCTCATATCTGAATACCCTAAGTAATGATGATTTAGGACTTGTCAAAAATATCAAGTTTCATCTATTTAGTCAAAGTGGGGGGAGACTCCTTCCACACATGTAGTAGGACAGCTACAACAAGCAGAGTGTCCAAATATGCACTAGTCCTCAAAATTCTCCTAGCAGCAGGGCTTTAATGTCTTCCATGTGGATGACCCCATCTTAACAAACTGATGGAGTTTGTACATGCACTTTCCCCATTAAATTAGTAATTAAATGATAGTGGAAATAAAATATGAAAGGAACAAATCTCAACAACACGCATACCTTGTGGTGATGGGAAAATATGTCAGTGTTATTTACCTTAACTTGTGATTAAGAAAATTTATCTTTTATGAATTCTCATGGTCCCCTCTCCACAAGAACTGACAGAATTCAGTTATTTCCTGCTGTTCCTTAAATAATTCCAGGAAACTCTTGCTCTTATCTCAGTCTGATTCCATGGCTTATTTTTTGTCCATTATCTCAGAAGCTACAATCGTCTCTTACCTCTTCTTGCTCTGTTCTTTGTGTTTTTATTTTTTTGCTATTATTTTTCTGTTTTCCATCTTCTGTCAAGTATATTGATCCTTTTATACAGAGACCAACTACATAGTATGTTATATCAAATCATGACATCTTGACCTCAAGTAGCCCCTATACTTCAGAGATTGCTTTCCTCCTTGGAAGATCACTGGCCCCTCTTATCATGTGGCTTAGGGCAAATGAATTCTGTTCACCTCTCTCCCAACTCAAGGTTCAGGCAAACCCTTCAAATGATTGTAAGCATTTCCCACTACATTCCAACTTCTACTCAACTATAAAAGTGATTTGCCCAAAGCACCAGTGTAATCATGGCATCCTCTAATTCATTAAACTCCAGTGGTTCTCTATGGGAGAACCCTAGCCACTTTTCTATTTCTCATAGAATTCACTCAAACTCCTAACTCCATGCATTTTCATTGGGTGATCTCACATATTTATGTAGGTTTTCTTAACATTTATTTTATTTTTAATTTATGCAATAAAACAGGCATTTCAATAATGGAATAAAAATGACAGCACATGAAACTGCAAATCTATTATGTACAACTTTCTATTCCTTTTAAATTACACAATAAAGTCATCATGTAAGTTACTTTTATTTTTCTCCTTTTTTCTTTCCTCCCCTCAACCTAGAGATGGCCACAATTATGTACACACATACATATGTGTGTACATATATGTGTATACACATACTTAATCATTCTATCGTACTTCGAATTATTAGTTCTTTCTCTAGATGCAGACAATGTCTTTACATATCCTTTGTAGTCAATTTACAGTTCTCCTACATATAATTCATATACAGTGTTCTTTATTGAATAATAATATTGATTATTTTTAAGTATCATATTCATGTTATATTTGGGTCAAGCATTTCCCAAACAATTAGGATGAAGTTCCCCACTCTAGTTTTCAAAAGTTTTTTCATTTTAAGTCATTCATCTATTACATAATGCCTCATCTTCTTATAGAGTTGTATCAATTTGGGATGTTGGACTTTTGTCAGAGATATTTAGTACATTTCTGTTGTACATATGTTTCTTATTATTTTTATTGTAGTATTTTTTGCGAAAAAATAATTTTGTAAGTATTTTTTCCCTTTTTATTTTATACTTATGTTGTGACTGATTTAAAATTAAGATAATCATAGCTAGGTAAAAAAATGAATAGAGTATTTGGCCTAGATAGAGGAGGGCCTGATTTAAAATCTTGCCTTACATGCTTATGTCTTTGGGTAAGTCATTTAACTGCTGACTATTCAGTTTCCTCACTTTTTAAAAAGGGGGACAATTATAGGACCTAATTCCCAGAACTGTGAGAATCCAATGAGATAATATTAGTAAAGATCTTAACAACATATCCAACATATAGTAATAGATGCTTAATAAATCCCTGCTTTTTCCTTCTGTGTTTTTTTCTGTTAACCCATATTTCCCTTTACTAATTTAACTTTATTTGTATTTATTCAGCTGTGATTGTATTAACTCAGCTTTGTCTGGATTTACTTTTCTCTTGATCTCCATAGTATAATGTAAGCTTAATGAAAGTATGATATTTTTTAAAGTCCCTAGGAGAGTGCTTTAGAAAGAGTAGGCATGCAGTAAATGTTTTGTATTAATTTATATTGTTTGCCTCTTATTCCTTCATACATATACACATACCTAATTGCACCCATGCTCTATATATGTCTGTATGTATGTATATATGTGTATATCATTCACAACATTATAGTGTATGTTTGAATAATTGGTCATTGCAGTGCTATTTGACTAAGTAGGTAAACTATTTTGAGGGTTATTTTAATTTTAGAATACTGGCTTGTCCCAGTCATGGACACTGAATTGTATGAGTCTTCTTTTATCTCTCTGAAAAGCAAATACTTTGCGACAGTAATTGTCATCCTTTCAGAGATGTAGATTCCCTAGATATCCAATGAATTTTGTTGCAGTTTTGCTTGTTTCTTCTAGGGAGTTCTCTTTTTTTTTTCTCTGCAAGGTTTAAAAATATCTAATTGGCTTAGTACAGATGAATCTGTGCTTCCATTTCATGACATTTCATAGTTAAAGCAGTCGTTATTACTTGAAAAAGAAAACAAAACACTTTCTTTGCTATTTTTTCTATAGCTTCTATGTTAATTTGCCTCACATTTTCACTCAGTTTTTCTATTTCTCCCAATTAAAACCAAAAGACAAAAATATTTTATAGGTAATTTTAAATAAGACTATTTCCAATATGCTTTGTCTATTTCTCTGTTTCTATCTCTATTTACACACACAGACACACACACACACACAATAATCCTCACAAAAAAGAAAAATAATTAAGAAAAAAAAAAGATGACCATAACTGTCACACTATGCAGTATTTTGCTTCTAAAACTATTAATTTCTTTTCCAAGAATAAATTAATGTATTCTCTTATCTGTTTGGGTCCAAGGTTGGTCACTATAAATAATCTGATGCCAGCTGATTTTAGTGCCATCTCCATTTATGTCATTCTAGTGAGTAATGTGAATAGTGAATAATGACATAATTATTTCACTTTGCTTTAGTCCTTAGAAATCTTTCCATACTTCCTTTTTTTTTAAATAAATTTATTTAACTTTTTACATTCATTTTCACAAGATTTTGGGTTCCAAAATTTTCTCC
>CM053769.1:143127943-143151336 GCA_028658325.1 Potorous gilbertii
AGGGTCCTCTCCACCCCTGGCCTAGGTCTGCCCAGCTCGTGCTTGGGATCTGAGATTCAAATGCTGTTCCCCAGCCTCAGGGCTTTTGGCAGCAGGCCTGGCTGCTATTCAATGGGAGCTTAATTTCTGGTGCTCAGGTAGGGGCAAGGCTGTCTCCCAGGCTCAGTTCCCTCAGGGAGGTTATGCAGAAACCTTTTTAATGGAGCTCCTGCCTGCTCCAGGAGCATCTGGCTGCCTGCTGCCTCCTGAGGGGGCCTGAGTCCCAGAGACACTCCGCTCCCCTCTCTGCCCATCTCTCTCACTGACCTGTGAGTCTGTGGGTGGAGGGACCTTCGTGGCCGCTGGAGATTCCGTCCCTCAAGCCTGCTCGGATCTGCTTGCTCCTCTCAATGCTGCGTGGCCAGGGCAGGGGAGGGCTCAGTTCCAGTCTGATGTGCGATGGACCCTTGGGATCGGTTCTTCAGGGCTCTCTGGAACAGAAATCTCTTGCACTGTGATGCTGCACGGCTTCCACTGTTCCAGAATTTGTTGGGAATTCTTTTTAGAGGAAATCCATGGGCTGTGGGTTTGGAGCTAGCATATGTGAGTCTTTCTACTCCACCACCTTGACTCCGCCCCCCTAAAGTTGTTTTCAAAACAATATTGCTGTTGCTATATACAATGTTCTCCTAGTCCTAATCTTACTCATCATTATTTCATGCACATTTTTCAATAATTTTATTTTTATTATTGAGCTCATCAATTCTTGTAGCACAGTAAAGTTTCATGACAATCACATACCCCCCACTTACTCAGGCATTCCCCAATTTATTGGCATCACTGCAATTTCCAGGACGTATTCCATTTCATTGTAGTCATTTCAGAATAACTTGTGCATAAGAAATGATTGACTGTTTAGATAAAAAAATACTTTTCATGGCTATTAAATTAGAAGAAAAATAAAATATCAGCATATATGAAGTAAAACATTACATGACATCTTTTAAAATATTCTGTTCCTTCTGAAAAATTGGCAAATGATAAAACAAGTGAGAGATTCTTATTGTCTTCATTTCTCTGAGAAGATTAGTTGCCATAAGGCAATTGCTAGAATGAAGAGAGCACAAAAATAGAGAAACAATTTAAGTAAGAAACACTTGATTATCTCAACAGGCAAAAAGACATGGCAGCCAAGAACAATAGTTAGGGTTGTCACTATTTGCTAAACATTAGAAATTTGTAAATTGACATGCATTTTCATCTCACAAAACCTCAAGATAGGTGGAGAAGGAATGGTATTTCACTATTTGAAGAAAATTACATAGTCTAACTGTTCGGAAAGGAAACTGGCAATTATCTACCAATCAATAAGTAATGTATTGAATAAATATTTATACATGTGTGACTAATTTAACTAGATGCTAAGCCCTCAAGGATAAAAGTCACAGAAAGTACATATGCATACACACAGAAACAGATACACATGCATATATGTGTATATCTATATCTATGGTTATATTTAGATCTCTTTATACAATATATTAAGGTATAAAATCCTCAAAAATCTAGAAATTTAAAACTAATAAATATATCAATTATCGGCCATAATATGACAGAAATATACACACACAGAAAAAGTATATATAAATTAAACATTGGGTAGATTTATAAGAAAGCACTACTATCCCCAAGATATCAGGAAAGACTCTATGAAGAAAAAATAAACACCCATATACATATAGAAACCCATTTCACCCAAGAGGGAAACAGGAATGGAAGGGGTTAAACAAAAGGCATGTGGGAATAAGATATATATATTAAAGAAATGATAAATCAGAAGCAAAGCAACCTCTTAAAAATGGAGTAGGGAAAATGAGAGAAGGGAAAATACAAGAAAATAGGATGAATGGAAATATATAATTAGTAACTATGATTATTAATATGAATAGAATGAATCCATCCATAAAATAGTAGAAGATAGCAGAATGGATAAGAAATCAGACTTCAGTAGTAGGCCATTTCCAAGAAATACACTTTATACAGAAAGATACACTGAGTACTGAAACAAGGAGATAGAGTTGTATTTATTATGCTTCAGTTGAATTATAAAAAGGCATAAATAAGAAGATCTCAAACAAAATAATAGCATTAGACCCAAGAAAAATAGACAAACAATAAAACTGTACTTTGCTAAAATGTATAATAGGCAATTACCATCAATACTAAACATATATACGCAAAATAATGTAGTGTCTAATTTCTTAAGGGAAGAGTGAAATGGATTACTTAGTAAAATAAAACAAAAAATAAAGGTATTATGAAGGGGGGCATCAGCAATTTAATCATTTCAGACTCAGGTAAATCCAACACACACACATACATATATACATATACATATATACAAACATTCATGCATGCATATACATACACACATCCATACATATATAATGCATACACACATATGCACCTACACATGCATACAGACATATACAAATATGAATGTGTATGCATATTATAAATATGTGTACGGATATATATATATATATATATATAAATGCATATGCATATATGCATACACATATGTATACATACATACACATAAAGATCCTGAGTAGAACGTTTCGAATAGAGTAGAATACAAATAGAATAGAAAATTTAGAAATGGTGGCTTTCTAGAGAATATTAAGTGGGAAAAGTGAACATGACTTTATGCTGGGTGTTGTGTTTTCACATGTACAGTTAATATATTAAGACATAACAAACTCACAAATTCAGAGATGCAGAAAAAATAAATGCATTTTTACACTGGTTAATACAATAGAAATTATATAAAGGAATTCCAAAGCAAAGATTAAAAAAAAAATTAAACAACTATAATCCAATTACTTTTTTTCCAAGAGTGGGTAGTTAAAGAACACATAACAGAAACAATCAATAGTTTCATTAAAAATGATGGCAACAATGAAGCAATACTACCAAACATTTCAGAATGTAGCAAAAGCAGTTTGAGAACAATGAAAGAAGACAAAATTAGGTCAATAAGTAGATTTTGTCTAAGAATTTGGTTGTGATACGGACTGGAAATATAGGGTAAATGCTTGAGTGGAAAGTAGGGCCCTAGGGAGGGGTTTGTAAGGATTTGGGAAGGTTCTTGTATAGCTGTACGTAGCAATGAAGTACAAGAAGATAGGATGCAATGTGAGGATTATTAGTTAATCTGTTGAAGAAGGCACGTTGGGATGAGATCAAGCATTGCTATAGAAGAGTTGGGTTTGGGAAGAAGCAGGGCCATCCTTTTAATGGAGAGTGATTTAGGCAATAATGGAGAATCATATCAAAGAGCTTGGAAAAATAGAGTTGAGGGCAAAGGGAGTTCATGAGAAATAACATCTATTTTTTCAGTGAAGGATGAGGTAAGTTCACTGTGTAGGGTAGCAAAGGTAACTGTAGGGGGCTGTCAATTGGGCATAAATAAATGCACAGTAGTTTTGAATGTAAAGGCATGTCATTTTCATAAGAAATGTGGAATGTCAGAAATATTATGAAGTAATCAGAATCAGTAAAACAATCTACAAAAATATGTATAGAAAGTAAAAATGAAAACTAAATACTATGTAATTGTAAAACACAATGTTTTATCCAATGAAGAGGTAATAAAATGAACTTCTTTCCCTTCTTTTATTTGTGGGGAGTTACAAGCATACAATATTTAAAATATTGGCAAATTTCTTTGTTATGCGTGTTAGTTTTGCTGAACTACATTTTTTTTGCTCTCATTCATGTAAAAAGGAAAACGACTCAGAGGACAGGATAGAAGACCAACACATTTGGCAGTAGAAGTAATATGAAACCAAATCATGAGAATAAATAAAAAAGTGAAAACAGGCTTCCATTAATGGCATGAAATCTAACCAAGATATATCACGCCAAAAGCATTTCACACACATACAACAACATATAGTACTTCAGAGATAGGATGAACCTCAATGACCATTAATTCAAACCCAATAACAACAGCAATGAAAATAATAACACTATTAATAAATTCAGAGCAAATGACCATCTCCCAATTGCTTAAGTGAGCTTTTTAGATGAAATCTACTAATTCCTGAGGCTAGTCATTTCATTTTTGGATATATTGGTCAGATATATTTCCTTACATCAATCCCACATTTATCTCTTTTAAATTTCTACCTGTTATAACTAACTCTGCCATCATGAAACAAGTACATAAAATCTAACACTTCTATATGAAAACCATATGAATAATCACAGGCACATCGTACCCTCTCAGCCTTTTCTAGTATGAGATGTTTCAATAAGACAAGAACTCGAGGACCCTTATTATTCTACAGTAGTTAGCCTATTCTGAATATGCCTTATTTTTATCAATATACTCCCTAAAATAAGGTCTTCAGGATTGAACACTATATCCTTGATGTGATCTGGCTGTGGCAGGGAATAGTAACACCATCATCTCCACATTCCTTTAGAGATGACCAGAATGTTGTTGCTCATTCTTCATTTTCAAAGAGGGCTAATGACATCACACGTGATGTCTTGATTAATTCATAAATTGGATGGAAATGTGATGCAGAGCTGCTCAAAATCATCAGTCTCACTCTCTTTCAGAGTCATTAAAATCTAGTGGTAGATCAAAAGTCAACAACTGGCTATGGCTGGGGATGCAATATATGACCACGGCATGTTTAATATCTGAACATGCTCTCAAAACTCCACAGTGTCTGCTCCAGATTAAGTAGTTGCTCTGTAGGCACCGTGATAGGGGACTTTACAAATATGATTTCATTCAATCCTCCCAAGAAACATGATAGGAAGAGGTTATTATCCTCATTTGAGATTTAAGGAATCTGAAGGAGACATTCATTAAATGACCTGCCCAGGGTCTAGTTAGTATCTAAGGCTAGAATTGAACTCAGGTCATTTTAATTCCAGTGACAGTACTGTACCCACTGTACCACCTAGTTGACCTTCATTTTGGTCTAAGATAAATTTCAAAAGGGTCCACCAAAAAGGTGGGGAAAAAAAGATTTTCAATATTTCTATATTGACTAAATTTCATCTTTGATGACAGTGCAACTCTCAAATTGAACTCCAGATCTGAATACCAGATGAGCTACATGTGAAAGTGGAAATGACTTATAAGAGAAAGTCTGTGTAACTGTTTTAGACTAAGTACCCACAGATGAAAACATTGGGTAAAGAGGTAACATGATTTGGAAAATGTTGAGCAACTTCTTTCCTTTTTTCTCACATTAGTATCACATAATATATTTCTTTTTAATATTTTAGCATCCCTATGGATCAGGCAGGCATCCCCATGAATATCATTTTTAAAATTTTATAAGGGAGAAACAATGAAGTTCAGAGGAGTTATGACCTATGCAAGATCAGACAGTCAGAAACTATGGGTCAGGAATTAGAATCAAATATTCAAACTACAAATAGAATATTTTATGCAGCACACAAATCTGTGTAACTCTATGTAATAATCTAGATTTTTAGTAGAATATCATATATGTAGATTTCTGGGGGATCTATTTTCCAGATAGGGAGGAGAGGAGACATATCAGCAAAATGGGAGAAAAGACCATAGATGCTATTATTTAAATAAAAAATCAGTACACAAGTAGCTAGTGATTGATTGCCCTCCTTTCTTGTTGATATTCCTCTTTTTTGTCTGTATGAAATATTCATGAGAATGGGCTCTCCTTGACAAAAGTATGAGATTAGAATAGACAGGCTTTTGCGCAGAAGATTTTCTATAGCTGATTTTATTCACAGGCTTATAACTGACCACAGAGTTTGGGGATATAAGATCCTACTCTGCTGTTTGTTTGTTCCCCCATAAAATATATCAGTAGAACACAAGTCTTTAGAGTTTCTTTTCTAGAGAGTTGCCTCCTATAGTAGGCTATGTGAATGAAAGGGTCTTTGGTACCTGCATCTAAGAGAGTTTGGTTAGTGACTCCTCCAATTTGTGTCTACATTAAAACAAAAGAAAAAAAAAGAGAGAGTGATCAGAGAACAGTCAAATAGATACCAAATTCCTAATATCCAGATGATGACAAGTGGTTGAATAAGAAGCCATTTAAATTAGTTAATTACTACAAATACGGACCATTGCTTCACATGACAATGAACTAGGCCCATAATAGACTAAGAAGAGGAAAAAGAATTGAATTTAATTGGGTTATATGAATAATATTTTCAATAATTCCAAGGTAGGAGAGAAAGAGAGAGAGAGAGAGAGAGAGAGAGAGAGAGAGAGAGAAAGAGAGTTTGGGTAAATGGCTTCAAGTCATGGAATATCATGGAATACTTAAAACTCTCAACAATCAAAATTTCATGTGATTCTTGGAAACATGAATAAACTGCAGTCTCTTACCAAAGAAGATATGTACAAAAGAAGGGATAGGTACAGTATTACCAAGGAAAGGTATGATTAGAAAAACAAGTGACAAGTCATATAAGGAAAAGTGAAGAAGAGGGAGTACAAATCTTACATTTTAGAGTATCCATAACTTTCAGGTAGGTCATGTTTGAAGGACTAAAGGGAGGGCAGGGGCAAAAATTGCATAAGTCAGAAAGATATGCATAGATTTTGATATGAATGAAATGTGATTGTGTTATAGGATCAAAGATCTGGCTGCAGAGGTAAATTAATATATATTTTTAAATAAAACTATGAAAATCAGACAAACTAATAAAAGTGTGACCTACTGGGGCCATTTCATGGACTGAAAGTGATCTGAAAGATTGGTTGGAGTTTATGTTCTCTGATGATGGTTTAGGTGAGCTAGAAATCTATTCTCACCATGGTCATGCTTTACATTCCCTTTATGCCTTTGCATTGTCCCCACTTACCATACAATGAATATTCACTGTCCTCAATTCTGCCTCTCAATTTTTTTGTCTTCTTTCAAGCAATTATTCAAAGCCAAGACTTCTGCAAGAAGTCCTCTCCTTGACAAATATTTTTTCTATCTACTTTACATGTATGTACCTATTTATTTGCATATTATCTCTTTCATTAGAATGCAAACTTCCTATGAGCACACTTTTGCTTCACCTTTTAGCCTTTCTTTGTATCCAAAGTCCTTAGTATAATACATCAAAAATAATTAATGTGATTATTTTTACATTTTGTTACTTGATTAATTGGATACAAAGAGGGGGAACTAATCTTTTTAAAAATTATTTAAATATATTATTTAAACATTCCTTTTTAAAATTGTTAAGCTCATAATTTTCTTCATCTTTCCTTCTCCTCCCTTACCTATTAAGAAGGCAAGGAATATATCAATTATACATGTGAAAGCATGTTAAAACTTCATATCAGCTATATAAGCAAGAAAAATAAAAATATTCTTAAAAGTTACACATCAGTGTGTACTCAGAGTTCATCAATTCTTTATCTGCCTCCTACCTCTTCCTTCTTTCTTCTCCCAATGTATCCTCTTTTCTTATCCTTTCATTTTTTTGAGATCAGAAAATATGCAACTCACATTCATGCATTCTGTCTATAGAGACTCCTTCTAACTTTCCTAATCATGATAAAACCTTAAAAGTTATATGTATCATTTTCCCATGTAGGGATGGAAGATTTTAACCTTATTGAGTGTCCTATGATTTTTCATTCGTATTTACCTTTTTATGCTTCTCTTGACTCTTGTGTTTGAATATCAAATTTTATAATCATCTCTGTTTTGTTTTGTTTTGTTTTTATTCATCAGATCTGGAAGCCCTCTTTCATTAAATGTCAAATTTTCCCATGAAGGATTATGTTCAATTTCGCTAGACAGATGCTTAGTGTCTGTAATAGTGGTGCCTTTTCCTTCAAGATTATTATATTCCAAGCTCTTTCCTCCCTTAACATGAAAGCTGCTAAATCTTTTGTGATCTTGAATGTGGCTGCATGAGATTTGAATGATTTCTCTCTGAATACTTGCAATATACTTTCTCATTGCCCTGAGAACTCTGGAATTTGGCTATGCTATTCCTGGGAGTTATTATTTTGAATCTCTTTCAAGAGGTGATCAGGAAAGTTTTTCAATTTCTATTTTGCTCCCTAGAACTAAAATATAGAGACAATTTTCCTTTATCATTTTTTGAAAAACCGTGTCAGAAAATGATCAAGGTTCTCTTTATATCTGTTTTCTTAAAGGCTTCTTTCCATATCATAGTTTATACTAGAAAATACACAACTATCTTAGGCATTTTCAGAGATATAATCATGCTGAGGGGAGTTACTTCCAATAGATTTCTGATTGGGGAAACAGGCAGAATGAAAGAGAGAACGCTGATAAAAACAATAGCCTATTTTTAAACTTAAGCAAGTTGTAAGAACAGAGACTTTGTGTTGTAATATTTTGTTGTAATTATTCTTTTTCAAATGCTGTGGCACAGAATGAATTTGGTATCAACAAGTCTCCCTACTCTTATTTGTCATATCTGTAGTTAATATTTATAACTAAAAATAAAATTATTTATCTCTGTAAAACATTAGAACAGGTAAGAATGAACAAAATGTGAAATGGATAATTTTGATTCTATTAAATTAAAAGTTTTTGCATAAAAAAGCCAATGCAGCCAAAGTTAGGAGCAAAGCAAAAATTTGTTGGGGTGGGGAAAATTACAGCAAATGTCTCTGGTAAAAGCCCCATTCTTCAAGTGCATAGCAAACTGTGCAAAATTTATAGGAATACAAGTCATTATCCATTTGATAAATGGGAACAAAAAGGATATGAACAGGCAAATATCACATGAAGAAATCAAAATTTTCTCACATAAAAATCTTCCAAATCGCTATTGATTAGATAAATTCAAATTTAAAATATCTCTGAGGTACCACTTCATACCTATTACATGACATAAAGTACAATAATAACATTGGAGGTGATATGGGAAAATTGGAACATTAATATACTATTGGTGAAATTGTGAGTTGATCCAACTATTCTGGAGGGCAATTTGTAACTTTGCAAAAAAGGGTATAAAACTGCATACAATTTGACCCAGAAATACAACTACTAGGTCTATATCCAAAGCAATTAAAAACAAATAGAAAATGACCTATTTGTACAAAAATATTTATAGCAAATCTTTTTGTGGTGGCAAATAACTGGAAATTGAGGGGCTGTCCATCAACTTGGAAATGGCTGAGCAAGTTGTGGCATATGACTATAATGGAATGCTACTGTGTTGTAAGAAATGATGAGCAGGATGATTTCAGAAAAACTTGGAATTACATAAGCTGATGCAGAGTGAAGTGAGCAGAACCAGAACACTGTGCACAGTAACAGTGATATTGATCCATTATTATATTATAAACAACAAAATTAACCAAAACCATTCCAAAGGATTCATAGTGAAAAATGCTATTCACCTCTAGAGTTCAGGAAGTGATGAAGTCTGAATACCCACTGAAATATACTGTATTTGCTTTATTTTTTCACTTTCATTTTTTTGCCTATGTATTCTTTCAGAACCTGACTTTGTACTTTATACTATATTTCACTTCCTTACCTTGTGTTAAGTGAGAAATGTTGTCCCTTATTCCTAGAGGTCTTTCCTTTCTCTGGCTAAACTACTTAGAAACATTACTCCCCTCAGGTGATATTTCTTATTTATGGCATTTCCTGATCCCCTCAATTATTAGGCTTTCCTTGCCCATTCTCTGAAATGAAATGAAATTATAGTTCTGGGTTTCTTTATGAAATTATCTCTCCTATCATGTTGTTTCTGTGAAAATTTGGTGACCCAGACATTGCTAACTTCCATTCAATAGGCATTACAAACTCATGTTTCAGTGACGTTTCCTTTATATTTTGAATTGGATTAGCTGAGGAGATACACATACGCAGACACAAGCACATCTATATGTGTATATATTGAAAGGTTAGATAGATAAATAGATGGCTAGATAGATAGATAGATCAACATTTTCTCAACTTCTAGTAGAAGATAGGCTTGTTGAGGGCAAGATAACTACTATTTAATTTTATCTTTGTATATTTATCACTTAGCACTCTTGTATGAAGTTTATAAATGCTTAATAAATACATGTTGAATTGAATTGAATAAAAAATGCACAAAGTAAAGATTATTGTAGTAAATGTGTTGTCTCTTGGTATTCCCAGCATTTAGGACTATTCCTAGTGTATAGCAGAAGTTTAGATAATATTTGTAGACACATTTTTTTTTAATAACACGATAGAGGTAGTCTCAGAGTAAACTTAAAAATTTTTACATTGTCCTGTAATGAGCGTATTGGGTTCATATCCTATTTTTCAAGTACTTTGTTTCAAAGAAAATTGTATGTTACAAACAACTACAACAACTGGGAAAAGCAGTGAAAGAAAGAAGGCAAGTAAGAGAACTCTTGGATGTGATTCTATCACTTTAATAGCCAATGGCATATGTTCATATTTCTGTGAGTGGGAAAACAACAACAAAAACTCACCTGTCCATATCTGAATTAGCTTTAGAAAGTTTTCTTAGGTCATAGAGATGTATCTTTGTTAAATAAGGTGGCTTCTGGGGCTATCTTGTCTTTCCTAGGTCTAGGAATGCTAACAACAAAATTGCAAAAGCCATATGGAGCTACTCCTTCCCTCTGACCAGCTGCTCAGCTCTGATGCCCCCAATGCTCTAGTTCAAAGAAGAAGACTAATTACAAAGGTGTTTTTTTTAAACTCTTCCCAAATCTTCCTCAGTTAATCATAGCTTTCTCTGATGGTCTTGGGCCTCCTCTGGGTTTCCTTCTCATCTGGGAATGATTATAGCATTCCAACCCCAGGTGGCTCCCATCAAGCTCTCATCCTTAAAGAGCAACTCACTTCAGAGTAGACTGAGTGCTTTTAAATGATTATCAAGTAAATCACAGGAAGAAAAAGAAAAAAATGTCGTAGAACAGGGTAGGCACATTTGTGGAGAGGAATTGGCTATTGAGCAGAGAGATCAAAGAGGAGAGAATATTTTATCGGGTGTTTGTCCTTTTTTCTCCTATGCCCTGGGTAAAGGAACAAAACTAGTTTATTGGTAACCTAACCCTCCCCCACCTCCCCAAAAAAAACATGTTGTGAAGACTAGATCAGTGTATTTGAAATGCTAACAACTTGGCTCAAACCCTAGCTCTACTACTATTTACTAAAGGAATGAATTCATTTCATTGCCCTGAATTTCAGTTTTCTTATCTGAAATGCTTCGTATAAAATACTTTAGAGAAACATGGAAACACTTACCTAAAGTAACGCAGAGTAAAGCACAACCAGGAAATCAATGTACACAAGATCTACCATAATATAAATGGGGGAAAATCATTTCAGAGAAACCAGTTGCAATCACTACAAAATAATTACAAATTCCAAGCTTATCCCTGAAGATGATGAGAGAGCGTGAATACAATCCACATTAACAAATCTTAAAAAACACCTTTGATGGCAGCCATACTAGAAAGGGTCATTGACTTAGCATCAGGAGACCAGAATTCTAATCTGAACTCTGCCCAAGGATGGTTGAGATTATTGAAATTCAATCATTTTCTTGATTTTCAAAATGGGAAAAGAATTGGACTTGAAAATTGAAATGTTGAGCCTGAATTTGATTCCTGGGAAAATTCTAGAACAGATCATTAAAGAAATGAATGTTAAACATCCAGGATGGGAGCATGTAAAAACAAAGAACCAATATGACTTCATCAATAACTAAACTTTTTTTTGAAAGAAGAATGATATACATGTAAATATACACATATTTATATGCTTGTATTTGTCAAAGATTTTGATAAACTAATTTACATTATTGTTGTGAAGATGATGGTAAATTATGGGTTGTATGATGATAAAGCCAAATAGATTCAGAACTCATTGGATGGCTTGCCTCAAAGACTCACTACTGACTGCTAAATATCGATGTGGAGGGAAGACTTAAGTAAATTGCTGTATGGTTCTATGCTTGGACCTGTTCTGTGGAACATTCTTCTCCATAATGTGAATGAAGACATAGGCAGTAAGCTTATTACATTATTATATATGGGAGTATTAGCCAGTAGAATTTAATACTTGGCGCATGAGAACATGGAACTGAATTGCATATGCTATTCAAAGTAAAGTTCTTGCCCTTGGGTAAAATGAATCAATCTCAAACACACAAAATTTCAGAAATGTAGTTATATAGCAGTTATTCTGAAAAAAAGACAAAAAAGAAAAAAAACTGGAGTTTTTAATGGACTCTAAGCACTACTCATATCAGTGTTATTATGAAGTAGATGAAAAAAATCAATAAATTTTTGTTTGTTTTTTGTTTGTTTTTTTTACTACTCTTGGTTAGGATTTAGTTTTTCAGTATCATCTGCTGTTCTCTCCTCTCATATACTAAGGTGCAATGTCTTAAAAGCCTCTTCCTGACAAGCCTTAATAAGCCTGTACACAATCAGCACAATCTAGGGAGAAAATAAAAGACAACAGAACATCCCAAGTTTGAGTTATTTCCTTTTCACTCTCTTTACCTTGGACTGTTTAGAGGTCTTTGCTCTCAGCTAACTGTCTAACTTGACAATAGCAAATTTATTCTCTTCCTTACGTATCTGATTGTGAGTCTATGTCCCTCAAAATAATTTGAGCGTTTCTGAGTACTTCAAAATATACAGGAGTTATGTGGTCAGCAAGGCTTATGAAGCCTCTTTCGTTACCTCCCAAAATGGCATGCTAATGAAGCTAGACACAAAAAGAGGTGGTGAGGAGGGAATAAACATTTTCATGGAAACTTTTGGTTATAATTTTTTTTAAACTATGCATTTTGCTCTTTCATCCTCACAACTTTCTGAGGTAAGTGGTATTATCTCATGTTTAAGTTGAGGAAACTAGACAGAGGTTAAATAACTTGTCCAGTGTCATAGAATTAGTAATATTTTGCCACTTTGCCCAGATGGCTCTGGAAGAGACAATGATGCTGTTGACATCGAACAATGTTTCTTCACTTAAATGCAATTCACTTGCAACTCAAGGCATCATCTTCTTCATGTTTAGTCTTCTTCAAGAATGAAGGACAACAGGAGGGCTGAGCCAAGATGGTGGAGCTAGAGCAACTACTCACCTAAACTCTTAGATAAACTATTTCAAATACCTCTAAAAAGAGAATCTGACCAAACTTTGTAGGTTCAGAATCCAATATGAGACAGACTGTGACAGATTCACAGCCCAGGACAGACTGGGAAATCAACAGGAAGAATATGTTCCACAGGAGTGGAAAAGCACACAGCACGCAGCTCAGTGTGTACTGGTCACAGGTGGACTGATAAGGAAAGACCTGGGACATTATGAGGAAGTGGTAGCAAGGTGGGATAGCAGCTCAGGGTGAGAGTCTAGTAGAGTTGAGCAGCACATGAAGCCCCAGGACTCTCTGAAGTAGCTGTGTCTGAGACTTTCATCCCACAGATTAAATGTCAGCAAGTCACCTATTTGAACTTCCTGGAGCCAAAATGGTGGAGTGGTCCATAAATGCTCTCTCCACCACCTCTTGTAGACCTTGAAAGAAGCATAAAATATTTCCCCAGAAAAATCCTGGATCAGTGGAACCAGCAGAAGGAGCAAACAGTCTTGTAGCACCTGAAGCTGGGAAAATAGCAAAGGAGAATTTCTCTTAATGTGGTGGAGAAATGGAACTCAAGAGGGGTGGAGCCGTGCAACAGACATCAGGACCCAGATGACTCAGTGCTCCAGGGGAAACAGGAAGACACTATAGAAGCCAGGATCATCAACTGCTGAGCTTGCCTTTGCTCTAGCTCATCTGAGGACATCTCCCATGACCAGACCACCCCTCCCCCACACAAACAGAATTCCTCAGGCCTTTGCTTTCTCACACCAGTCAGCTCAGCTCCAGGTTCTTTAGCTTCTAGTTGAAAGAATCAGAGGCCACAACAAACAAAGCCTCATCATAGTGAGTAAGAAGGAAAGGAGGAAGGAAAAGACCATAGAATATTTCTATGGGTACAAGGACCAAAACATGAATACCAAAGAGGTCAGTATTAAGACTGTGCTTCCATCTGAAACTTCAGAAAGGACTGTGAACTGCCCACATGCACAAAGAGCACTCTGGGAAAAGCTGAAGAAGGAAATAGATGAAAAAATGGCCAATGATTTTAAAAGTATGAAAAAAGAATTGACTGAAGAGAACAACTCTTTAAAAAGGAAAATTGAAAAAATGGAAAAGGAAGCACAAAAACTAACTGGAGAAAATAATTCCTTAAAAGAAATAATTGGACATGAAAAAGGAGATGCAAAAGTTAACTGAAGAAAACAATTTAATGAAAATTAGAAATGGACAAGTAGAAGCTAATGACTCTATGAAACATCAAGAATCAATCAAACAAAATCCAAAGAATAAAAGATAGAAGAAAATGTAAAATACCTAATTAGAAAAACAACTGACCTGGAAAAAAAAGATCCAAGACAGAAATTTTAAGAATTATTAGCCTACCAGAAAGCCATGATAACAGAAAGAGTCTGGATAATATCTTCCAAGAAATCATCAAGGAAAATTGCCCAGAACTGCTAGATTCAGAGGGCAAAATAATCATTGAAAGAAATCACCATTCATCTCTTGAAAGGGAAGGGATGGTCAGAAATTAAAACTTTACTGTGGAGAGCAAGGGAGAAGGAAAACTAAAAGTACAAATGGTAGGAAAGAGTATGGAGGGAAAGATACAGACAGTAATCATAACTATGAATGTAAATGGGACAAATCCTCCCATAAAACGGAGATAGATAGCACAATGGATCAAAAGCCATAATCCAACAATATGTAGTTTACATGAAACACATTTGAATTGGAGGCATACACACACCTAAAATGTTGGAGCAGAATACATAATGCTTCAAATGATGTAAGAAAAGCCAGGGTAGCAATACTAATCTCAGACAATGCAAAAGCAGAAATAAATCTAAACAAAAGAGATGAGGAAGGAAACTATATCCTGCTAAAAGGCACTATAGACAATGAAGCAATATCATTACTAAACATATAAGCTCCAAGTGGTATAATATCCATATTCTTAAAGGAGAAGTTAAGGAAGCTACAGGAAGAAATAGACATCAAAACTGTACTAGTGGGGGACCTCAACCTCTCCCTCTCTGAACTTGACAAATCTAACCTTAAAATAAACAAGAAAGAAGTTGAGGAGGTGACTAAAACTCTGTATAAGGTAGATATGATAGATCTCTGGAGAAAATTGAATGGCAATAGAAAGGAATATACTTTTTTTCTCAGTGTTATATGGCACATATACAGAAAATGACTATGTATTAGGGCATTAAAAACCTCACAGTCCAGAGCAGAGAGGTAGAGATAGTCAATGCATCCTTCTCAGATCATAATGCAATAAAAATCATATGTCATAAAAGGCCATCGACAGACCAAAAATTAATTGGAAACTACATAATCTAATCCTTAAGAAGGAGTGGGTTAAACAATACATCTTAGAAAAAATCAACAAGCTCATTCAAGAGAATGACAATAATGACACAACCTACTAAATTTTATGGAATACTGCAAAAGCAGTTCTTAGGGGAAATTTTATAACTTTGAATATGGATACAAATAAAATAGAAAAAGAAGAAATCAATAAATTGGATATGCAGCAGAAAAAGCTCAAAAAATAACAAATTGAAAATCCCCAAGCAAATACCAAGTTAGTAATACTGAAAACCAAAGGAGAGATTAATAAAATTGAAATGAAGAAAATTATTGAATGAATAAATAACAGTAATAGTTGGTTTTATGAAAAAACTAATAAAATGGATAAAGCTTTGGTGAAGCTAATTAAAAAAAGTAGAGGAAAACAAAATTGCCAATAACAAAACTGAAAGAGGTGAACTCACCTCCAATGAGGAAAAAATTAAGACAATAATTAGAAATTACTTTGCCCAAATTTATGTCCATAAATTCAACAATCTAAAGGACATGGGTGAATATTTAAAAAAATATGAATTGCCCAGATTATCAGAAGAGGAATTTGGATACTTAATCCCAAGTCAACAAAAGAAATTGAATGCCATCAATGAACTATTTAGGGAAAAAATCTCCAGGGCCAGATGGATTTACAAGTGATTTCTATCACACATTTAAAGAACAATTAATTCCAATAGTATATAGATAATTTGGGAAAATTGAAGGAGTCCTCCAAAATTCTTTTTATGATAAAAACATGGTTTTGATACCTAAACCAGAAAGAGACAAAAGAGAGAAAGAAAATTATAGACCCATTTCTCTAATGAATAAACAAGCAAAAATTTTAAATAAGATTTTAGCAAAAAGACTACAGCAACTTATCAGGAGAATAACACACTATGATCAGGTAAGATTTAAACTAGGAATGCAGGACTGGTTCAAAATTAGGTCAACTATTAGCATTATTGATCATATCAATATAAAACTAATGGAAACTGCATGATTATCTCAATAGAAGAAGCTTTTTGACAAAATGCAACACCCATTCCTCTTAAAAACACTGGAAAGTACAGGAATAAAAGAAACTTTACAAAAATTAATAAGCAGTATCTACCTAAAACCTTCAGCAAGCATTATAGACTATGGAGATAAGACAGATGCATTTATAATAAGATCAGGGGTGAAACAAGGATGCCCAGTATCACCACTATTATTCAATATGGTACTAGAAATGTTAGCTGTAGCAATTAGTGAAGACAAAGAAATTGAAGGAATTAGAAGAGGTAAAGAAGAAACTATGTTATCACACTTTGCAGGTGATATGTTGATATACTTAGAGAATCCCAGAGATTCAAGTAAAAAAACTACTTGAAACAATAATCATCTTTGGCAAAGTTGCAGGTTACAAAACAAACCCACGCAAATCTTCCTCATTTCTACATATTACTCACAAAGCCCTACAGCAAGGGATATAAAGAGAAATCCCATTTAAACCTAGAGTAGACACTATAAAGTATTTGGGAGTCTACCTGCCAAAACAAATCCAGGGACTATATAAACACAATTACAAGAAACTTTTCACACAAATAAAGTTAGATCTAAGTGGAAAAACATCAGTTACTTGTGGGTAGGCCAATGTAATAAAAATGATAATTCTATCTAAATTAATTTGCTTATTTAGTGCCATACTTATCAAACTCTCTGATAATTATTTTCTAGAACTGGAAAAAATAATATCAAAATGCATCTGGAAGAACAAAATGTCCAGAATACCAAGGGAACCAATGAAAAGAAATACTAGGGAAGGTGACCTAACCCTACCAAATCTCAAATTGTGTTATACAGCAACAATTATCAAAATCCCTTGGTACTGACTAAGTAATAGAAGGGTAGACAAGTGGACTATGCTAGATACTTAAGATACAGTAGGCAATGAATATAGCAATCTACTATTTGAAAAAGCCAAGGACTGAAGCTTCTGGGATAAGAACTCACTGTTCAACAAAAATTGCTTGAAAAATTGGATAACAATGTGGTGGAATACAGACATAGACCAATGCCTCACACCATAGACAAGAATAAATTCCAAATGGGTACATGATCTAGGTATAAAGAGTGATATTATAAACAAATTAGTGGAGCTAGGAATAGTGTATTTGTCGTATTTATGGAGAAGTGAAGAATTTTTGACTAAAGAAGAGAAGGAAAGCATTATAAAGAACAAAATGAATAATTTTGATTACATTAGAATGAAAAATTTTTGCACAACCCAATTCAATGCAACCAAGATTAGGAGGGAAGCAGAAAACTGGGAAATAATTTTTGCAACTAGTATCTATGATAAAGGCTCATTTCGAAAATATATAGAGAACTGAGTCAAATGTACAAGAATGTGCAAATGTACATTCCCATTTGATAAATGATCAAAGATATGAACAGGCAAGAAATTAAAGATATCTATAGTCATATGAAAAAATACTCTAAATCACTGTTGGTTAGAGAGATTCAAATCAAAACAACCCTGAGATACCATATCACACCTATAAGATTGGCTAACATGACAGAACAAGAAGATAATAAGTGTTGGAGAAGATGTGGGAGAGTTGGAATACTAATTCAGTACCGGTGGAGCTGTGAGCTGATCCAACCATTCTGGACAGCAATTTGGAACTATGCCCAAAGGGTTACAAAAATGTGCCTACCCTTTGACCCAGCAATGCTGCTTCTGGGACTACATTCCCAAGAGTTCATAAAAATGGAAAAGAGTCCCATGTGTACAAAAATATGTACAGTAGCACTCTTTGTGATGGCCAAAAACTGGAAATCTAGGGGATAACCATCAATTGGGGAATTGCAGAATAAATTATGGTATATCAATTTAATGGAATACTATCATGCTATAATAAATGATGAACAAGAAGACTTCAGAGAGGCCAGGAAAGACTTATTTTATCTGATGCTGAGTGAAAGGAGCAGAATCAGGAGAACTTTGCACAGAGCAACAACCACAATATGTGAAGAATTTTTCTGGTAGATTTAGAACTTCATTGCAATTCAAGGACTTAAAAAATTCCCAATGGTCTCTCAAGGCAAAATGCATTCATATCCAGAGAAAGAACTATGGAATTCAATCACAGATTGTAGCAGATCATATTGTCTTTTATTATGTTTTGGTTTGTTATATGATTTCTCCATTCATTTTAATTTCTTCTATACAACCTGACTATGGCGAAACTGTGTTTAGTAGGGGTATTCATATAGAACCTATACAAAATTCTTTGCTATTGAGGGAGGGAGGACTGAGTTTGGGGAATGGAAGGGGAGGGAGGGAAAGAAAAATATAGGTTATATAGTAGTGATTGTTGAACACTGTAAGTAAATAAATGGAAAAGAAAAAATAGAACGAAGGACAAACAATAACCTGTGAATACTCCAAATTGCCCCACTGGGACTCAATTAGCCAGTACCATTTGGGCAACACAGTTCTCTCCCATGCTCTCTTCTCTCTCCTCCTCTCCCATCCCATCCCTTCCTCTTCCTTCCTCTCCTTCCATCTTTTCGCATAGGGTGAATGGGGTGTAAATTTTGATCTCAGAAACTTCACAAGATAGCTTGAGGTCATGGCCTAGATTTCTTTCTAAGGACCATACCATAAACCTCAATTCTCCGGTTATCATTGATGGGCCATCAATAAATGTCAGGTCAAACCCCACCTAGCCATTATTTAAGCCCTCACATTTCAAAGTGAATATAAATAGCAAATCTTTCTATTTTGTTCAGAAAACTTGAGGGTTTTCCTTATCTAGATTGATGTATTTTTGACTAGGTAAAGGACATCATTCTCTGCCTCATTTCCCTAGTCATTGAATGGGCATTGCCTGTGTTCAACCATAGTTTAAAAAGGCCAAGGTCTCCCACTGTATCCAGAGACATATTGAGTCATCCTGATCTATATCTTGCCACGGGATGGCTCTCGTGAAGAAAGTGAGACTTTACACAGCCCTCACTCACTTAAATCTAATTCACATTCAAGTCTTGGCATTACCTTCTTGATGTCATTCCTGTTCCTCTTTGAGAAGGACAAACAACAGGGTTGCAGCCAAGATGGTGTAGTAATAGCATAGTCTTGTTAGTGCTCTCTCCCCAAACCCAGCCAAACATCTGTAAAAAATAACTATCCAAAAGTTCTGGAGCTGCAGAACTCACAAAATGACAGAATGAAGAAAATCTCTAGCCCAAGACAGCCTGAAAAGTTTTCAGGAAGTGTCTATCATGCCACATTACGAGCAGAGCTTAGTCTGCTGTGAGCCTTGCTGGCACGGACAGGACCTGAGCAGACGCT
This sequence comes from Potorous gilbertii, assembly GCA_028658325.1. NCBI lineage: Eukaryota > Metazoa > Chordata > Mammalia > Diprotodontia > Potoroidae > Potorous > Potorous gilbertii. Next base: position 143,147,736 of record CM053769.1, read on the forward strand.
GAGGGGATTGAATCTTGGGCACCTGAGGTGATTTACACATTTTGTAACCACCAAAAAGCCAAGGAAAAATTGGAAGTTCGGTGGAAAAAACCTGTGGGACCTCTGTGAGAGAGTAGAATGCTTGGGCTCCAGGCCTAGGGTGAAGGAGGTGGTGGAAGAGCCTGAGGAGGAAGAGTCTGCAGTAGAGGAGCCTATAGCAGCCATAGCAGGGGCACAGGCAGAGGCAGAAGCAGTTGCTGTTTCTGGATCTCTAGGCTCAAAGATTGTAGGGGTATCCAGTGGTTAACAACACTCCCCCCACTCCTTCCACCAAAGGAAGCAGAGACAAAGAGCTCAAAAGTCAAATAAATATCTGGGGAAATGAGCAAAAACCCGAGAAGGAATCAGACTGTAGAATTAAATTTTGGTGACAAGGAAGACCAAAGTATACAAACAGAAGACAACAAAGACAAAGCTCCCCTATCCAAAGCCTCAAAGAAAAATATTAATTGGTGTCAACCATGGAAGAACTCAAAAAGATTTGGAAAATAAACAAAGAGAAGTAGAGCAAAAATTTGGAAGAGAAATGAGGGTGACACAAGAAAATCACGAAAAATGAGTCAACTGCTTGCTAAAGGAGACCCCCAAAAATGCTGAAGAAAATAGTACTATAAAAGATACATTAACCCAAATGGCAAAAGAGATCCAAAAATTCATTGAGGGGAAGAATGCCCTAAAAATCAGAATTGAACAGATGGAAAAGGAGATCCAAAAGCTCACTGAATGAAATAATTCAATAAAGATTAGAATGGAATAGATGGAAGCTAATGACTTTATGAAAAATCAGGAAATTATAAAACAAAGCCAAAGGAATGAAAAAATAGCAGATAATGTGAAATATCTCACTCTACATACAACTGACTTACGAAAAAGATCCAGGAGAAACAATTTAAAAATTATTGGACTATCTGAAAGCCATTTTCAAAAAAAAGAGCCTAGACATCATCTTTCTAGACATTATCAAGGAAAACTGCCCTAATATTGTAGAACCAGAGGGTAAAATAGACATTGAAAGAATCCACCGATTTCTTCCTGAAGGTGATCCCCAAAGGAAGACTCCTAGGAATATTGTTGCCAAATTCCAGAGGTCCCAGTTCAAGGAGAAAATATTACAAGCAGCCAGCAAAATAATAATTCAAGTATCATGGAAATACAATCAGGATAACCTAAGGTCTAGCAGCTTCTACATTAAGAGATCACAGAACTTGGACTATGATATTTCAGAGGTCAAAGAAACTAGTATTAAAACCATGAATCACCTGAGTATAATCCTTCAGAGAAAAAAAGTGGTCATTCAATGAAATAGAGGACTTCCCAGCATTCTTGTTGGAAAAACCAGAGTGGAATAGAATATTTTACTTTCAAAAACAAGAATCAAAATGAACATGAAAGGTAAACAATAAAGAGAAATCATAAGGGACTTACTAAAGTTGAACTGTTTACATTCCTACATGGAAAAATCACATTTGTATCTCTTGAGACTTTTCTCAGTATTAGATTAGTGACAGGGATATCCATATAAACAGAGAGCATAGAGTGAGTTGAATAGGTAGGGATGATATCTAAAAAATAAAATTAAGGTATAAGAGAGAATTATATTGGGAAGAGAAAGGGAGAAATAGAATGGGGCCAATTTTCTCTTATATAAAGATACAAGAGAAAGCCGTTTCAATGGAGAGAAAGAGGCATGAGATGAGAGGGAAAGAGTGAAACAGTCTCATCGCATTTGCCTTAAGGAGGGAATAACATGCACACTAAATATGGTATGAAAATCTATCTTACACTACAGGAAAGTAGGAGGAACGGGATAAAGGAGGGACAGGGGTGTGATAGAAGGGAGGAGAAATGGGAGGAGGGGTAATTAGAAGTAAACAATTTTGAGGAGGGATAGGGTCAAAAGAGAGGATAGAATAAATATGGGGCAGGATGGTTTAGAAGGAAATATTGTTAGTCTTTCATTATCTGATGGTTATGGAAGTGTTTTGCATAATTATACATGTATAACCTGTATTAAATTGCTTGCCTTCTCATTGGGGATGGGTGGGGAGAGAGGAAGGGAGACAAGTTGTAATTCAAAGTTTTAAAAATGAATGTTAAAAATTGTTTTTACATGAAACTGGGAAATAAGATATACAGGCAGTGGGGTGTGGAAATCTATCTTGTGCTTCAAGAAAATAGAGGTGATGGGGATAAAAAAAGAAGAGGTGTGAGAGAAGGGAGGGCAGATTAGGGGAAGGGGTAATCAGAATGCATGCTCTCTTGGGATGGGGGAGGGGAAAAAGGGGAAAAATTGGAACTCAAAATCTTGTGGAAGTGTCTGTAGAAAACTAAAAATAAATAAATTTTAAAAAATCAAATAGAAACTAAAAGAAGAAATTACAAAAAAGGACAAACAACAACAACAGCTGCAATGTTTCTGAGACTGGATTTGAACTCAATCCTCTTTGCTCTATCCTAGCACTCTATTCACTGTGCCACCTACTTGATACCAAGCAGGTAAAGAAGCTAATTGTGTAGGGCCCACATTCCTATTTTTATTATGTACTTCTGATGGTAATGAAATCAGTGCTACTTTTTGTGCTGTATTTTCCTTATTTGCCCATAAATAATATCACTTTCATTTGTTCCATGACCATGACAAGTTTTAGAATAGTTAGAGCTGGTTCAAGTGAGAAAGAATTCACTTAGATGATTTTCTCCTAACCAAGGGGAACTTTACTGATGCAAGAGCAGGAGGCTAGTTCTAAAAGAAGGACTAGCAATTTATACAGGGATAGAGGCTTGTTTCTCTAACAGGGCAAGAGAGACAGGGGAAAATTTAGGAGCCAGGAAGAGGGAGGCAAGGAATTGTGTGGTCCAGGATAAAGGGGAAATTTTATTGTATTTCACAAAAGGGGAAGAGACTCCTGGATGCCCTCAAGCACAGCAGGGGCCTCACAAGGTACTGAAAAAGTAATCTTTAATATTAACTCTTAGGGTACCTTTGTATCCACATCAATCTTAAGTTCTAACATTTTCCTGTTGTGTGTTTAAGAATTATGATTAAATTTAACAACTAAAGGTGATATCACCAGTCAGATATGTAGCAGTGATACAGTGGAAAGAGCTCTACTACCAGAATTAAGAACAAATTGACTTTGAATACCATTTCCAACACAATAGCTTGGTGACCAACAACCATTTCTAAGATCCAGTTTTCTCAATTGCAAATTAGGGATGATAATGTCTTCCCTATCCAAACCACAATATTCATATGAGAGCAAATCAAAAGACGTATTTAAAACATTAAAAAAATCTTAATTTGTATACAAACGTCAATTTTTATTTTGAGTCTTTAATCAATGTCTTTAAACTTCAGTAATGTATAGTAAATTGATATTTGAGAGATTTAAAACATTAGGGTTTAATGGTTTCCTCAGTAATGTAGTCAGTTGACAAGCACTTATTATGCGTCTACATAATATGTATGTACTATATGTGTCATATATATGTCAGGCATTGTGCTAAAGGCTGGGGATACACAGAGGAAAAAAAAACATAAAATCCCTTATCTCAAGGAGTT
>CM053769.1:143151836-143177245 GCA_028658325.1 Potorous gilbertii
CCATGGCCTGAGCCCATGGGGTATCTATTTCAGATATTTGGGATACAGAGGCTTTGACTCCTATGTCTTTACCTGATGGTAAGCAGATCTCTTCGTCCTCAGATAGGAATGGCGCAATCCTCTGGTCACCAAGAAAATAACCTTCTATGGTCGTAGTTTCTTTCCCTTTTCTGGGCATTTTCCCAGCCAGTTACTTGACTTCTGAGAGTCCTCTCCACCTCCTGGCCCAGATCCGCCCAGCTAGTGCTTGGGATCTGAGATTCAAATGCTCCCAGCCAGTTACTTGACTTCTGAGAGTCCTCTCCCCGCCCTGGGCTAGATCAGCCCAGCTAGTGCTTGGGGTCTGGGATTGAAGTGCTGCTCCTCAGCCTCAGGGCTTTTGGCGGCAGGCCTGACTGCTCTTCAATGGGAGCTTATCTGCTGGTTCTCAGGTGGGGGCAGGGCCACCTCTCAGGCTCAGTTCCCTCAGGGGGTTTATGCAGAGTTCTTTTGTAATGGAGCTGGGGTGGAGCTCCTGCCTGCTCTGAGGGCCTCTACCTCTGCCTCTGCCCTGGTCACCGCCTCTCGAGGGGGTCCGAGTCCCGGAAATACCTGCTCCCCTCTCAGTCTGTGTCTCTCACTGACCTGTGCGTCAGTGGGTGGAGGGACCTTCACGGCTGCCAGAGATTCAGGTCCCTGACGCCTGCTGGGCTCTGCTCACTCCTCTCAGTATTGTGCAGCCTGGGTGAGGAAGGGGAGGGCTCCACAGGGCAGGGCTCCGCTCCTGTCCGGGATACCTTTGCGGTCGGTTTTTCAGGGCTCTCTGCAACGGAAATCTTCACTGTGTTGCTGCACGGCTTCCACTGTTCCAGAATTTGTCAGGAGTTCTTTTTACAGGAAATCTATGTGCTGTGGGTTCGGAGCTAGCAAATGTGAGTCTTTCTACTCTGCCATCTTGGCTCCGCCCCTCCCTTGTCTTTCTAGCGTTGGATTTATCTGCACATAGGTGATATGGTCTTTTGTCCCAATCCCAGTCTTGTACATTTCAAAGTTTTCTACATTGGTAAGAGTTTCTAATTTCTGCTACTTGGACATAGTTATCAAGAATCCAGTCATTGGATTCAAGAATGCACTCAACAATGTAGCACTGGAGAGGAACCACAAGGGAGAACCAGAGAGTTGCATCAGTGTTTGAAAGTGACAACAATGAATCAATCTTTATATTTCTCAGTGTGATGTAGCTGTTGTTATTTAACCTTTGTCTTTGCAGAGGACTGATGACATCATGGGTTATGTTTTGACTTGAATGTGAATTGAATTTAAGTGGGGGAGAGTTCCACAAATTGTCAGCTTCCCTCTCCCTTCCTGAGTTATCTAAATGCCGTGCCAGGACAAAAGCCAAGGTGACTACTGAAGGCCTGGGATGCAGTGGATGACCTTGATACTTTTGATGTCTAACCAAGCTCTAAGTGCTCCATGGTGCCTGCTTTAGTTATCTTCCTGTTCTTTGGAACAAATTGTTCTCATACATGCATTCTACCAGAGAAAATCTTCACGTTTGCGGTAGATATCACCAACTCACCAATAGGTTTAAAGCCTGTTCATTACCCTCAAACTTGTTTATCCTGTCTGCCAAAATGGTTTACTGGGGTATGACCACTATACATGCTACACCTTTTTGGAGCGACAGGTGAGAGCTGGGTAAAATGTAGACACCAAAGGTAGATGAGCAGCCCTGAAAAGGGTTTGACAAGCCCTCACACCAAAAGTACTAGTCCTCCCTAAACTTCCCATAGGCCCTCATCTAATATATTTAAATACATTCACCATGGTGTCCAGAAATGAAATGCATTTTTATTCCTTTAAAAAGAAAGGCTATGCTATTTTAAGCAGAAAAGTCATGCTGCCTAGCTAGAAATCCATTTTCACTTCAACAAAATTCACATTCAGTGCTAACTAATCATATGCTTAAGGAGTAAGTTACAAAGAAAACAAAAAGAAATGTCAAATGCCTTCTGGAGACCACAGTGAAATTTCATCAGTCTTCAAAGAGTTTTCTTTGGGTGAGATATTCAACCTATTGGCCATATGAGAAAAGGGGGAGAGGTTAAATGTTTCAGTTCTGAAGATGAGAACATCAGAAAGCTTCCTGTTTTTTCCTAACAGCTTAAAAAATATATATCAGCAAGACATTCAGAAGAAATAAGCAAAAGTCATAGGCCAAATGCATCTATGAAAGTATCATTTGATGTGTTCTACAGAGTGAGAAAAATCCCTTTGCTAGGTATGGAACAAAAGTGCCTTTTACTTCTATAGGCTGGACTCTCAATAAACAGAGAATTCCCAATAAAAAGCATCTGAATTGTGTGTGTGTGTGTGTTTGTGTGTGTATACACGTGCATGTGTACACATGCACATGTGAACGCATGTGTGCACAAATGTGATATAATTGAAAGAACACCAGACTTAAAATGGGAAAACCTAGGTTAAAGTATCCAACCTTGAAACATTCTGTGAAAGTGACAATACCTCTTAAGTTTCTTCATGTTTAATTATAGGAGTGAAAATACACTAATTAATTAAAAGACATTCTCCATAAGGCCTGGCATACAGTAGGTTTCTAATATATCTTTTTGAGTCATCCTGGGTTTAATAAATCCTTTCTTATTCATTGATCCTGGGGCAAGTGAGAGACTTTAAACATGAAAATGGTATCTAAATGGAATTAATGATATTTCATATTAATTTTCTACAACAAAGACAAAATCTCACTCACACATTACATAGCACAGAAAATTCATGGCAATATTCAATAAATTCAACCTGAAAAAGGTAGCTTGAAGAATGTCTGAGAAGACCATTTCATACTAAACCAAATTGTTTGTGTTTTCTCCCAGTAGCAGCAGGGAGTCACAACAGCTTTTACAAAAGGGGTACAACATAGTGAGAAGTCTGCTTTAAAAAATATATATCTATTAAGCAGGGTGGGGAAGATTGACTGACAAAGGGAGAACCTGTGTAGGGAAGGAGAACATCTGAGATAGGGTTGTAATAGTTCAGAGGAAAGGTGATCACAGCTTGAACTAAACTGTGTTAGTGAAGTCATTGGTAAGTACTTATCAAATCAGGCACTAAGTGTTATGAATAAAGCTACAAGGAAAAGAAAGACATTACCCACCCTCAAGGAACTTTCATTAAAATGAGGGAAGCTAATACATAAATGAGATGAAAACCAGTAAGAGGGGAAGAGAAGCAAACAGCTGTAAAGGTATTATGTATGTGAAAATAACACTTTCCAATTAATTGAATATGAAAGAAATAAGACATCAATAAATATTCCAAGATCGTGAATCTTGGATGACTGACAGAATATTAGTGACATTTACAGGAACAAAAATGAAGGTAGATTTCAGGGAAAGGTAATAAGGGATTTCCAGGGGCATATCATGTTACATATCCTATGTGGCAGAACTAAGAACAATTCAATACTTTTGGCTCAAGAAATACCTGTTTCTTATAAAAAAAAATGGATTTCAGAGTATCCTCACACTTCTTGGTGTTTATCACTTCCCTGTGCCAGACTTATTAGCCACAACCACTCAATATGCCTGAGGAAGCACAGGATGGAGAAGGGGTTGAGACCTTTGTCTTCCAGGCAGTTTACATCATTGATCATCAACACCTTTTATTCCAATAAGAACATCTTCTTTTAAGGGGTAATTTCCAATAATTCTCTAGAGAAGATACACTATAGTATTCTAAAAGACCCTTTCAAATTGGACAGTGGTAAGGAAATTAAGATTGCATTTTTCCCAACTCAAGGATGTATTTTTACTTTTGCAGACATTGGAATTAGCATGGCAAAGACTGACCTAATAATTAGTGGAAAAAACAGCTGCAAAAGGTTCTAAGAGAACTTTTTTGAAAACTCACACTTATAATCCATTTGGACTCAACCATCAGATGGCACTTATCTGACAAATTATGTTATCACACATCTCATTTAGGAGATGATGATTTGGTTGTTTCAACATGTGTACATAACAAAGGAAACACAGAGGATATCACTGGCAATAGTAAAGAACATGAATCCAAATTTACTTTCATGGGATGGTTGAAGGTCTGAAAATTCCCTGGCTGGAGAACCTTGTAACTCTCCCATAGCTGTGGAGTGTCCTTTCTTATACCAAAGGGAGAGGTCAAAGAGCTCCAAATTGATTATAGGTAGTAGTTTAACCAAATGGGTACTTATATTTGGGGCAGTATGATGGATCCTGGCCAAGATATTAATCATCCTCGGTCTGGAGTGATGATCAGACCAATCAGTGAACCCCTACTAAGAACTCCCAAAAGCCCCTTGATAATTATAAAAAACAGACTAAGAAAAGAGGAGCTACAGAGTGCATAACTACTTTTAGTAGTTCTTAGGGATTTTCTGCTTAGTAACGAAATTGGAATTTAAGCCAATATTATGTCCAAACATACGTTTGTGTATCAATCAAGTATTGGTCATATTAGGCAAAATATTTTTGTTTTGACTTTCATGGTCATATTATATTGTTATGACTCAGTATCTAAATTATAATTCAGTATCTGAGTTATGATTGTTAATAGGTCACCATGTTGGGTTTCCACCTTTTGGAGACTTTAAATTTTATGCCTTTTCACTTATTACTGTGTTTTATAGCTTTTTCCCAATTGAGACCCCACAAATGAGTATGAAAATAGAGTTTTGAAATAATATACATGACATAGCCCATTGATGAGTACTATGTACAACACTTATGGGAATATGATGGGAAGACCTTGTCTCTGTTACTAAGGAAAGATTAGAACTTTCAGAAGATGAAGAAAAAAAAATGAAAAGCAATGCAAAATTTTAGAACTTAATTAAGTTAATGAAGGAAATTCTACATAAGCAAGTTGGTGTCTTTGCTCCGTTATATGGTAACTAGCACATATAGCTGGATGGCCTACTTGGAACACGACTTGAAGACACAGCTTCGCTATGGTGTGTCAGATGGCTAAGAAGCACCTCAAGTTAAACTCAGTTCAGCCCATTGTGAAGACTCTCACGATGAAGAACGAAGAGCCTAGAAAAAGACTTGCTGCTGTAAGAGACATCATTGCTCTCTTCTGACTTCTCCCTTGATCTCTAGTCTCACTCAAACCTAAGTTGACATATAATAAACCTAGTTCTTAGTATGGATGATGCTGAAGTGATAGATGAAGAACCTAGTGCTGCTGTTTCTGAAGAAATAAACCTCTGCCTCAGGGCCCATCCTTTATATAATTCCTGTGTTTAGGACAGCAATAGTAGAGTCCCTGTACTACCTGGCTTTATCTATTAATGTCTAGTATTCTTTTCTTCTCTTCTCCAATAAACAAGGACAAGATTACAGGGTTTCTTTCTCTCCTCTCCTGATCTGTGGAACAGGGTGTTTTGTATTATTGGTTGTTTGGATTTTTTTTTTATTCTCAAATTAAAGAGTGCAGATTAAATTGAATGTGTTTTTATACAGGGGGAAAAGAAATAGAATCATTCTGGCACAGGGATCTAGATCACTCTGTTTCTTCTATTAGCTAATTCCATTGTCAACATATAGGTACTCTTCATGTATTTAAATTAAGCCCATCAAGTATTTATTCATTTTCTACCATATAACTGGTACTACATATCTATGTAAAGTTTTTCACAACCTTTACAATCCATCTATGCTTTTTCATATTTTAACTTACTCTGTTTTATTTCATTTAAATAAAATCATAAAGGTCCTTGGGTCAAATTATTTGCCTGTTTCCCTTAACTCAGCATAATTCATGTTCCTGAAAAGTAGGTCTTTAGTCTCTGGATGCCTCAGGAAAACTTGAATACCCACCCCCTACCCCCATTCATTACCCTCACTTCCATTTTGCTGTCAAATCCTGTGTGTATCTATTGAAATAATGTTGAATTAACAATACATCTAATAGTTTTACAAGTCAATAATTTCCTCAGTACTCAAAGAAATTTAGCATCAGTGGACCTACCTACTGATGTATCCTTAGAGTGTGTGAAGGCTATCAATATTATTGACCACGCTCAATAACTTCTGCCTAAGAGACAAACCTTTGTATGGAGAAATTGATTTTTTAAAGATAAGATGTTTCAAAATCAGAAGGATTTTAGGTCAACAAAATACCAGTATATTTTGAAGATTTTCACATTGGGGATACTGGGTGATTTTAGAAAGCCAGTATGTTATGATGGTGATAATGGCAATAAATAATGATGATTATGAAGAAAAGGATGATGATGATAAACTTTAAGGTTTAAAATATCTTTATGAATGTTATTTCATTCAATCCTTGTAGCAATCCTGTGAGGCAAATGGTATTGTGATCCTAATTTTAGAGACAAGAAAACTGAGATTCATAGGGGCTAATAAATGATCCAGGATCACACACTTAGGTCGTATTTAAGGTAGGATGTATACTCAAATCCTTTTTATTCCAACCCTAAAACTGTACCCATATTTTGCTATGGTTGTTAGATCATACAACTTGAAGTTAAAAAAACTTTGGGGGTCAGATTCTACCTCTGAAACGTACTCAGTACATGACATTGTAGAAATTCCTTAACTTCTTAGAGCCTCATTTCACATATCTATAAAATGGAAGCAATAATACCTGCAATTTTTCATTTCTAGATTTTTATTGTGAAAGAAAAATTAGATAACGTGTGTAAAGTCATTTGTAAATTTTAATGCACTCTGTAAATGTCAATAAATCATTTTGATAACTAATTAAGACTTTTTGCACCATTGACATACTCAAGAGAATGTAGCAGTGGAAGGAATATGAGTGATCATGGACAATGTGTCCCAAAAATCTAAGAATATTGGTACACTCTATAAGTCAACCTCTTCAATCTATAGATGAGGGAAGAGAACATCCATAGATATAAAATTACTTGCCTGAGTTCTCACTGGTAGGAAATAAATGAGTCTCCACTTGAGCTGGGCTTTTTCTACTATATGTCCAATACAGTTTACATTATTCTGAATTATATAAACACTCCTAAGTGCTATTTTGGTGTCCCCAGAACTTGTCTCTGAGTTTTCATATTTTCTAGAAATGCTAAGCCAAGTGCACATAGAAGACCCTAAATCTGTCAAAGATAAAGTCCCTCCATCCTCCCCGACCCCTCACACACACAACCTGACATAAGTTGTTGTTTGCACCCCATGTCCAATTCCCAGTATGTCCTTGGGAAGCAAGATATGTGCCAAACAGTATGTACCAGGCTGGGAAAATATTTGTACAACTGAGGTCCTTTCCTAAAAAGTGACCCTGCTATCTTCATAATCTAATGAATCCCAAGGGGAAAGAATGCAGTTTTTACCATTGCCTTGCTCCTCCCCTTTGGAAGGGGTTTTGTCATTTTTCAACCTTTATGGTACCTTTTCCCTCCCATGTCATATCCCTTCCTGTTATCTCCTATTTCCTTTGTCCTGCTGTCATATATACACAAATTTCTGTAGGTCTTGTGCACTCTTTGGGTTCCACATGCACGCTCATTTCTCTTGTAATAAACTTGGTTTTCATGTAAGTTTCATGACACTGGGATTGCCTATTGACAACATGAAGGATGGAATATATTTAGGCTAAGTTGATCAATAGGGTATCCATGAGAACATTTGACAAGTCAGTAAAGTGTAAAGATGTATTTGATGACAACTGTGCTTCCTCCTACCATCTTCAAAATTCATTTCCTCCAACATAATTCAGTGACTATAAATATCAAACATCAAAAGACTTAGAAACACACTCCCGTGGTTAGGAGAGAAAGAATTGGATTCATACAATTGAAAAAAAAATGTGTTGTTTATTTGTTTTGGTTTGTTTTGGAGTTTTTTTTCTGAATGCCATCCTCATTAAACCTTCTGCAACTGACTCATTAACTTTTGATGCCAGTGAGCTGATTCTTGGATTAGGAGAGTATTCTTTTGTCACTCTTTTGGAGACAAAACTTATTCATATGACAAACTGATAGGTTTTATATTTGGAATGGTTCAGGGAACTTATGGACATCTCACACAGTAGGTTGTCTTTTTGCCAATTATTGTCCATGTCTGTGAGCCCCTGTATTAGGTTGTTAGTGTTTTGTACATGTGCCTGAGAAGAATGGGAAACTCTAAATTGAGGATCTATTGGAATACATTTAGAGGAAAGGAACTAGGAAACTGACCTAAACCGGATGATTTATGAGAGATGACGTGGTAGATAAGGTTAGGTCCCAGAATAGGCAGTTAACTTTCCCCCCATGCTAGTGCTCTGATTTACTACTATCTCTATTATTTTTACGTTTCTGGAGAAGGAAATACCTTGACTAACAAGGCAACAGTACAAGGGGCATTATAGATCGGAGAGTATTGTAAAAAAAAAATTATATGATCACATTGTTTTAAAATCTGTTAGTGTATCACAAAAACAATCTCTTCAAAACAATAGTAATTTATTTTATCTAATTGTTTTTTGTAGAATATGCAAGAATTAAAGATCTCAAATTCATATTACTTATTTACTACCTGGAAAGAAACCTACAAATATCTTTATTTTTTCTCTTTCAAAGGGAGAACATTTGAGTCATGCCTAATTTCATTCCATCAAGAGTCATTCAGTGAAAATAAATAATAGGGCTGAAATTGTTAAAGATTGAGATTCAGGATATTTGCTAACTCCAAGAAATGAATTTAAGTAATAACAGTATAATTGCTTGCTAATTGTCGTGTGATTACATTTATGGTTAGCTATCACAACTATAAAAAGGGGCCTAATTGCAGCTCAAGAAAGAATATAGCTCCATCATACTACCTTCTATATAGCTGTATGAAATGTAAAAGGGATTTAATTTTCTTGAAACTTGATCATTTCATCCTGAACATTAAAGAATTTCAACGACGAGTTGGTAATTATGAAAAGGGTGGGTTATTGACAAAGAGAAAGTCACTAGGAGGAATGCTAATGTAACAAAATATTCTAAAATTATATTGCTAATTGTAAGATAGTTTTGCTCTTTCTTCCCTCTGAAAAAGTCAGGCATGTGGCTGCAAAAACTTTGCAAAGTAGTCATAATTTGGCAAATATTCATCTTTGAAAAATAGGACTGATACTGATTCTAAAAGTACATTGAGATCCAGTGAGAGGCATTCTGCCATATGAAAGAATAAAGTTTGATTTATAGCAGATAATATGGATTTACATTGCCCTGAAACTCCTCTCAATAGCTTTATGATCCCAGAAAATAATTTTCTCTAAGTCTTAGTTTCCTAATCTGTAAATTGTAAAGGATTAGAATAGATGATCTTTTAGTTTTATTGGACCTCATAATCTACACTTTCTTAAAAGTAAACCGTGTGGTTTTTCTATATAAAAAGATAAGGCTACTTTGATGGAGTCTGTATAGGATACTTCCAGGTATGTGTTCCTGGCTTTATTAAATCAACAGCTGAAGAAGTGAAGGACACTTGTGCTTGCCTGCCCCTACAGTACCCTTTAATTTGATTTTTTTTTGTCTTTGAGTACATCTGGGAAGTAAGATGCATTTTAAGTCTAACGGGTGTAATGTTCTACCTAGAGATTTTTAATGTGTTACTTAGAAAGAAACAAATGCATATCATGAATCTGGCCTGCCATCTGACCAAGGCCACAGGATAGATGGCAAAAATATTACTAACCTTGCTCTTGACTCTGTTTTTTTTACCTAATAACCTAAATTCATATCAGTTGTTTGCATTATCTCCAGCAACTCAACTGCCTATACCTATTTCTCAGCCATAGTTCAAGGGCAGAGAGGGATCAGGAGGGAAAGTAAGCTGTAATGGGCACCACTGTTTTTGATCACAAAGAATCAGGGACCCGAGCAACAGTATTGCTTCTGGTCCCAAACAAGGAGGGGCTTGTCCTGGGTCAGGGCAAGAGTACAGAACAGAAGAGAAATAGCCATGCTTCTCTGCAGATTACACTACCTTGAAAACACTGAACACTTTTAATACCTCAGAGTTTACTCTGGAAACAGGAGTGTGAGAAATCCTGAAGCTTGAGAGAGTGCCCTTCCGTTACTCACATTAATGATAAAACTGTACTTTAACATATTATTCAAAATCAAGAAAAGGAGTGAAACAATAAGCAAACAAAAAAAAAAAATAAACTGGCCATGAAAATATGGTATAATGAAAGGGTAGTTCAAAAAAAATTCAAGAAGCTTCAAGGAAAGTTGAAAAGAAAAAAGAATTGCTCACAAGCCAATGAGAATTCTTGTAAGAATTAAAGTTGATTTTTGAAACCAAATAAAAGTGATTAAGGAAAATCAGGTAAAGAAAGGAGAGCAAAGCAAGAAAACTGTGAAAAGAAAACTAACAATCTGGTAAATTAGGAACTGAAAACACTAAATTTTTAGTGTTTTTATTAAACATTAAACATTAAAAAAAAACAGAATTGATCAAATGCAGAAAGGAGGTACAAAAATCCACTAATGAAAATAATTACTTATAAAGAATAATTGGCTAAATGTAAAAATAGATACAAATGTTCATTGAAGAAAATCATTCCTTAAAAATTAGAATTAAGGAAGTGGAAGTTATTGACTCCATGGCATATTAAGAAAAAAACAGGCAAGCAAAAAAATCACGGTCAAAAGAATGAAAAAAAGAAAATTAATAATATCTCATTGGAAAATAAATTACCTGGAAATTAGATCAAGAGATAATTTGAGAATTGTTGGACTACCTGACATCCATAAACAAAGAAAGCCTAGACACTATATTTCAGAAAATTATCAAGGAAAAATGCCTGAATATCTTAAAACAACAGGGTAAAATAGAAAAAGAAAGGAATCAGTGATCATCACCTGAAAGACATCCCCAAAAGAAAACTCCCAGGAATATTATACCTAAATTTCAAAACCACCAGGTCAAAGAAAAAAATAAACATATTCCCATCTAGATATAATGAGAAATGAGTCTGATTTCTTCCACTTTTCCATGATAAACCTTAAGTCTTCAAAAACATCAACTGATATCATTCTCACTCCTCATTTTAGATTTCACAATTCCAAAAACTGATACTGTTAAATTTTTTCCCCTTTAAGGGGAAGCTGAATCTAGCTAACAGGATGCTAGACTTAGAGTCATGAATACCTGGGATCAAATCCTCCCTAGTATACACACACACACACACACACACACACACACACACACACACACACACACATTTATATATATATATATATATACACACACATATATACACATGCATGCATGTATGTGTGTATACCCTCTATTTTCACCTGTCTTAAGTCCTTCAATTTGAAAAGGCTACAAGCCGAGACAAAGTGGAAGAGGTGTTGGTGCAAGATTTTCTGTTTGTAGATGATGGTGCACTCAATGTAACCTCTGAAACTGAGATGCAACAAAGTATGGATCAGTTCTCTGCTGCCTATCCTAATTTTGGACTAATAATTAACACCAAGAAAACACAGGTGCTCCATCAGCTACTACCCTACCATCCATATGTGGAATCTTCGATTACAACAAATGGAGAAGTTTTGAATGCTGTGGATAAATTCACTTCCCTTGGTAGTGTACTTTCCAGGGATGCACCCATTGACAATAAGGTTGATGCACGCATTGCCAGAGCTAACTCAGTGTTTGGGAAACTCCAAAGAAAGGTTTGGGAGAGAAGAGGTGTTAGACTGACTATTAAACTGAAGGTCTACAGAGGCGCTGTGATGACTTCATTGTTGTATGTCTGTGAAATATGGACAGTCTACCAGTGCCATACCAGGAAACTGAATCTATCCACATGTATCCTAAGATAGAATAAAAATAGATAGAGCCATGTATGTGTTAATAACCTTAGGCAAATCACCTAATGTATCTTGGACTCAATATCCTTAGGTACAAAATGAGAGTGGGGCCATGTTAACAGCCTAATATTTGCCGGACAGTTTAAGTGTTTTACAAATATTATAATCCTCAAAAAAATTCTAAGAAGTATGTACTGTTAGTATCCCCATTTCACCGTTGAGGAACTAGAGTCACGGAATAGGTATCTGAAGACATATTTAAACTCAAATCTTTCTCACTCCAAACCCAGATCTATTGTTACCACCTTGCTGCCTCTAAATTGGGGTATTAGGGAATAATGATACTTATACAAATACCCATGAAAGTCCTGTTATGAAGACAGGGCTTTCTAAAATAGAATGCCACATGTAATACTCTTATTAAGTCAAGGTGAGATTTCTCTTAAAGGAATCCAGAAGTTATTTTAAGAACAAGTAGATCTGAAATAATTTTTAGAAAGGTCCCTGGGTTGCAAATGTTAGATTTGAAGCAATGCACATCTGAGCATAGAAGACAGAGTTGCATGAAAGGATTTATTAGAATGCTAATTTACCAATGAATTGTCTTATTTATCTTTAAATTTGTCAGACATTATATTGTGAGAATTTTAAGATATAAACATAGATTAAATATCCTTTAGGGTTTCAGATGATAAATTTTAGCAACAAAGTTAGAGAATATCAAGAAAAATGCTAACCCTGTCACCCCTAAGTAAGAATTTCAAGGTTTATTTAGTTATTATCAATACAAAATAGTGATAGGATGTCATTAAATCATATGTGTTATATGTGGTAATGATAAATGCTTGGCATCACCAGGGCCTCAGTGGAAGAAATAACAGATACTTAAAATGAAGAGCTCACACTCTATTCACCCATCACGTGAAAACAACTGTATTCAACATTTGGTAAGAGTGAGACTTTAGGTAAACAAATCATGAAACTTGCCCTCCAGGAGCTTTATAGCTGATAAAAGAAGAACACTTTTATCCAGGAACATAAGATTGAAAATTGTGTCAGAACTGAGAATAACTTGCTTACTTAAACATTTTAGTAATGCCTTTATCCTTTAATGTGGCCCATTAACCATTCTAATATTTCTAAACTTGAACTCAATTTTAGGCAACATGTTGTTGTTTTCAGTTATTTCAATCATATCCAATTCTTTGTGACAGTATTTGAGGTTTTCTTGAGAAATACAATGGAGTTTGTCATTTTCTTCTCCAGCTTGTTTTACAGATATGGAAATTGAGTCAAACAGGCTAAGTGACTTACCTGGTTTCACACAGCTCATACATTACAAGAAGAGATTTGGAAGACTCAAGAAAATGAGTCTTCTTGACACCAGACCTGGCACTCTATTCACTGTACCAAATAGTTTCTATGATAGATACACACATACATACATACATTCACGCATCTGGCTCTATCAATTATTGATCTATTGACATATAGTGTCTATGTCTTTCTACCTATCTGTTGGGTTAGGGAAACACTGGGTTCGTAAAACAGAGTGCAAGTTTAGATGGACAAAAATATAGGATCTGATAGAAGTTATTAGCATATCAGTGTAAATTACAAGTATGAGACAGTATGTCTCAAGGGAATTTGCACATTAAATCTGATTTTGTTGTCTGTTGAGAGTGTGACAAGTATTTAAATTGGATAAGTACTGCTAACCGTTATCACCACAAATCCCTCAATCTCTAACATTGCAACATTAGTCTCTTAACTAATTCTTCCCTCCTTGCTTCTACAATTTTTCATTTTCAATTTATCCTAGACTAGAGTCAAGATTATCTCACTTAAGCTTAGGTATAATATTATATTATATAATATTATGTATTATAATAATATTATAATCTACAGATCTGGGTTTGAATCCAGCTCTTCTGCTTCTCACTAATCCCTTTACATGTGCCCTTGAAACCATCCTTTCCTTTCTTCTCTCTCAATTTATAAATTTCTACATACATTATCCTACTGCTTTCCAACATAGGCAAGTATTTTTCATTAAAAGAATAATAAAGTTTTACTAGATACCATCTCTTGAATTTAGTGTGTTGTATCTCTCCTCCCTTTGTCAGGCAAACTATTTGAAAAAGCTGTTTCCTCTCATTTACTTTTCAATTTTACAATCTATATATACATATACACATATATATGCATATATATATGTATACATATGCATGTTCATATACATATATATGTATATGTTTGTGTGTGTACATACACATGTGTATTCATCTTTTGTTGCCAACGAAGACCATGCCATCAGAGAAATGATGATATGACTTGCACTTGACTTTGTTTATGAGTGAAGGAGGGCTGTGCAAGTCACCAGCCTCACTTCTCCTCCAGAGTCATCTGAATCCAGTGATTAGATATTCATCAGGATGACTGGAGATGACCCAGGATGAGGCAACTGGGGTTAAATGACTTGCCCAAGGTGACACAGCTAGTGGGTGTCAAGTGTCTGAGGTGAGATTTGAACCCAGGTCCTCCTGACTCCTGCACTTGTGCTCTATCCATTCTACCACCTAGCTGCCCTATATCCACATGTATACACATATATACATAGGCACACACACATTCATATACACACACACATATATTTGCATACCTATCTCTAGCTATTTATACATGTACACATACATATACATATATGTATATATGCATATGTGTGTGCATATGCATGCATTCATGTATGAATATACTTGCCTGTAATGCCAACATGATATTCATAACACCTAATACATATAACACCTATCAATATGCAGGTACAATTCTGAATCGTGAAATGCAACAGACTCTCCACATGGAAGACAGAACCAAAACATTTATTCAGACACCAGAAAAGTCAAATCTATCATAGTAACAAAGAAATCTATATACAATAACAATGCAGGGGCAACACCATCCCAAGCTTTCCCTTTATTAGGCTTCCCACAAACCAGCTCCTTTAAACAAATCACAAACATGCTCTCCCACTCATGCTGGTTGCTGCCTTTCCCAGCTCTGATTGCTCTCTGACTAACTTCCTCTCATGTCTGTTCTAGCTCTGCCTCTTCCTGCTCCACCCCTTCTTGTTTCATGTAACATACACTCATATAACTCGGGATTCCTTGTGACTTAAGCAATTCACATGGGCCTATTAATAGATGGGAAAGATCTCCCCTTTAAGCAAAAATGCATTAACAATACAGTACCCCATTAGAATCTAATTTCTTTGTAATGAGGAATTTCTTTTTTTTCACATTCTTATTGTGCCTAGCAAGGTGCTTGATACACAGTAAGTTTTGTTTCCTTCAAAAATGTCATGGTTTATTGTGTGCTATCTTTCCACTAATAGCATAGATAACTCTCTTTCTATAGGCCTTGCAAGAGAATTTTATAGTTTTTCCTACCAGAAAAAAAAAAAAAAACAACTCATTTTTTTTTCCACAGTAAAACTCTAAGTGAAAGGATCTTCTGAATTTAGCTAGCTTGTCCCCAGATGATAAGCACAGTTCATTATCAATCCAATACTCAAAGTTTAAACTCTCTGGGCATCAGATGCCTCTTCTTTAAATCATGGGTTTTAAGCTACGTGATAAAAGGTTCCTTCCAGCTCTAAAACTATTATCCTATTTTTCAAATTTGTTTTGTTTCTTTAGCTAAGTGACCCCTCCTAGAAGTTCTTTTCTATTCATACATACATAGTTGCACATATGAATGTGTATGTATATGCATGTGATATATGCTTATATAACACACATATACACATAGATGTGTGTGCATATATATGTATTCATAGGTGCATGTATGGATGGGCATGTGATATATTCATATGACACATATGCATACATGCATGTACATACATATATAAATATATGTATATATGCACATATATATATATGTTCTTTTGTTTGTTAGTGGGTGTATATGCATCCCTAAGTTTAAATCAATCCTGGGAGAACTTTATAGGTTGATTAAAATATTAATCCATCCCATGTTGCATCATAATTGGACAATTCTCTGCTTCCTGTAGCTCTCCATTCCCCTACCCACAACACATATATGCAACACACGCACACACATACACACACACATCCAGGAGGAGTTCTTACATCTCCTTACACATCTTTGATGAAAGCATTCCTTTTCCCTAGAATGCTTTCCTTGAACTTGTTAACCTGTTAGACTTCGTTGTTTAGTCATTTTTCAGTCATAGTTGACTCTTCATAATCCCTTTTGGTATTCTCTTGGCAGAGGTACTGGTGTGGTTTGTTATTTCCTTTTCAAAGTAATTTTACAGAAGAGGAAACTGAGACAAACAATGTTAAGTGACTTGCCCAGGGTCATACATCTAATAAGTGTAACAATCCAGATTTGAAGTCAGGTCTTCCTGACTGAAGGCCCGAGCTCTATGCACTGGGCTACCTCGCTGAGCATTTGAAAGGCAAATCTCCTTCAGGAGACTTTCTGTAACTCACCTGAAGGGACAAGATGACTTTGTTAACTCTAATCAGTTTTATTTAGCATATAGTACTATGGATTTTAATTATTTATGCAAATTGTGTTTTCCTTCAACTAAAATGAAATCTTTTTGAAAGTAGAAAATTTATTAATGATTCCCCACTTCCCAATGTCCCCATTAGATATTTGGTACACAGTAAATATTTAATGCTGATTGAATTCCTAACTATGCAGAAATTTTTTAGAAATTATGGAAATATATAATGCCAAAGTTAACAATTGAAAGAGTGTCTGACAGAATTAAAAGAGAACAAAACAGAAATGAAACTGATCAAAGAATTACTGAAAAGGGGAACCTGCTTATAATGGAATCACTGAAAAAAAAGCTGCAGACATCCAAAGTACAAATTGTTTTCAATGACAATAATATAATCACAGAAAACAAAATTATTTATGTGGTATTGATAAAAACTGGAAAGGATAGGGAAAGAATCATAGGACCCATTAGTAGGGACAGAAATCCTGAGGGCCTGGAATAAAGGGACGGAACTAGCAAGTTGATATATATTATTATGATTTTTAAGATCCAATAGAGCAATCAACTTCAAGGTTGATAAAACTCTCAAAGTTTACACAGGTAGAATTCCTACAATGGGTCAAATATTGACCTGTTTAAGGTCCCTACAAATTCCAAAATCCTTTGAATAATAGATAAGGTTTCCAAAACTGTAGAAAGTATCTGTGTTTTGCCAAGGCCATTTTGTGAAGCAAATAATAATTTGTAATGTCTGCCAAAATAAAGCTAAATATGACGACTGCAATATTCTATGATTCACAGTCATGCAGCACTTATTTTTTTTTTGATAGAAAGAAGCTCTAATTTCATCAATATGATGCATCTCCAGTGTGAAAAATCCTTGTAGCAGTTATAGTTATAAACAAATATTGAGAGTCTAAATGGATTACTGAAAAGTCTCACAGGAAAAATGAATAACTTATTCATGAGCACAAAGATAGTTTGTACCTAGCATTGCTAGAAACTATATATTCTTGATTAAATTGCTGTTCTTTCCTTTATGTTAATCAATATCTTGTCTACCATGCCATATTCACTGTTATATAGATAAAACTAGCAACATTATGTTGATTTTAAAGGTAGGGGAGTTGGGGCTTTCTTAAATGAAATTCTATTTTATTTCTCAAATGTAATGCACCCCCATTACTCTATTCTAATAAATGTTGATCTCAACTCATTTTCCATCCATAATGTCTGTAAAGCATTGCATATTGATAAGTCAACTTTCTGAGTTTTTCACCCAACTACATATCATAGTGTGGAAAACATCCATTTGGAGCATGGAAAATATGAAATACTGAAATATATTATAAGTAAAGAATTTCGTTGGAGAAAAGGCATAAAATAAATCATCAAAGGCATTTATAAGCAGGTAAGTAGGAGAGTGGACATGTAGAAAAAATGAGAGATAAGTGATGATTATACTGAGTTTGTAATTAATCTACATGAAATGTTTTAAAAATGTAGAGTTAGGACCAAAGCATGTTGACTAAACTTTGTGTAGGGGAATTATGGGAGGACATAGACAATAGTTACATAGGATGTGTGGATGCATTTTGATCTCCACTTTTGGAGATAGTAATCATTTTAAGGATATCCCTCCAATATTAAATTGATTAGTATTAATTATTCTTCATTGATTATCAGGATATTAGTAGCACTAATAACTCATATGTCACACACTCTAAAATTCATTTTCTCCAAAATACCCATATGAGTAAAGAACTGCAAGTATAGTTAAGCCCATTCCATGGAGGAGGAACATGGGACTCACAGAGCAGACCTACTGTACAGGCATTCTAACTAAAAAAGTGACAAAGTTAGGACTCCTGTCCAAGTCCCTTGATTCCATATTTAATGTTCTTTCTCTTATTTTAATGTTTCCTCTAAATAAAAACAGATTAAAAGTTCAAATACTATATTAACACAGAATCTAACACACTAAAATAGTTATCTACTATAAACAGTAAAGGTTATGCCAAAAAGGGAGTTATGGTATTATATGTGAGAAATAAACAGTATAATTCATCACATTAAGATGAAAATTGCAAGAATTGTGTGGTTATTTCAGGACGTTTTGTGAAGGTATTCAAAAAGTTCACGATCTATTCTTGATTAAAGTTATTTTTAAGGAGAAAACTTTAGTAGTTCAACTATGTTTATTAATGAAATAAAAAATGCTAAGGAAACATCTGGTGGTGGAAGGAATAGTGGGGGATGAAGAGATAGAGAAAGGTAGGGAGGAAGAGAGATGTTAAGTTTCTAAGTGCTAGAGATAGAAGCAATAACTATAATAGCTCCTGACTTGAGAATCTTATATTGTAAAGGAAAAAGGCAACATCTAAATGGGTACTGGAAGGGCACTATAATTTGGCCACCTAATTTCATGTATTTTATGTCATAATCTGGGCAACGTGCATTTTTATCTACTTTTAGCAACATTGATAGCTAAATTGATCCTTAAGGAATATGTCTCAGATACCATTCCCATGCCCTGCCTATGCTCAAAAATCTGTCTTTCTAGCTTGTTGCAATTATCAGAGCTTGTGCTATCATGATACAGCTTTAAATACACAAGAAATCACAATTTCTTGCTGATTGTCCTTTGTTTTTGCAGAAGATTATGATAGAATGGATGTGTTGCCATGACATTCAAGTGAATTGGGTTTAGGATATGGAGGGCCATGCAAAGTCAACATGCTCATTTTCTCCTCAAGAGCCATCTGGGTTCAGTGGCAAGATGTAGATGTATAGAGGGCTCCTGATGCAGTTGGAGATATTGGCCTTTTTAAGTTAAGGTCTTTCCCATATATCATTGAGTGAGGCAATGTCTATTCAGTAATTGATGCTATGTAAGAAATGAGGCAAAGAATCGCCTATTTTACCTAGTCAAAAAAAAATAGTCAATCTTGGAGCATAAGATCCTCAGGGTTTGTGGCCAAAACAGCATATCACAATAAGGTATTCAAGGAAAGTCTCCATTAAAAATCAGTGTTGAGAATGATGAATTAGTAAGATTTAATAATCACTCATGTTATGAACTAGATGCCATTATAATACTGACTGAAGTAGAAAAAAATAATCCCCACTCAAATAGTGTTGGAGATAAAGAAAGTAAAGAATAATCCCATCCACATTTTTAAAGAGTAACCTCTTGGTATTTTTATAATCTGTCTCCAAATTCTCAGAACTGTATGTATAGGAAAAAAGATTAAAATACCATTTTTGAATATAATATGATCATGTAACAATCAAATTCAAGGAAATCAACCAAAAAATTACTACATGTGATAAATGAATTCAAGAAAGTATCAGGGAAGGAGATAAATTTACAAAAAATTAATCCAACTCCAACACATGGTTGGGATTTTCGTTTAAAATAACAACAAAATCTGTGAAATATCTTTGTATTTACTTAACCTTGACCCACGTGATTACAAAGCCAATAGAAGAGGGGAGAGGAGAGGATCTATTTTCCTTCCAAAGAAGATTTCTCTATCATTTTTATTAATATTACTAATGATAATTATTAAGACCATGCCATCATTTTGCAACAATATGTGCCTAATCATATAATTATAAATTATATTATAATTGTTTTGAATCTTTGTTGTGATTTCATTGGTATAGAGATTTCCCCTTGAGGAAAAGCCTTCGGCCAATGCAAATTATCAACTCCTCTAGAAATTAAGGTACTTAAATATTGTTATATTACTAATAGAAGAAGAAATAATATTAGGTCAAGGACTTTTAATTTCATTTCTTTGAGAACTCTCTTTGATCCAGATCAAAAGCAATTCACACATTTTATGTTCACTTTCATACCTGTTCAAATGTCCCAGAATATAGTTTCTAGAATTCAATTTTCAAAAGAGAGTGAATTGTATCTGGCAAGATATAACTGATAAGACAAATAAGTATTTATGTTTGATGTAGTCAAACCCATGTTTAAAAACAGCTTATAAAGTGACAGTTATCCAATTTTCCCCTTTTCATAAATAAATTTTCTTGACAATGCTTTGTCTGCTTTCCCCAACTATACTAAAGAGACTACTTTCTTCTGCTTTGTGTGTGTAGTAGTGATTGTCACACATGTACTGCTGCTCCCAATGCTTCTAGCAATAGTAATCTTCTTGTTATACTGATTGCCTTTTTAATAACTACAGTAAAGGCAACATCAACAACAACAGTCATTGTGTTGTGTTTTTCAAGTGTTGCAGTCCATGTTACATAAATTAGCTCACATAGTCTACACAATAGCCCTGGGAGTTAAATACCACAAATGTTTTTAGCTTACATAGTCTACACAATAGCCATGAGAGTTAAATACTACAGATGTGTGAATAGTTTTGTTTTAACGATGAGAAAACTAAGGCTAAGAGATATTAGGGTCACAGAGAATTTATATGTTACCAGTTAAATTTTTGAGAAACAGATTGTTAGAGCTAAATAGAGTTTAGAATATAGAATGAGAGAATGTGGAGAGATTTGAAAAATAGTTATTCTAACTTTACTTGGTAGGTTCAATAAATTGACACACATCTATTAAGTATTTATTATGTACAATGAAATGTTCAAGCCATCAGGGATATAAAAAAATTAATTACAATAAACAAGCATAATAAAAACAAAAATTCTTTATAAATTTAATTAAATGAGCATTTATGAAATAGAGTTGTTAGAAAACCCTCCCAGACACGAGGGAATTTTTTTTTTACTAAGACACTATTCAGACCCTCATTGAGATTATAGACTAGTAGAAGGATAAGAAGCAAAATGTGAAAATTGAAATTTGCAATATTATCTGATTAAATCAATAGAGAATCATTGTATGGTATCAATTTGAAATCAGAAAACATTCAATCAAATCGAAAACAGATTTCAGATCTAAGTTGAGATTACTAGAAAAAAGTCATAATTGAAAGAATTCTCAAAGTGGGAATTTTATCCATAATATCAGTTATAAAGCCTTGAACCAATCCTATATCCATATGTAAAAAAAAGTTAACTTGGGTCCATATGTTATTCCACTTAGTATAATAAGTTCCATATTGGTTAAAGGAGTTAACGCAAAATCTATTTTAAAATATTATGAGAAGAAAATGTAATAGCACATTAATCTGAACTATGGAGGAGAGGTAAATTAAAATTAAATACTAAAATTTGAGTGTCTGTGAAAATGATTTATTTGAATCTATAAAATAATTTACATGATAACTCAAAATGTAATAAAATATGAGAAACCTAAGCAAACATGGTATATATATATATATATATATATATATATATATATATGTGTGTGTGTGTGTGTGTGTGTGTGTGTAAAACATTAATTTTTACAAGAAATTGAGTTCTGAATATTTACTCACCATATGTGTGTAAAATAATGTAGGCATATAAAGGGATCCAATTTTGATACTTCAAACAGTTCTGATTCCATCAGCGGAACTCTTCCTCCAATTCACTATCATTTAGTAGGATTTCATCAATTTCTGTGCTTGGAAAAACCATCACCTTTTGACAAGCTAGATAAGGAGCATAAAAATGTCTTCATCTA
This sequence comes from Potorous gilbertii, assembly GCA_028658325.1. Lineage (NCBI taxonomy): Eukaryota > Metazoa > Chordata > Mammalia > Diprotodontia > Potoroidae > Potorous > Potorous gilbertii. The sequence continues at coordinate 143,173,794 of CM053769.1, forward strand.
CCTTTAGGGTAACAGTGATGCAGAATATCCCAAAGTCAGTATCGAAATCTGTTTCTGAGTAACAACTACTAATGCTTGCATTTTACTGGTATAAAACTATTGATAAAGGGTCACCTCCACAAGACAGTGAGGCATTGGAGTGGGATGTTGGAGAGGACCAGATGTGTGTGATGGAGGTGGAAGAAATCTGTATTTGGAGTAAGACACAATGTAGGATCTACAATGTCCTGACTTTCTTTGAGAACTTGAATGAGTAGCTTAATGTAACAACTATATTTAGAATTCTTAGAATGCTGCTGTGGAGAAAATAACAATGAAAATTTATAGGATTAAACATATATGAACTGTACTAACAGAGTGCTATTAGATGGAGTCAGAAGACCTGAATACAAACCCTGCTTCAAACAATTACTAGTTGTGTGACTCTATGCAAATTACTTATTCCATATCCACATTAGTTTGTTCATCTGTAAAAATGGGTAAAATAATAGCACTTATCCCTGAAGGTTTTTTTAGAATTAACTATCTTACTGTACGTAGAGTACATTGGAATAAATAAATGGTTACTATATAGAAAATAGTTATTATCATTAAAATGAGGGAGAAAGTCCAAAATTTCTTCTAATGTTAACATCCTTTTATTTTTGGAAATTGATTTTAATCTTACTGCGAGTTGTTTTAGAGCACTGTGTCTCTATTATCACCTCATTATGAACCATTTTAAAGTGATAATAGAGTCAGGCTTGAGTTCTTAGTTGGCTGAGTAGCTGAACAGCTACCTGCTAACATTCTATGAAATTGAATGAGATAACATCCAAGATAGGTAAATTCAAATAGAAGGTTGTGGAATTCTCTAAGCATAGAAAATTCCACCATTTAAAGGGAACAAATATAGAAGAAGGGGAAAAAAAAACCTTGAAACTATTTATTTGTTCTATTAATAATTTTCAAAATCTGGCTACAATTCTTTATCTACCACTAACTCACAGGATAGCCTAGGGAAGATTACTTATGTTTTATGAATCTCCATTTCCTCACATATGAAATTTTGATATTGGGCAAATATCTGACACATGTTACACTTTTATTTTAAGTTTACAAATTTCACTCATAGGATATAGCAGAAAGATCATAAGTTATTGAATCAGAAAATTTGTATCTGAATCCAGTTTTGACAGTAACTAGCAGTAAGCCCTCAGGCAAGTGACAACCTTTCTAAATCACTTACCTTATGTGTTAAGTAAAAGATTCTACTATATGAACTATGAAATTCTTTCCAGGACAGTAAGTAGTACATAGTCAAGAAGATATCCAGCTAATAACAGATAAATTATGCACACAAATTATTACAATGAAATGGAACATGAATGTGTAAGAGATGTAAAAACTGAAAATGAAGAGAATTCCAAAAGAGGAACTATTAGATGATTTCTCAAAGGAGAAAACCAATATAATCAATCAAGACTTCAGATGATCATCATTTTTCTCTGTCAAGAATCTCTCTTAAGCTCAAGATAACTGAATGATCTACAGATGTATCACGTAACACCTTGTATGATTTCACACATTCCACTTCTGTCTGAATCCAGTTTTCTTCATCTATCAAATGACTGAGTTGACCTAGAGAATCATAGTCTATTGGAACTAAAATGGATCCTATAAATCATGTTTTCCAGTTCAAATGTTCTATCTACATCGTGATTTTGCCGAGGGAGACATACACGGATGGCAATATCCTAGAAAACAAAGCTATTCTATTTCTTTCTGGCTTCCTCATCTCTTCAGTTGTTCTGGTTTATCTGCTATGTATTTGGCACTGGTTTGGAATAGGTAACCCCTTCTTCACAAAAATGACCCTCATTCACCAGATGATGGCATGAGAACTGGACTATAAGACACACTGGTGGTCTGAGGGATAATGCCATCCTTGGGCCGCAGGCTGAAGAAAGATGGTGGTAGTGATGGTAAAGGTGGTAAAGGTGGTAGTGATGACCTGAACTGCAAAGAATCTGCTGCTTCCTATCTCACTCTCATAGTAATCTCTTCCTATTTAAATAATTAAATTCTAGTTGCCTGAATGAGTAGCCTAGGGTGGAAATCAGATCTCAGAAGCCCATTGTGGATGATTAATATCATGATACACCACCTTTCTGTAGGCTTGAGGAAAGCAGTGGATAAAGTACTTTAGACTGCTTATGGCACTATAGTGTTCAAGTGTTAAATGGGCATGCATATAAACTATTTACATACATATTTACATGCCTGTTACAAATATATTTTATTAATCTAATTGTTATCAGAAAGTTTTATCTGAAGTCTTGTGTCATCAAGGTGACCTTGCATTCTCAAAGGGTTTTCCAGAGGATAATGAACTCTAAAAATTATCTTAGATGAGTTATTTAATCTCCCTGGACCCTAATTCCATCAACTGTAACATGATGTGGTTGAAACAGATGGAATCAGATGTTTATTCCATATCTAGATTGATGAGCATGTAGTTTAAGTCCAGTAGACTCCAAAGGCTTTGTCCATGGATTGACAGTAGGCTATAATTTTCCTTTTAAAGGACAAGTCAGTCTTAATTTGAAGATGCTTATTATCAGATTTGTGTCAGAGTGATTTTATTGGGGGCGGAGCCAAGATGGCAGAGTAGAAAGACTCACATTTGCTAGCTCTGAATCCACAGCCCATAGATTTCCTGTAAAAAGAACTCCTGACAAATTCTGGAACAGTGGAAGCCACGCAGAAACACAGTGAAGGAGATTTCCATTGCAGAGAGCCCTGAAAAACCGACCGCAAAGGTACCCCAGACGAGAGCAGAGCCCTGCCCCGGCCACTTGGCACTGAGAGGAGCGAGCAGAGCCCAGCAGGCTTCAGGGACCGTAATCTCCCGCGGCCTCGAAGGTCCTTCCACCCACAGACGCACAGGTCAGTGAGAGAGACGAGCTGAGAGGGGAGTGGGGTATCTCCGGGACTCGAACCACCTCGGGAGGCCACCACTGCGGCAGAGGCTGAGGCAGCTCAGCCAGAGGCTCCAGGAGCAGGAAGGAGCTCTACTGCAGCTCCAATACAAAAGATCTCTGCATAAACCTCCTGAGGGAACTGAGCCTGAGAGGTGGCCCTGCCCCCACCTGAGAAACAGCAGATAAGCTGCCATTGAAGAGCAGTCAGGCATGCCGCCAAAAGCCCTGAGGCTGGGGAGCAGCATTTGAATCCCAGACCCCAAGCACTAGCTGGGCAGACCTAAGCTGGGGTGGAGAGGACTCTCAGAAGTCAAGTAAGTGGCTGGGAAAATGCCCAGAAAAGGGAAAAAAAATAAGACCATAGATGGTTATTTTCTTGGTTACCAGATGATTGCGCCATTCCTCTCTGACAACAAAGAGATTTGCTTACCATCAGGTAAAGACATAGGAGTCAAAGCCTCTGTATCTCAAATATTTTAAATAGATACC
>CM053769.1:143177745-143225010 GCA_028658325.1 Potorous gilbertii
GCGGCCGCTTCCCAGGGGGTCCGAGTCCCAGAGATCCCCCGCTCCCCTCTCAGCCCGTCTCTCTCACTGACCTGTGCGTCTGTTGGGGGTGGGACCTTCTGGGCCGCCCGGAGATTGCAAGTGTAATATCATTAACAAGTATTCAGTCTATTTCTTCTTGAACATATCTAATCACGTGGAACTCCATTCTACAGGTTGCTGTTTTCTCATCCTGGAATTTTTCTCGTTACTTATGGTCATCTTACTATGGAACATCCATTCATTTCTAAGCCCCCTTTCTCCCCTTGCTAAATACCTTCTAGTACCCTCATTCTGAGAAAAGGCCAAAGATAGCCATTCTTCATTTCCTTTCCTATCTGTTTCTGACTTTTCAAACTTCACCACTCTATGACACTGTCCTCCAAATCACTACACTGAGCTTCTCAGTTCATTTTTATACATTCTTTCCCAATTCCCTATTAAAATATAAGCTCCTTGAGGGAAGTCACCTTATTTTACTTCTATTTCTATCCCCAGTACTTAGCATATTCAAAGGCATATGGTAAGTACTTAATAATTTCTTGTTGACTGATTCTTGAAGAGTAAAAGCCTTCTATTCGAATTTTGCATAGTTTAGTAAGTAGATTTTTAAAAATGTTTTGCTATGCTGTAATTTGCTATTTTTTAAACTTCCACCTATTGATTCAGGAGCAGTGACATTCCAGACCTAGGTTTTCCCAGACACTGACTCTAAACTTGGGTGAAATCCTCTCAATTTTCAGACTTTCCCTGTGGAAGAGTTGCCTTGATTCAAGAGTTAAATGAGTCAGCATTCATCTTCATTCTCTATATCTAGCCAGTCTTAAATAGTGCCTCCTCTTTTCCAATCATCCATTTGAAAATCAGTCTTGTTATCTCAAGTACTTAGTTGATCTTCCTGTCTACTTGTAGCTGTTTTCATACATGTGTTTCCACCTCTTGCTCAGGAAAAAGGATCAAATTACTACTATCATTGCTACTAGAAAAAGAGGTTAAGAAACTCCTCAATGGAGACATTAGAGCTCCCTTTTCTGTCCAATACTCCCTGCGTCTTGTCTGATTTATCTCTCCAATAGATCCTTTAGGGCAACCATTATGCCACTTATTTATGGTCCTTGAGAACAGTCACTTTATTTAGGGTTTTGATTCTTCCAACTATCCTATAATGCAGGCACTAGAACTATTTGTAACCATTTAATATCACAGATATTACAAAATGTACCTGTCATTAACTAATCAGAAAGGCTTTACCTAGGTCTCTTCTGACTAGGTTTAAAATTATTTTGAATATACCATGTGACCTACTGTATATATTGATCAAAGTCCTGTCTAATAATTTCTGTTTTGTAGATGAAAATTTTGCTGGACATAGGATAGGGTAGCAATGCTCACATTAAGAATATATAACCTTGGTGTCTTTGATGAAAGTTTCTTTTTGAATGATAGAAAGACCTATGTCAAAGCCCATTTCCTGAGGTAAAGCAACCCCTTTCAGATCTAGCCAGATACAACCCAAGTTGCTTTAAAAGGTGAGAAGAAAAGGATTCCTCATGCCCATTTTCCTCTTTCTTTCTATAGTGCCCCTTAACTTTGACATCATTCTTCTGAAAAGACTAGTGAAAAATAGTTGTTTCAACCCCAGTTGTCATCCCTCTCCCTCCTATATTATGTCTATTCCTGGTTCCACAGTTTACCTTTAGACATTTTACTTCAAATAATTTGTGATACTATCTGTCTGAGTCTTCCCTCCCCTGTCATATATTATAAACTGTGCATGACTTGTATATTAGTTTCACAAGATACTGTTAACAATATATCTATCCCTTGAAACAGAGGACACTAGATTTGGAGAAACAGGATTTTGAATCTACAATTTGCTATCTGTAGGACCTTGGTCTAGTCACATAACATCTCTGAATCTCAGTTTACTTATCAGCAAAATAATGTAGTTGGACTATACAGACTTTTATGGACTTCATGAAATGACCTAGGGTTCAACCTTTTGTTAAAAAGTCTCTTCACACTTCAGATGGTTGATCTTCAGACAAATAGCACAGAGACATGGTTTGTCATGAAGACCTTTCTTGATAGTTTTTCATCACTGCACACATTTTACCAGCATAACATTCAAGAAGCCAAGGTCAGGCCTATGCCTTGAAGAATCTTTGCTAAACTTTAGTGCAGATACATTAATAGAAATGGAATTGATCATAGGCCATTTATTGGAGTCTTTCCCTGTATATGCTAAGGAATATTCTTTCCGGTTTCTCTGACAATTTAAAGTTAGGTTCCAGCCTAACTTTTGAGGGTAGTTTCTGATTGATCTCCTTAGTGTACATCATGTCAATTACAAACTAACCCACTTGTTATACCCTATACAACACTCTTACTCATACCTCTTCAATATTACATACTGTATCATCTAGGCCTGAAATATGACTTCACTTCATGTTCACCTCTAAGAACATATAGTTCACTTTAAGTATCACCTAAATTTCTGTCTCCTTAAAGAATCCCTCTTTGATTCCTCCAGTTGTTGGTGCCCACACCTGGAATATTATTGTATTTATTTGTGTGTGCGTGCATGTACGTATGTGTATATGTATACCTTAATAATACTCATATTCTTTTATCTGTAAAAGTTTATATACTCAGAATATACTTATTTTAAGAATAAGGGCTCATTCTTAATTATGTTTTTAATTTGTTGACCCAGGCACTACAAAAGTATTTGGGGAGGGGCAGAGCCAAAATGGTGGAGTAGAAAGACACAAATATGCAGGCTCTCCCCACACAGCCCATAAAATACCTGTAGACAGGGACTCTCAACAAATTTTGGAGAAGCAGAAGTGGAGAACAACAGAGTGGAGATTTCCAGCCCAGGGTGACCTGTAAGGCCCACAGGACATGTCTGTTGCACTGGACGTGGAGTGGAGTCCAGCCCAGGTTTGGTTGCACTGCACTGGCACAGCTGTGGGAGGAGGACACCTCGGGGCAGAATCTCCAGTTGCAGCAGCAGTGGTCCACATATCCCTCAACCCACAGGCATCAAAGGTCAGGGACAGGACTCTTTCAACTGGATGAGAAGGGAGAAGGGCCTTCCCATAGGTCTGACCTTAGGCAGCCACCACAGAGGCCACATCAGGCAGGCAGCAGCAGCACCTACAGCCACCCACAACCATTGTTGAATAGCAAAACCACTGGGGGCACTGAGAAGCTGATTCTTACCTCAGCCCTGTGTAGACACCCTGAGGGAGCTGACCTTTATCGCACACCAAAATGTAGCAGAACTGGAGGCCAGATGGCTGTGGAGAGGTAACTGCTAAAATTCTGGGCACAAAAATCCTTTACTGCTCCCAGACCAGTGTACACATTTGATTGTGCCAACTTAGAGAAACTGAGATCTTACAGATACCCAGAGTATACTCTACTCTAGACAAAGGACACAAAAGTCAATAACTGGTTGGGAAAACGCCCAAAAAAGGGAAAAAAGTAAGACTATAGAAGGTTACTTTCTTGGAGAACAGATATCTTATCCCATCCTTTTGGATGAGGAAGAACAATGCTTACCATCAGGGAAAGACATAAAAGTCAAGGTTTCTGTATCTCAAACATCCAAAATAAATATTCAATGGGCTCAGGCCATGGAAGAGCTCAAAAAGAATTTTGAAAATCAAGTAAGAGAGATGGAGGAAAAACTGGGAAGAGAAATGAGAGAGATGCAAGAAAGCATGAAAAGTGGGTCAACACCTTGCTAAAGGAGACCCAAAAAAATGCTGAAGAAAATAATATCTTTAAAAATAGGTTAACTCAATTTGTTAAAGAGGTTCAAAAAGCCAGTGAGGAGAAGAATGCTTTAAAAACAGAATTAGCCAAATGGGAAAAGAAGGTTCAAAAAGTCACTGAAGAAAATACTTCTTTATAAATTAGAGTAGAGCAGAAGGAGGCTAATGACTTTATAAGAAACCAAGAAATCCCAAAACAAAACCAAAAGAATGAAAAAATGGAAGATAATGTAAAATATCTTGTTGGAAAAACAAGTGACCTGGAAAATAGATCCAGGAGAGACAATTTAAAATTATGGGACTACCTGAAAGCCATGATCAAAAAAAGAGCCTAGACATCATCTTCCACTTATGTCAGTGTGACTACATAACATCACTATAGTGAAAATATGCTCAATAGGAAAGTATATGTCAAACCTATACAGAATTATATGCTGTCATGGGGAGGGATGGGGTAGTGGGGGAAGTTGTGGGGGTATAAAATCTTAATTTTAAGGAAGTGATTGTAGAACATTTATAAATAAATAAAATAAAAATGAAAAAAAAAAGAAATTATCAAGGAAAACTGTCTTGATATTCTAGAACCAGGGGGCAAAATAAATATTCAAGGAATCTATTAATCACCTCCTGAAAGAGATCCAAAAAGAGAAACTCCTAGGAACATTGTGACCAAATTCCAGAGTTCCTGGTTCAAGGAGAAAATATTGCAAGCAGTTAGAAAGAAACAATTCAAGTAGTGTGGAAATACAATCAGGATAACACAAGATCTAGCAGCTTCTATGTTAGGGAATTGAAGGGCATGGAATAGGATATTCCAGAAGTCAAAGGAACTAGGACTAAAACCAAGAATCACCTACCCAACAAAACTGAGCACAATACTTCAAGGGAAGAAATGGTCTTTCAATGAACTAGAGGACTTTCAACAATTCTTGATAAAAAGATCAGAGTTGAAAAGAAAAAATTGACCTTCAGACACAAGAATCAATAGAAGCATAAAAGGGTAAACAGCAAAGAAAAATCATAAGGGACTTACTAAAGTTGAACTTTTTACATTCCTGCATGGAAAGACAATATTTGCAACTCTTGAAATGTTTCAGTATCTGGGTAGTTGGTGGGATTACACACACACACACACACACACACACACACACACAAACACACACACACTCACACACGAGAGAGAGAGAGAGAGAGACAGAGAGCACAGAGTGAATTGAATAGGATGGAATCATATCTTAAAAAATAAAATTAATCAGTGAGAAATATATTGGGAGGAGAAAGGGAGAAATGAAATCAGGCAAATTATCTCTCATAAAAGAGGCAAGTAAAAGACTTTTCAGTGGATGGACAAAGGGGAGAGGTGAGAGAGAAAGCGTGAAGCTTACTCTCATCACATTCAACTCAGGGAAGGAATAAAATACACACTCATTTTGGTATGAAAACCCATCTTACAATACAGAAAAGTGGAGGAGAAAGGGATAAGCAGGGTGGGAGGATGATGGAAGGGAGGGAAATTGGAGGAGGGAGCAATTAGAATTCAACACTCTTGGGGACAGGTAGAATCAAAAGACAGAATACAGGAAATGGGGAGCAGGATAAGATGGAGGGAAATATAGTTAGTCTTACACAATATGACTATTATGGAAGTCATTTACAAAACTACACAGATATGGCCTATATTGAATTACTTGCCTTCAATGCATTGATTGTTCTGGTACTGACCAAAATGTTTGTGCAAAAGTTAAATGGAGAACTCAGCACATGCTATATTACATTACTGTTATCCTATGTTTGTAACTAGACTGTAATTTCCTGAATAGTTACTATCTCTTCCTATGTTCTCAATCCCTCAGATTAGAAGAGTTTGCCCATTTTTTGTAAACATAAAATGAAATAAAATTACCATTCTAACTATTATTCCATTCTACATCATACTATGAGTCACAATATTTAAAAATGGAAAATTCCTTAGACATCCTATAGCCCTAAGACTTCAATTTCACAAACAAAGGAAGAAACTGAGGCCAAGAGAGGCTTATTCTTTCCCTGGTTTCTTTTTTAAAATTAATTAATTTAATTCTTTCCCTGGTTTCTTTTTTAAAATTAATTAATTTAATTTTGGTTTTCAATATTCTACAAGTTTTTGAGTTCCCAATTTTCTCCCCATCTCTCTCTTCCCTCACCATCCCAACATGACATGTATTTTGATTACCCCTTCCTCAGTCTATTGTCCCTTCTAACTCCCCCATCCCCTTATCCCCTTATCCCTTATTTTTTGGAAGACAAGATAGATTTCTATACTCCATTGCCTATATATTTTATTTCCCAGTTGAATGTAAAAACAATTTTTAACATTTATTTTAAAACTTTGATTTCTAAATTCTTTTCATTCTTCCTTCCCACCACCCTCAATGAGAAGGCAAGCCATTTAATATAGATTATACATGAGCAATTATGCAAATCACTTCCATAATAGTCATTTTGTGAAAGACAAACATTATCTCCCTCCATACTATCCTGCCCCCCACCTTAATCTACTTTCAGCTTTGACCCTATTCCTATTCAAGAATGTTTGCTTCTGATTACCCCCTTCCCCAATCTTTCCTCCTTTCTATCTTGCCTCCTCTTCCCCCCACCCACTTATCCCCTTCTCCCTTACTTTCTTGTAAGGTAAGACAAGCAACTGTGTGTGTATGTTACCTTTTTAGCCCAAATCTGATGAGAGTAAGGTTCACTCAATCTCTTTGGATCTCCCTTCTTCCCCACCTTTGTGAAACCTTTTCCTTGCCTCTTTTGTGAGAGATAATTTTCCCCATTCTATTTCTCTCTTTCTCCTCCCAATAAATTCCTTTCTCACCCCTTAATTTACTTTTTGTAGATATGATTCCTTTATATTCAACCTATCTTGTGCCATCTATCTATCTATCTATCTATCTATTATCTATCTATCTATCTTCCCTCCAATTGCCCTAATAATAAGAAAGATCTCATGAGTTACAAATATCACCTTTCAATGTAGGAATGTAAACAGTTCAACATTAACAAGTCCCTTATGGTTTTTCTTTCCTGTTTACCTTTTCATGCTTCTCTTTCTTCTTGTATCTAAAAGTCAAATTATAAATTCAGCTCTGGTCTTTACAGGAAAAATGCTTGAAAGTCCTCTATTTCATTGAAATTCCCTTTTCCCCCCAAAGTATTATACTCACTTTTGCTGAGTGCTTGGTTTTAATTCTAGCTCTGCTGACCTCCAGAATATCATATTCTAAGCCCCTCTGTCCCTTTACGTACAAGCTGCTTGATCTTGTTCTATCCTGATTGTAGTTTCACATTACTTGAATTGTTCCTTTCTGACCACTTGCAATATTTTTTCCTTGACCTCAGAACTATGAAGTTTGGCTACAATATTCCCAGGAGTTTTCCTTTTGGGATCTGTTTCAAGAGCAAATCTATGGATTCTTTCAATTTCTACTTTCCTTTCTGGTTCTAGATTATCAGGGCCGTTGTCTTTGATAAGTTCTTGAAAGATATTATCTAGGCTCTTTTTTAAATCATAGCTTTCAGGTAGTTCAATAAATTTTAAATTATCTCTCCTGGATATATTTTCCAGGTCAGTGGTTTTTCAGTTTTGTTTTATAGTGTCGTGATTTCTCATAAAGTCAGCTGCAATTTGTTTCATTATAATTTTGAACAAATTATTTTCTTCTATGAGCTTTTGGACCTCCTTTTCCATTTGGCAATCCTACTTTTTAAGGCATTCTTCTCCTAACTGACTTTTTGGACTTCTTTTGCCATGTGAGTTAGTGTACTTTTTAAAGTGTTATTCACTTCAGTATTTTTTGGGTATCCTTTAGCAAGCTGTTGACTCATTTTTCATGATTTTCTTGGATCACTCTCATTTCTGTTCCCAATTTTTCCTCCACTTCTCTTACTTGATTTTCAAAATCTTTTTTGATCTCTTCTGTGGCCTGAGACTAATTCATGTTTTTCTTGGAGGCTTTTGATGTAGGAATTTTGATTTTGTTTGCTTCTGGTTATATGTTTTGATCTTCTTTGTCTTCAGAGTAAACCTCTATAGTATAACTTCCTTTCTCTCTGTTTACACATCTTCTCAGCCAAATATTTGACTTTTTAATTCTTTATCAAGGCAGAGTTCTGCTTCCATTGGGGGTGGATGTGAGTGTGAGTATACTGTCCTAGGCTATAGGGGTTTTGTATCAACTGCTTGATCCCCCACCCTCTATGGGCCCAGAGCTCCCTGAAGCTCCTGCTGCTCCTGTTATACCTGCTGCTACTGGCATAGTCTCCTCCTCCACTCTGGGGCTGATGCCAGACCCTGTCTCCCAACCATAGCCCTCCCCCTACTCAGGTGTGACAAAGATTTCCCACTAATCTTCTATGCTATCTTTGGTGTTTGTGGATTGAGAAGTTTGAAAACTGCCACAGCTGCCAGTGATTCAGTCCCCTGAAGCCTGCTCCAGTCCTGTCTGTGCTGGCACAGTCATTGCCAGACTGAGCTCTATTTTGCTCACGCCCAGCCTGGTGCATTAGATGCTTTCTATTGATTTTTCAGTCAGGCTGCAGCTGGATATTTGTTTTACTCCGTTATTTTGTGAGTTCTGTAGCTCTAGAATTTATTTAAGTCATTTTTTTCACAAGTATTTGTTAGGGTTTGGGGGGAGAGTTCAAACATGTTCCTGCTTTTACTCTACCATCTTGGCTTTGCCCTCCACCCTGGTCAAATATAAGAAGCACTGGCTTGGCTATTAAAAAGTAAATGTTTCCATTTCGTAAATATTTAGAAACCTTGGTTACCGTAGGTGGTTTGTACAGATTTGATCAACATGACATCTACGTGATATGGAAGTTGGCCCCCAAACTCAATTTGAGGAATCTCCATATACATGCTTCTCACTTTGTCCCTATGAGTCTGTTAAAAATTTAGAGGAAACTGTTTCATGGTATTGATTTTCACATATGCAGAATATATTTCCCAATTCCAAAGGTCTGTTTGGAATCATTTTCTTTTCATTCAGTTAATTATCAGTACTGTGAAAGCCTGAGGCACAACAGATTGAAATAGAAGGTTTTAATTTTAGGGGAAGTATCTATACATTTTGATGTAAATAAGATTTCTTACATTGAGTCCATACTAATGATAGTCAGAATATTTCTTGAGATATATTCTTGAGAGATATATTCTCATGTTGATCAACTCTTGGCAAGTCAAGAAGAAATAGAAGAATCATTGATTTTTTTCTTGTATTGAAGAAATTTCTTGACTCACCACCCACATATTATTACACCCACTAGATTTGCTTCTAATCTTTTAATAAACTGAGTTAGTGATTTCTGCAAATGACTTCTGAGTCTAATCCCACATAAGAATACAGTGCTGCAGTAGATTAGGAGAGAGGCACATTTTTCAATATTTATCTCAACTTCTCCCCAAAGTTGAATTTAGTTTTGATTATTCACAACATGACACAACACTTTCAGAAGGTGAAATTTGTCATGTGAAACTTATAACTTTTCAAATAATACTTCACAATTGCAAATTGGATTTGCATATGTGGGTGCCTTAATTTTAGCTGACATTTCTCATCAATGTCTGATCATCTCTTCATCTTATAGCTTAATATATAGATATGAGAATTGTTTCAAATATAATTTCTTAGAGAAAACAATGAAGTTGAATTCTTCACAGGTTCAAAGAAACAGGTCAGCTGAAAAAATGAAATAAGTTAATTTTCCAGCAGTGTAGATAATATAGTCAATATTTGTGAGTTTTAGGTAAAATTTGTTAATATCAGTTTGCCCTGCATGATTGTAGTGATTTAAGGTTGATGGTGGGTGGGAGGGAAGAGTTAAAGGTCACCTGTGCCCATTGATAGGCCTCAGTACCTTTTTTTAGTTTCTATTGAGTCATTGGGTAAAAGAGTTCTGCCTTCCAGCTCTGAAAAGTGTATAAATACTCTGAGGTGAGGTTTTTCTTTGGGATTTAGCTTTTGGAAGAAGGTTTGTGTGCCAGAGGAAGCTGGGTAGCCACTTAGGAGCCCTCTGGCTATGAAAACCCAGATAGATGTTGTTGCTTATCTCTGTGGTAATGAGATAGATACATAGATACATAGATACATAGATAGATATATATAGATATATCTATACATATAGTCAGACAGTTGAAAAAGATTGCCTGTTGGTCCTTCTTTTTGTAATTTCTGCTTGCAATTTCTGTTTGTATTTTCTCTGAAGTTCAGGATGCTGACTTTTCCCCCTGAACTAAGTGAATGATATAGGCGCTTGATTAAAATGATTATTGAACCCTCAAAAGTCACTGTCTTTTCAGAAAAAGATATTAGAAAAAGCAGATCTAAGAACCTATACAGCAAGCCCTACTGCATATGCTAATGTCCTTGCTCTTACAATGATATCCTCCAATGAGTAGATTTTCATTTGTAGCTTTAATATGTCAACTTGGGTATTTTTGTCATGTTTTGTTGTTTCGCTTTTGCTTTTAGTTTTAGTTTCCTTATCTTGTATTCAATGAAGTTCATGCAGAAGTGATCTTTGGACAGACTGATATCCAATCAGTGCATATGCTTAGTGTTTGATTTATTATTGTCATTTTAATTTTATTCTTTGCTACATTTGTTCTATATAGTATAGATAGAAATAGTCTGTAAGTCATTATCCTTTTTTGTTTTCTTTTCTATTTAGATTTCTAGGGAATATTATATGGTTACATATATATGTATATATATATGTGTGTGTGTGTGTGCGTGTGTGTGTGTGCATGTGTGTGTATATATATAGTGTGCATGTGTGTATGTGTGTATATATATGCACACATATGTGTGTGTGATGTTGACATTCCTTCTAAACTCGCTGAAAATGTCCTTAGTGCAAGTTCAATAGTATTTAAAAAGACTGGGAAAATATATACACCTTCATGGTCCCACATGAATTTTCTTTTATTCTACTACATTTTGAAATTTAAAAAGCTTGTCATTCCAAGTAACATAGAGTACAGGAGTATGGGACATGACAATATCTACTTAAATACTATTGTTATTTGTTGTTGTCTTGGATTGATATTATTTCCAAGATATTGTGGGTAATGGCTTGCTCTCTTATAATGCATTAGTCTAATGAGGGTTTTTGAGAATAACAGGAAATGACAAGACTTGTATCCAGAGAATAGAGATCAGTTATCTGTTGTTCTATGATAAACACATAGTTTTTTACATAATATTTACATACCCCCAATATATTAAAAACAATTTTCAACATTCATTTTGTTTTATTTTGTTTTTAGTTCCAGATTCTATTTTTATCTCCACCTCTCCCCCACTTTACTGAGATGGTAAGCAACCCAACATATGTTATACATGTATAATCATATGAAACATTTCCACGTTGGTAATTTTATGCAAGAAGACTCAAGCAGACAAAGAAAGCAATAAAGAAACTGGAAAAAAACAGTAGCATTGAATCTATAGTCAGATAACATCAGTTTTCTCGACCCTGGAGGCAGAGAGAATTTTTCAACATGAGTCATTTGAGAATGTCTTGAATCACTCTATTGCTGAGAACTACCAAGTCATTAGCAGTTATTCATTGTACAATATTGCTGTCACTGTATACATTGTTCTCTTGCTTCTGTTTATTTCATTTTGTTTCAGTTCACATATTTCCAAATTTTTCTGAAATCATAATGCTTGTCATTTCCTGCAACATAATGATATTCCTTTAAAATCACATACCACAACATGTCCAGCCATTCCCTAATTGATGGGCATTGCCTCAACTTTCAAATCTTACCCATCATAAAAAGAACTACTATAAATATTTTTGTATAAATAGATTTTTTTTCCCTTCTTTTGGAGAGATAGTGAACTTAGATGTATAATTCTAGCAATGGAATCACATCTTTTAAAAATACATTTTATTGCTATGTTTTTGTCTTGATATCACCAATATTTGCTAATATATTCCTTTTCTTCTCAAAAAGTACAATCCTTAAAATAATTAATAAAAAAAATCACTGAAACTAGCCACTGCATCAAAAAAGTCTGGCATAAAAAAAGTATGAGAAAAGTGGTTCCTTGTATCTCTTCATTATGGTAAAGTTTGGTAATTATAATTATATTGTTTTTAATTGTGTTGTAACTTCTCAAATTTCTGTTATTGTAGTCATTCTGTATACTGGTTTGCTTTTAGTTCTGACTTTGCTTCATATCACTGCAGTGAAAATTTCTCATTCTGTTGTCTTCCTTATAGTCATTGTTTCTTATATTAAAGTAACATTCAATTACATTCATGTACAACAATTTATTTAGCCATTTTCCAGAAGACTTCAATCTAATTTGCTTCCAATTCTGTATTACTACAAAACTTGCTACACTAAATATTTTGGTGCATGTGAAGGCTTAAAAATCATTGATCTATGAGGTCATATCTTATTAGATTCCAGGAAATGTTAAAACTTCAGATTATTTCCAATAAAATAATCTCATTATTTTATCACTTCTTTTCATATAATTGTCTTTTTTAAATGTTTTTTGATGGAAATGGGTTAACAACATGTCACTATCTTGCTACAATCATTCTATATTCAATTTTTGTGGACATAGGTGAATGAAGTCACTGTTTTTTGTCATCAAATAACAATACTGGAATGTGAGCTCATCTTCTGGGCAGTACTTAAAAGCATCAAGAATAGTTCTTATAATGAAGAGGAGGTCAGGTATGGCACATTTCCCATCCTTTTGTCACGTTGTTTTTTCAATTTTATTTTTTCCCCCACTAAGTCATTGAAGTATAAAAGTCACTTCATGAGAATTGGAGATTATACATATATGTAATGGTATGTGTATAATTGATATCTGTGTTTAATAACAAGTGTTTACTACAAATAAATATTATGTAATACATAAATATAATCTATAAATATACAGTAAGTAAATTATATTTACATATAATAAGTATATGCAAATATTGATGCTAAAATATATTTTCTTAAAAGTTGGATTGAAGATGCAAGGCAAAAATAGAGTAGCAAAAAAAATATGAGAACTTCATCCACTCCTTCCTCCTCCAATAAGATCTAAAAAATGCACCAGCCTGGCTCCTCATTGGGAAAGTTAGGAAAAATGCCTACTAACTGGGAAATCTAAGAAGACATTCTCCTGATTAGGAAAAAAAAATCCTTGAACTTCTTCCCCCCTCCCAGCCAAAAACACATAGAGAGTTAGAGAGAGAGGTATCAACACTCAGAGAGGTTTTGCATCAGGGAGAAGAGATCGAAGATACTCCCCAAGGGGCTTGCATCTGTACAGGCCCCAGAAATAGGTACCAACCAGTAGTTACTCAGTTTTAGGGCATAGAACTAGTACAGGATGAAGAGAACACTCAACTCAAAGGTGAGTTTTCAGGGAGAGGCACAATTTAGGCCCAAGTTTGAAAATTGAGTAAGAAGGGAGTCACAAAGGAAGAAGCAACCATGTGTAGCTGACCTCAGGGGTAGAGTAGGATTTCAATTCCATCCCTAGACCAGTCTGTAGACTTCAGAGGAATAACCAGGTCAGGAATTGAAGAAGTAAGGGGAGTCTACACTTCTACCCCTGTAAAATTAAAGTTTTTCCCCTGTCTGATATTGACTGAGTGTAACAGCAAAAGACTCCAAATATATCTATAAATATAACTTCAAAGAAAAAGACAACTTGGGAATTCAACTAAAACTCCTGTAAGATATAGAGTAAGAGTTTAAAAAAATTAAGATAATTGAAAAATCATATGAAAGAGTTAAAGGTGGAAATGTGAAAAGGCATGACACTTATGGAAGAAATAATTAGGGAGAGAATTGAACAGTTATAGTAAGAACTGAAAAATCTAATTCAAGAAAAATTTCTGTGAAAACTGTATTGAACCAAAAGGAAGCAACACGAGAAAAAGTAGAAATATTAAATTAAATAAGAGACAGAAAGAATGAAAGAAAATGTAAGGTACTTTATAGCATATAACAGATCTGAAATCTGAAAATAGATATGAAAGATTATTTAAGAATCTGTGATTTACTTGAAATCAATGAAAAATAACAACAGAGTCGAGACATCATATTTCAAGAAATAAAAACTGAATGACACTCAAATGTCTTAGAACCAGAAGAAAAGGTAGAAGTTGAATAGACACCAATCCCCTCTTGAAAGGAACTTTAGAATGAAGACTCCTAGGCACATTATAGCCAATATGTAGATCTTACTGTTCAAGAATATTTATATGTAAACATATTTATACATGTATGTATACACACATGTACACCTAAATGTGCTCTAAGATGTTAATATTTCCTAAATCACTGTCAGTTACTAATGATTCTGGAACCTCAGCTCCATCCAGTGAATTTCCCTTGTAACAAAGAATTATAATTAAGGAAATCAACATATTATCTGATATTGTATGACTTATTTTATGTCTTTAGCCCGGTATCTCTCCACTGAAATGAAAAATAGAGATTACCTTTTGATCCTCTGAACTGATCAATTGGTAATTGCATTGATGAGTCTTGATGTTTTCCTATGTTGTTTTTCTCTTACATGACTGTGTCCAATTTTTTCCACTAAATTATTCCTCTGGATCCACTTTGCTATTCATATATGATGTTTGTACATCTTATTAAAATCATTCATTGTTGATTGTATCCAACAGTCTACTTATACAGAACAGATATTTTTCTATTGCCCTTTAGGTTAACTACAATTTTTATTCTTCTGAGTTCACAGCATTCCATGATTCATGACCAAATAGCATCACTAGAAGAAAATTGGTTTTTTGAGGATGATCTTTTGCTACAGCAAATCACTTTGGATCACTGATAGGGCACTGAAGGTGCCATGAAATCCCCCATCATGCTATGCAGAAAAGGTTGATTTATATATACTAGAATACAATATAGTTAACATATTTAGGTAGTCATCAAACAGCGGGTGATGTGGGATGGGGAACTTTATCTGAGCATCAGTAATTAGCATGCTTCTCCTCCCTTTCCCAATACTTCTTATCCATACAAAAAGAGAAGTTACACTTGCATATGTGGGTCAACTTTCTTACTCCATACTCATTCCATAATTATATATTATTTTAATAATATATTATTTTATGTCATTTTAAGTCACTTTTAATAGTTCCATTTCAGGAGCTATGTTAGATATGGCCCTCTCTGTGACCACAAATAACTCATGTCTCACTTCTGAGTCTTGGCTTGTTTTATTCAGATTTATATGAAAACTGCCCATTTCATACATGTGAAAAAAGTTTTATGTTCTATAGCATCATCATCATTGCCAGTAGTAGTAGTAGCAGGAGCAGCAGCAACAGTAGGACTAGTAGTAGTATTAGTAGTGGTAGTAGTAGAAGAATATAGAATGCTAGTATGTAGTAAGAAAGACTTGAATACAAATTGATTTTAGACACACACCAGCTGTATGACCTTGGGAAATCACCTAAATTCTGTTTGCCTTAGTTTCCTTAACTTTAAAATGAAAATAAAAACAACACTTATCTCCTGAGATTCTTCTGAGGATTAAGCGAGAGTGCTTTTCATTCTTTCTTATTGATATTTAGATTTGACACAACTCATCTTGTTCTTGCAGCCTTTAGTATAACTAAGTACCATGGCTTAGCTGTACACCTAAAATCACTTGCACTTCAATACTAATTTTCTAAGTATGATATGTCCCAGGGCCCTGAAATCCACCCTTAGGGCTATCACAGTACTTAAGTGGAAAAAATAATATTCCTGATATTGTGCAAAACACCCCTCTGAAGTAAAGAGGTTGCTTTCTCTATTTGCATCCAAGGCTTCTAGCAGGTATATTGGAAGTACTGGTAAATCACGCTGGATTAGAAGTGAGAGTTTCTAACTTATAATCCTAGGTCAGCCATCTGATATCTGTGTGAGTGACTAAACCTGACAGCATCTCAATTTCCTCATCTCTAAAATGAGACTGTTGTACTAAATGACCTCCCAAGTTCTGTCTGACTCTACATTGATGAGCCTAAGCCTTATAAACATGAACACAAAAAATAACCCCCCACAAAAGAAAACAAAATCAAATAAAACTCAAACTTCTTACATGTACATATACACATACATGTATGTACACATGCATATACACATATACTGCTACATATACAATATATATACATATATGTATGTATATGTTTTATATATATATATATATATATATATATATATACACGCACACATATATGAAGATTTTTGGAATAATTTAAACTTATGACTTCTTTTGAGATTCATAATAACCCAGTAAGCAGGCAATATAAATGCTATTATTGCCCCCATTTAATATATGAGGAAACGGAAACTCAGAGAAGTTTTGACTTAAGATTGACTATAAATCTATCGTGTTTGGAAGGGATTCAAATCCTCATCATTTCAGTTCCAATCTCAACACTCTCAACTATTGGGAACTTATTGTATGTCCTTATATAGCAAATGTTTTTATGGAAGTCTGGGAATCTAGACATTAAATTCCAGCCGCCTGGAATCTCATAATAACTCACTCATGATTTTGATCAAGTCATTTTCCTTTCTGGTCTTCAGTGTTCTTAACCATCATGGAATCTAAAGACCTTCTCATTTCTGATATCATGTCACTTCAAACAAAGTCATTCTTGTTCAAGCCTGCTAACAATTGCCTCAGGCCAAAAGGGAATAGAATAATTACCTAAACTAAATTAGGAGAATATCAGGAAGAATATAAATTTTGACCATTCTCTCTTTAGTAAAAATACATTTTAAAATTGTAATTGCAGGGAATTAAAGACTAATTCCTTTCCTAAAATTTATAAATTCTTTTTTTCATTTTTCTCCAAAAAAGCGCCACTGTCAAGTAGAAAAAACCTAAATGGAAATTAAACCTTAATATGGTTTATCGTTTATTCTGTTTCAAGCATACGCAAATAAATAGAATTTAACCTTTTATGGTACTCTGCTCTTCTGAATCTCTTAGAAGTCTGTTTTTATCTCATTTTGATCCGGTTATTACAAGTGTTTGTGATAGAGGAAATAAAGAGCCATATTTCAGTACTGACTACAATTGCCATTAAGATTACCTGATTAACTATGTATTTTAAAGCAATGGACTAATTTTGAATCACAATGCCAGGCTAAACAAGACCTCAAAATCTATACTATTAAAATGTAAAAATATCAGAAATGTACATTTTTTCATGAAGAAAGATATTCTGTTCTTAGTGTTATAAGTCTGGTTTATCTTATTTGGATCCACTTATTAAAAGTGTTGTGCTACAGCAAATAAATAACCATGTTTCAAAAACAACTACAATTTCCACTAAGATTGCATGATGAAAGGTATATTTTAAAGTACATAAAATGTTAGCATATAGAATATTTGTCCCACAAGGAGCCTTGAGATATGGAAATATAATCCTGGGAAGGTTATTAAAGACCATGAAGTTTAGGCCCCTTAGTCTATCAATGAGAGAATGTACACAGAGAAAATGCTGTCCAGAGATACAACTGGCCATTTCAGGAAATGAGTCATGATCTTAAAACATGAAGATAGATGACCCACTGATGGAATATTATAGATAGAATATATACATCAGAGTTGGGCTCCGATGAGCTTAGAAGTCCCTTACAAATCTTAGATTTAATGATACACTTGTAGTCCTTACACCAAAGCCCATTGGCATGGTACTGTCACCTTAATGGAGGAACAAAATCCTTGCCTTTCTTGGGAGGTGAGGTGGGTTTGATGAGAGAAAAAAAACCTTTGGTTTTTCAGAAGTTCTCTTTTGGAAATTCTGCAAGTGAGAGGCCAGTTTCTAGACTCTTCTTATATCCCTCCACTCACCTGGTGTTCTTTTTTAGTACTGTTATTACTATTGGGTTCTTCCTTCATTGCCAAAGAAGACCATGCCGTCAGAGAAATGATGACATGACTTGCACTTGACTTTGTTTTGAGTGAGGGAGGGCTGTGCAAGGTCACCATCCACCCTTCTCCTCCAGAGCTATCTGAATTCAGTGACCAGATATTCATCAGGATGACTGAACATGACCCAGGGTGACTGGGAGACCTTGTCTCCTTTAGGCCAAGGTCTATTTAGGTACTCACTTAGGGTGAGGTAACACCCATTCATTGAATAGGTCTATTTAAGAAGTAGACAGGGGATGGCCCCTTTAATGAGGCAAAGAAAATGAAAGATAGCAGACTGGGAGGGAAACAGCAACAGTTTCTATAATCACTCTTAAGCCAGGAGGATCCAGAAGAGAGCCCTTAGGCAGAGGACTAGAGACCTCCTGTTGTCCTCACATGTAAAGAAGGACCCACATAAAGGAGGACACTGTACTTGTGAGGCAGAAAAGGAGGCATAATAGTCATTTCTAGCCTATTTTCCTACCTTTCTCATCCAAGCAAGACTCATTCCTGCCAGGAAAGGAAGCAGAAGGGTGGGACTGGAGGTAACCACTCTGCTCTCCTAGAGAGAGTGTACAAGACTAAAAGTACACCTATGTGCTCTTTTAAATATTTTTCTTCTAGGAAATATGATTGGATTTCATCTAACTAGATTGATTTGCATTTTGAGGGGAAGAAGAGCTCTATATTCAAAGTGTGACCCTTTCTCAACCTAATATCAGTTCTACAATGCAGTTTCCACATAGCATATGGTAAAGATACTCATTTATCCAAATCATACCAAAACAGAAATCAGGGAAAATTTAAATAGGAAAATATATACTAGACAATACAGAGTGAGGTACTCTCCCATTGGGAATAAGGAAACTCAGATCAATCCAGAGAAAGTGCCTTGGATCTCACCTAATAAAAACTCCTAGAAGTCTTTAGATTAGCAAGCTGGAAACAGGAATATGAAGGAGGCTATCAGCTCCTCTTCTATCTTCCCAGAATCTTTTCCTTGAATAACCTGAGAAAGGGTTTCCTTCTATCACATTCTCTCTAAAGTTTTCAACAAATTGTCATAGAAAGTTCCAAGAAAAATTTGGCTAGGAGAATCTTTGGGGCAGGGAAACTCTGAGAACTGAAGTTCTTATCAATTTTCCCCTACCTGATGCCTCAGTTAGGTTATGGCCTTCATCTCCATCAATAAGGACAAAGTTTGGTATCAATAGGGTTTGACACTGGGGTTACACACTCATTTATTCAGCAAACATTTATAAAGTGTTACTCTGTAAACAATGGATACTCAGGGGTGAATATATTTCACTAAGATATAGCCCTTATTTTTCTGGAGTTTACAGATCAGTAGAGGGATATAGCACAAAGACAAAGAACTCTAAAATACAATGTTATATGATAAGTGCATTGCAATTCTGTTGAAGGACTTATTTAGGGTTGCAGAGGATGCTAGACTCAATGCTCTGCAATCATATATGAATTCACTTGTAAGTGAAAGCACTGAGGGACTGAGAAGAACAAAAGCCCAAAATATATACGTACTACTTGCAGTGGGGTGTACTGGCACATACATACACATACACATGCCTCAAATCATCTCAAAACCAGTTCATAAATTTCCTATTTTTATTCCTGACCTTTCTCTTCAGTTTCTGATTCATACAGTCCTGACTTTGTTGAATTCATTTTCTATTATACTTCCTAGTACAATGTTTTGACCATGTCTGATTATATAGCTCAATCCGAGTGGAGAAAATTACCCAGTAATTTAGAAAAAAATTCCCCATCGAAGACTACAGGAATCTGTTCTTCAATTTAGAAAGAAATTCACAGAGTCAGATTGTTTCTATGAGCGGTAGGTATTGCCTAGTGTCTGGGCCTTGGGTAACTTGATATTCAAACAAATATTATTCTCTCTCTCTCTCTCTCTCTCTCTCTCTCTCTCTCTCTCTTTCTCTCTCTGTCTCACATCTTTGAATTCAGATGGAGAGAAACATCTTGCCATTGTTGTTAGATCCAGAGCATGGTCATACTATAGGTCATTCATACATTTGCAAGATATATACATGAACTATAAGTGAGGTAGGTGTAAGTGTGCCAATCTGTAAAAAAATCTTTGTCTTTGAAGTTAATTACATGATACTAAGGCAAAAGAAAGTGATTGTCCCCTGTCTTTATCTTCCTTAGGCTGTCTTTTATTCAAATAAAAAGAGACGCAAGTGCATAAATATATATATATTATCAGTTCCATTTGGTGCTGAAAATGCTCAAGATGTTTGCATTTGGAAGCATTTCCTGTCAGTTTTCATTCTTTTTATTTCAAGTTGTCAAATTCAGTGTGCAATTACGGAGGACCTGCTCTATCAATTAATCAAACAAGATACATTTATTATGTGCCTGCTATATTCTAGGCACTGTGATAGCCAATGCAATAAATTAAAATATTTCCTTTAAAAAAAAAACCTTCCTTTGACTATACTTTGGGTTTTTCATCTCCTGTTGTGTAGTCTATCCACTGAGGGAAGGTGGCACAGGACCAGGCCAGAGTTTTCCATCTGCCCCAAATTGACTTCCTGCTCAAGGAGGAAATGCCATTTCCTGCTACTTCCTGATCTCTATCCTACTCATTTAAGAAAAAAGAACCAAACTTTCCTCTGATCCAATGCCTAGAGCATTTTATCTCTTGTCTCATAGTGTTTTTGTTCCCTTAGAAAAGGTAGCAAGCAGTCAGGCTGGTCATCTTCCAAATAGCCTCAAGAAGAATTCCCATTTGTGGCAGCACAAGGAAACTCGCAACTCCTGGTGCAAGGGCATATCTGTCACAGGTGGAGACTTAACCAGTGAAAAGAAGAGACTCATTCCCTTTGACTTTTGGCCTTCCGTCATCTGCTCCACCCTTCCCTCAAAGGAAGAAAATAAAATAATTGGGGGGGGGGGTGGAAATAGGATTTTTTTTCCTGCTGCACAGATTTAACTTCTATCTCCTGCTAAATCCTTTCTGGTGTAATCTCGAGCTATTTAAGAAAAGAGGAGTAGTGAAATGGGGGCTTTTATCTGAACTTCTGACCATGTCTCACCCATCTCATACTGCACTTGTCTTCAGCCTGATCCCCAGTATCCTTTAGGAATAAGAATGATTACTTCTTAATGAGGAACGCTCCCACATCTGATCATACTCTACATGTCGCATTGATTTTGAAATCCTACAAGGTCATCATCCAAAAACCCATTCTCCAGTCACATGACTTAATTGCTTATTCCTATCCACTTCAGTTATCTTAACCCAAAGTTGTAATATAAGACCACCCACTATTTCCATATACCCTGGGGAATGACTTTTGCATAGGCACTGAAGTTCCCTTTATTAAAAAAAATAAACAACACTTTTTTTCCACTTCTTTAATCTGATAACTATTAATGAAACCTTGTCTCCCTCTCATACACATACGTGACACAGACTCCCTGTGGTCCTTGTGGTAGGGTGACACTTTTTCTTCCTTGTTTCACTCTGCTCTGAGTGGAGGAATTGGAAAAGTTCTTCTTCACATTGCCACTTCCAGTTTTCTCTCCCTATCTCCATCTTTCAGTAACCTCTTCTTTGATTTTTATGTTATTTTTAGCTACATCCTGATTAAAACATCAACAACAAAAACAAACTGGAATTTGTTGTCTACAGACCTTCCCATCAATCCCATTCATTGGTCAGTGAGTGTAGTACATGACTCATGACATTTCTCTCTTCTTCAACTCCTGCCATGATATTGGGGAACTTAAACACACATAGTGATTCTCTTTCCAATAGGCTAACTACTCTCTTCTGCAGTCTACTCCCTTCCCATGAGCTACTTTTTCATCTCACCTCAGCACAAAGATTATCATAAATATTTTCCTAACATCATCCACAATTATACTACATCCACACCCAAGAATTCCAAAATTCTTTTATCAAACCATAATCCATTTGCTAATCACCTCTTCCTATGACCTCTGTTACCTCCTTCTTTATCTGAACCATGACCTCTAACCACTTGTTCCCTCAACTGTCTTCCTGGGCATGTGAAAAGGTAATTTAAATGAGAATATCTTTCTAATTCATTAATAAGCCCTTATGACCTGCTTGGATTACATGGAAGCCTGAGTTACATGAGTCTAGGTCAAATGGAACAGGAAGAAGCCACACTACAGCAGAGCTGAGAGAAAGTTAGAGAGTAGTCAGAGCTAGGAAGGATGCAGGCAAGCAAACAGTTGGCTAGTGTGAATGAAATAGCTTGTTTGTGATTTTTAAGGGATCCTGCCTGTAATTTGTTTAAGGGAACTGGTTAAAAGGAAGCCTAGCAGGGGGAAAGTTTAGGGATGGTGTTGTCCTTTGCATTGTTATGGTGCATAGATTTTTGTTACTAAGATGGATTGGACTTTCTGGTGTTGGAATTTGGCTTTTTCATATCTGAATAAGTGTTTTGGTTCTATCTTCCATGTGGAGAGTCTGTTGCATTTTACAATGCATAGTTATGCCAGGATATTCATGATGGCTGTAGGTGCTGTGAGTATTGCATTGACACTAAAAATGATGACTAGGATGGAATCACAAAATATTAAACCTCTATTTGGAGACATTAAGATTATGAGAAAGAAATGAATCTCCCAGGATTGAAAGATTGACCTCATTCCTCCCTTGCAGGAGAATGGGCTAAAAGCACAGGACTCTGTGAAAACTTGGAACCAAGGCTACACAAGGGAGAACCTAGATATTTGGAAAGGTCTTTGCAAGGAATATCAATAGAACCGGGGAAAGAACTAGCAGGGGTATGTAGGAGAGGCCTGGCCTTCCTAACAAGTTATTGCCTTATGTATAAAAGCAGAAACAAAATTCTGGAAGGGAAAGCCCTGATGTAAAGAGAGCTGGCTAGTTTGCATGATAAGCTTTTTATGCTACAGTATTTAAACTCTCCTTTAGAAGGGCAAGCTAGAAAGTGTCATGTGGTTGAAGAAAAAGATGTTGGTAGTTTAGCTCACAAAAAGAAGCAAAAAAGTAACAAGAAAAAAATGCATGGGAGGTTTCTCAGGCAGAAGCACAATAGGGGGCCCCTATAGTGTTTCAGGAGGTAATTAAGGATTTTACTCAATAGGAGGTCACAGATATTTTTCATTGGTTAACCTAAGGGATGGGAGAATCTGTGGTATCTTCGATGGTGAGTATCAGTGAGAAGGATAAATTTTCCAGAGAAAGAACAGTAGTCAGCATATTCAAATTCAGAATAGACTGACAAGAATTGATTACTATTGTACTGAGAGCAGGGGTAGATTTTGGAAGAATAGATGACATTCCAAATAATGAACTATACAAAATGCATTGGGAAAAAGCAGCTTGATATTTGACTGAGTGGGGAAATAAGAACTGCCACTGGACATCATCCTGAAACATTGTATCCAAGATCATCACACCTGCAGGGAGAAGAAGAAATTGGTCAGGCTCCAGAACAGATTAAAGAAAGCATACCTCTAGCAAGAATGATGACTCCAAAGCTACAAATTAGAAAACATTAAACAACGGTGAATGAGACTATGATAGTGGATTCGTGGACTCCAGAATCGTGACTGGCCCTATATATACACCCTGTTTTTGGTTATTGTCTCCTTGTTTCCTTTGTACTTTTTATCTGTTCACTTTGTCTGCAGGTTTAGTACCCTCCACCTGTAGATGTATGATTGCTTAAGCCAGATGTCACCCCCTGTCATATGTGCTGTGTCACTGGACCTGGACCTGATGTTGACTAAGTTTCTGATGCCAGCTAAAAAACTAACCCTTTGAATGAGACCTCTTGGGGCAGGGACAGCTCTATGTTCAATCTCAATAGCAAATGGCTATAAAAGAAGAGACTTTTACCACCTACCCCTAAATTTTGGGCCCCATTTTTTCAATGGTGGAGTGATGAAGTGCTTGTGCTCCAGCACCACCCTAAAATGTTGTTTTATGTGCTTATTTTGTATGATCCTTGTTATATTGTTATAAAGTTGACAACAGTTGCCGAAGATGTTGTTTTATATGCTTATTTTCTATTACCTTTGTTGCAATTCTGTCAATACCAAAAGTAATGAATAAGGAATATCTTGGGGCCACATGTAACGGTAATTTAAATGGGAAGATCTTTCCCATTCATAAATGGGCCCATGTGACCTGCCTGGGTCACTTGGAAGCCTGAGTCTCGTGAGTCTTGGTCACATGAAACAGGAAGGACTGGAGCAGGAAGAGTGGAATAGGAAGAGGTGGAGCTAGAGCAGAACTGAGAGGGAATTAGTCAGAGAGAAGTCAGAGCTAGGGAGGATGCAGGCAAGCTGGCAGCTGACCTGCATGATTGAGAGAAATTGTGCTTTTGTTTATGGGATCCTGCTTATAGTTTCTTTAAGGGAGCTGGTTTGTGGGCAGTCTAGAAGGGGAAATGTCTGAGGATGGTGTTGTCCTCTACATTGTTATTGTGTATAAATTTTTGTTAATATGATTGATTGGACTTCCTGGGGTTGAGATTTAGATTTCTATTATCCAAATAAATATTTTGGTTATGTCTTTAATATGGAGAATTTGTTGTATTTCATGATTCAGAATTGCACCGGGATATTCATGACTGCTGTAGATGATGCTGAGAACATTGCATCGATGCCACAATATCTCCCTTGTAGTAACCATTCTCTCTTCTTTTTCCCATTTTGACCCTTTGGTGAACCAATTCAATTTTGCACTATCCTCTCCTTTTGAATCTCTATCTCCTTATCCTTTTGCAGTCTTTGCTTTGCCAAACTTCAGCCCTGAATCACTCCAACTATTCACTGTCTTTGCTCTCAAACATGGTGCTGGTGTTAAATACATAAAAGGTAGAATTGTGGGGGGTGGGGGGTCGAGCCAAGATGGTGGCAGCTACTCACCTATTCTCTTATACAAACTCTTTCAGATGCCTCTAAAAAGAGAATCTGACCAAATTTTGGAGGGGCCGAATCCAATAGGAGACAGACTGTGGCAAATTCACAGCCCAGGACAGATTGGAAGGTTCTACAGGAAGGATCTGTTCTGCAGAGCTGAAGGAGCATACAGCACAGAAGCTGTACCAGTGCATCCCTGTTGTGGCAGGCCCAAGCAGGAAGCCCCAGAGTGGTCTGAGGCACTGCAGAATATCAGGCATAACAGCCCAGGATGGGAATCCAGTGGAACTGGGTGAGTGAGAGCTGTGGAGCCCCAGGTAGCAGCAGCTGCTCCTGAGACTATCAGCCCACAAATTAAATGTCTATAAGTCACCTATTTGAACTTCCAGGAGCCAAAATGGTGGAGTGATTGGTAAATGTTCTTCCCCCCTCCCTTGTTGATCTTGAAAGAAGCATAAAATATTTCCCCAGAAAAATACTGGATCAGTGGGATCAGAAGAAGGGGCAAACAGTCTCATAGGATATGAGGCTAGAAAAATCACTAAGGAAGATTCTTCTTGCTATGACAGAAAAGGAATGGTGCAGGACCAGAACTGTCCTAGACAGCTCCATCTCCATGAATTGGAAGGAAATCTGGAGTACCAGGAGGGTGGAGCCTCACAACCATCAACACCAGGACCCCAGGCATGCCTCAACATGCCGGGAGAAATGGGAACACACTAGAGCAGCTTGCTTTTGCTCTAACTCAGCTGAGGAGACCTCCCATGGCCAGACCACCCCTTCCACACACTTAACAAGCTAACTCCAGGGCAAAAATGAAATACCTTTTTGGTAAAATAACTGACATGAAAAATCAATTCAACAGGGTTAATTTTAAAGTTGTTAGTGTATCTTAAAACCATGATGATAAAAAAAAACATGGACAGTATCAGTCAGGAAATCATCAAGGAAAACTTTCCTGAGGCATTAGACCTAGAAGGTAAAGTAATCATCAAAAGAAGCCACTGATCACCTCCTGAAAGAGATCCTCAATTGAAAACACCAAGGAATATAATAACAAAATTCCAAAATTATCAGGTGAAAGAGAAAATACTTAAAGGAACCAGAAAGTATCAATGTAAATATCATGGAACTACACTCAGGATTTTTCAGGATCTTGCAACTTCTACATTAAAACAACACAGTGCATGGAATAAGACAAAGGAATTTTGATTACAATCCAAGCATCAAATACTTAGCAAAATAAAGCATAATATTCCAGGGGAAGAGATGGATATTCAATGAAATAAGGGACTTACAAACCTTCCTGATGAAAAAACCAGAGAACAACAGAAAATTTGATCTTCAAATACAATACTCAAAGAGGCATAAAATGGTAAACAGGAAAGAAAAAGAAGGGGAAATAAAATACTTATATAACCCTCTTTCAGAGAAAAGAAATTTCACAAGTCATCAATGAACTCCCTAAGGAAAAATCTCCAGGGTCAGATGGATTTACAAATGAGTATTTACAAAAAGTGTCACCTATTTAAAAAAACATCTTATTTCTATACCATATAAACTATTTGGGAATATGAGCACATAAGGTGTCCTGCTAAATTCTTGTCATGATACAAATATGGCACTGTTACCCAATTCAGCGAGAGCCAAAACAGAGAAAGATAATTATAGACCAATTTCCCTAATAAGTATTGATGCAAAAAAATTTAAATAAGATATTATTTAGAAATGACAACAACTTATCTTGAGAATAATACACTATTACCAAGTAGGATTTATACAAGCAGTGGAGGGCTGGTTCAATATTAGTAAAACAATCAACATAATTGACCATATTCGCAACAAAAGTAACAAAAACCATATAATTATCTCAATAGAAGCAGAAAAAGCTTTTGACAAAATATAGCACCCATTTTTTTTTAAACACTAGAGGAAATAGAAATAAATAGACGTCTCCATAAAATGTTACATAGCATCTATCAAAAACCATTAGTGGCATTATATGTAATAGCAATAAACTGAATAATTTCTAATATGATTGACTGTAAAACAACGATGTCCATTATCACCACTATTATTGAATGTGGTATTAGAAATGTTATCTTTAGAAATGAGAAAAGAAAAAATAAATTGAAGAAATTAGTATAGGCAAAGAAGAAATAAAGCTATCACTCTTTGTGGATGATATGATGATACACTTAGAGAATTCTAGAGAATCAAAAAAATACTTGAAATAAATACATTTAGCAAAATTGTAGGACATAGAATAAACCCAGATAAATCATGAGCATTTATATAAATTACAAGTAATGCTCAGGAGATAAATTGATTAGAGGGAGAAGATCCGAAAGCCCATTAAAAGACTTTTGAAATAATACAGATATCAAGTGATGAGTACCTAAAATAGGATTGTGGCCATATACATAGAGTGAAGGGAGGCAAATCAGCAATATGTCAGAGTAGAGTGAACAATACTTGGGACCTTCCAATGAAACACTTATTTTATGAGTTGACAAACCTTTAGAAGGGTGCAGAAGGAACTTATCTTGACTCCAACTGCTTATTTAGAAGAAAAGATAAAGTTGTCCAAACTCAGATTCTGTTACTTCATGATTGTCTCTCATACAATTGTTCCTTCAAGACTTTATAAAACACCTATGACATGAAGTAGTTGTCATTGCAGGTGTGTCTATTTAAACAAAGTCTGAAATCTCTCAGATTCTTTACTCAGTTCCAGCAACAATCAGATTTCATTTGTTCTTAGAAAACCCATCACCTCTGCCTTATTTGCCACCTAATATCTTCATGTCTATGCTGCCCACTAAATGGCTATATACTATTTCCCAGGAGACACATTTTTGGAGAACTTTATTTTTTACAAAACCCTTTCTGAGTTGTGTGTTAGGGAATGAAAGTATTACTTGTCCCATTTTACAGTTGATGAAGCTGATGCTTTAAAAAAGGTACATTTTCATGTTCTGTAACTAGTTAGTTTATAGGTTTGGAACTCTCATAACTTGTGATTTCAAGTCTTATTCTCCTTCCACTATGTCTTGCTGCCTGTAAACATCTGTTTTCCTTAAAGTAACGCCATAATGTGTTAGTAAACAAGTTTTTGTTTTCGTTTTTGCCTTTTAGGTAATACAGATGGATTCAGAACAAAAACAATTTTAGTAAGTAAAGTCTGCTTGTGTCCATGATGACATTGATCTTTATTTCATTGAAGTTTGTTGGTGATGAAATTGTGCATTGCTTCCAGCTATAGGAACCTTGTTCAGAAAGTACTGTTACTTAAAATATCATTTCTCAGAAGCTGGGCAGTGTGAAGTGCATGTCTACCCCTTTCAGCAGATTTCCATTCGGAACTCCTTTTGAAGAGAATATAAGTCTTCAATTTTCATTCATCTGGAGTTGGTCAGTGTTTGAAATTCAAACCTAAGACCTCCTGAATTCAGGATAAAAAATGATGTCCTAAATTTACATGGTGTGGTGGTCAGATGGGAGTAAAGTATAGTCTGATATGAATGTGTTTTTTTTTTGAGGAAATCAAAAAAGAATCAAAGTAGAAAACAATACTCATTTAAACAATGCTCTTTTTACTCAACATGGTTTCACCATTATCTTGTCAGGTGAGCCTAGGACAATCTAACATCAATGATAACATGTGTATGTGTGTATGTATACACACATATACATACACATATGTGTGCATGTGTGAAACTGAATATTAGTGAGTTGCCTGCAACAGTTAGATGTTACTTGACTTCTTGTAGATCAACCCAGTTAATATACATATATATATATATATATATACGTACATATATATATATATATGTACGTATATATATATGTACATATATATATCTATATAAATGTAGAACTTTTCCTCATTTGAAGGCCTCCTATTTAATCAATACGCTACACATACTATTACCACCATCTTACAGAGGAAGAAATTGAGGTTCAGAAATACTAGATGGCTTGGCTATGATCAGATAAGAAGTGTCAGAGACAGTATTTGAACCCACATCTCCCTGACTACAAGTCAAGCGCCCTTACAAATACACTATAATACATCTAAGTTTGACATTCTATATTTCATTTTATAGATAAGGAAGCTGTGATTAATCTATATTAGCAAGTGACTTTACCTAAGTTCACATAGCAAGAAACTGACAACCTAGAATTCAAACTCCACCCTTCTATCTCCCAATAAAAAAATGTCCTTTTCAACTCTCCTTACTTCCACAGATGACTTGAGGTTACCATATGCAAGTGTTAAGCCTTCATAGAGCAGGATGAAAACTTGACTTGATGTCCCACTGTGGTACATGGACAAGAAAAGGAAGCTAGCCAAGTCAAAATGGGGGGAAGGGAATAAGCATTGATATAGCTCTTACAATGTGCCAAATACTATGTTGATTACATTTAAATTATTACCTCATTTGGTCCTTACAACCACCCTCTAAAGTAGTACTATTATTATTTCTATTTTGCAGTTGAGGAAACTGAGGCAAAGAGAGGTTAGCTTACTTGCCCAGGGTTGCACAGCCAGTAAGTGTAAGAGTAAATATTTTAACTCAGGTCTTCATGACTCTACAGCAATTTCCTGAGAGAATCTGAACAGAGAAGTAGTTTCTGAAGTTCAATGACTAATTGAGGATGAAAAGTATTTTAAAATTCTGCAAAAATATTAATTCCCAATATTTACTCTTGTAGATAGATGGATGGGGATAATACACATTTATGGAAACTGGAATATAGTTTCATTAAATTTCTTTATACCATATTAGTATATTAGTATACTGCTCTTTTGCCCCATCATTATTAGATTAAAGTTGAATTTATTCTGAAAAGTTTTTCTTTTTTTATGTAACATGTGGTTTCAATGATTAAAAATACCCTATAGGTACATTATGATTTAGAGTTATGTAGCACTTATAGCACTTTCCTGCTGCCCAAAACGTTTTCTCTCTTTCTCCACCAACATCTATGTACATGTGTGAATGTATGTATATATGTTTATATATGGATGTGTGTATATATTTTTGTGTATACTGTGTATATATACATATAAATATTTATACACATGTATATGTAGATATAGGTATAGATAAGTATTCACACATACTTCCTTTAACTTCTTGCTGCATTTATTCTTATTTCTGTTGGGGAGAAATAATACAAGAGAGCTATCTCATTTTCCTTATTTTAAGATTGAGGGGATTGGGCTCAGACATCTCTCTAAGATACCCTTTAGCTCTCAATCCAATCATCTTTATATACAGAATAGCATCTTTTTATTATTAATCTCACAGAGGTCCCAGAAGAGAGGATCTCCACTTCCTCATATTGCAAATGAAGCTGAGAATCAGAGAGGTCATCTTTTCCAGATGCATATAACAACAGCCTTCTCTCATACTATTCTTTCAGCTCAAAATTTAGTCTTTCAATTTCTATTTCATTATCTAACAATTACTTATTAGGAAAAAAATCAACTACTTGTCTTGTCCCCTTGAGCATGTTACCTTCTTATTCTCCATGAGCAAAAATTAACAGGTGGCATGTCTCACTCAGAAATCATTTCCTGTTGTCCCCAAAACTCACTCAAGTTGACAGATACACAACAAAGGAAGGTTTTACTAAAATGTATCCAAGGAAAGTCTACTAGTAAGCCAAAAATGTCAATGTTTGACCCAAATTGTAGGGGATAGATTTCATTTGGCAAATCAGAAAAATGACATTACCTAGGTTCATTTAATTGAACAATGGCTTATCTTTGAAAATAGCCAATGATCAGGCCCAGGGCATTACACAGGTACATTACATAGACCATAATCAGCTTAAAGTCCTCCCTAGTTACCCTTAAGGAAGGACTAAACAGAGGGGATATAAAAATAATCACTCCAGGATGTTCTTGGGCGTATGAATTAACTATGGTTAACGATAGAATAATAGCCTTAGAATTACTGTGGGATGTTGATCCAGTTGAGAACTATCCTGCAAAATCACAAGGATTTAAAGTACTGACATCCTTACATTCCCTCTCCTTCTCACATTAACTCTCATTAAAAAAATGACAACTAAAAAAAAAACTAACTCATTTTCTTACAGGTTGCTACTGAATACTAAAGGAAAGCAGGAGAGGACATAGGAAACATGCTTAGACAAAGATTTTTTCTCTCCTGCCCTTTTTTATAACAATAATATCGTTTGACCTATATGAGTCTGGTGAAGCCTAGACAGTCCTTCCAAAAATGGTGATAACATGATTTTCATGAGCCTCCTGTCATCTTTCAACAGATCTCTTGTGTATGGACCTAAAGGTAAGAGTCCCTAAATGAGACTGATTTTATTTGATTGCATATTATATAAGTAGGACAAATAGGTAAGAGTTGTAGGGAGGCAGAATTTTGTCTTTGTCCATTTTGGAAATGTGTTAACAAAGGTTAAATGACTACCTATTGAAGATGCCACAGCATAGCTTGCTATTCAGGTCCACTTTGGACTCAGGTATCTCCGAGGTTCATTTATACTCTGTGTAGGATCTCATGGGGAAAAAAAGCAGATAACTCACTACAAGAATCTCTCTCCCTCTCTCTCTCTGTCTGTCTCTCTTGGTCTCTGTCTCTGTCTCTGTATGTCTGTCTCTCTCTCTGTCTCTCTGCATTTTTTTTATCATTTCATGCTAACAAAAATGGTATTGACACATTGACTGATGGACTTTTTTCCCCTTTAAGAAGGATGATATTATACCTAAACTCAGCCTGTAAAATGTTCATGTACTTAATTCAGGCAGTAAGCTTCTGACCCAAATCTTTTGCATGTAATTGGTGGGTTGAATAAAATGTCTACCCAGGAGTAATTTGTCTTCAACAGCAGGCAGCTGGTTTTTGGATTCTGGCCCATGTCTAGTTTTCATGTCTAGGCTGAAATTTGGTGAGTATAAAACTACTTTCCATCATGTAAAATTATAGTTATTATATGACACTAGAAAAAAAGAGTATTTTCAGGTAAGAAATTTGCATCAATTTCTAATAGCTTTTAGAAAAGTTTATAGCACCTTTCCATTTTAGGATCTTGAATTTCATACTTTCGGATGCATTTAGAATTTCAAAAGTTTAAAAGTTGAAATCTCTGAAGAGATTCCTATTAATGAGATGGAAGAGTTTCTTATTAGTTCCGATTAAATGAGAGATGTTCTATTGCTTTCCTGAGACATGAGCAAAGGAGACCTTTCTTCTTCATTGAAACACTTCATTTTGACTCCAACCAGCTGTCTGACATTACCAATTCCTTTGAAAGATATCTTTCCCTGGAATCTATCTGAGTTGAGACACAATTTGTGGCTGAAATGAAATTTAAAAAAACATTTTTAAACTGAACATCATTTAGACCTTTATAGTATCCCAATTGTAAAAATGTCACTTTTAACAAGAAGAGTACACAACTGTATAATGCTTTAAGGTATGAAAAGTTCTTTACTTATATAACCACATATGATTGCCCTGACACCCCTGAGAACTAGGTAGTAAAGGTGTAATCATCCTCCTTTGATGATGCATGAATGGATTCTTACAGAGGTGGAATGATTTTTCCAATGTCACATATATAGTGTGTCAAAAAATGGAATTCAAATTCTGTTCCCCTATGGTAATTCATCTGTCATGTGTTGTGTAACACTACATATTCCTTTCTTTCCTCTGCCCCAGAACTCCTGCCTCAGTTCTTCTTAATCCTTCAATGGTGATATTCCCACTAATGGCCATTATGGAATTTCAGGAGCAATGCTGAATGTTAATTTAGGTTCTAAAATTCATCAGAAATGTATCAATTTATTCTTGTGCAATCTTTGTATTAGTTAAACAATAGGGATAAACAAAAATTACAAACAAAAACAAAGAAGCCACCCCAACCTCTAGTCTAGAAAGGTACTTCAAGACTCATAAAATTGGTAGTATTTAAGTATTATGCAGACATGATCATGGCAAACTCAAAAGGCTTTCAAGTGTGCTGTATGAGAAATTATTTCCATCCTGGAGGTCAGGGAGGACTTTATGCAGGGATAGAATTTGAATTAAATTAGAGAGAGTTAATTTTTGACAATGGAAAACTATGCAGGTAAGACTTTTATGAAGATTCTAAATCTAAATCTAAGACTAAAGTAGAGGGAATAGTGGTGCATGCTTTTGTTTGCAAATGATTGTGCACTCAATGCAGTCTCTGAAGCTGAGATGAAACAAAATGTGGATTCATTCTCTGCTGCTTGTGCTAATTTTAGCCTAATAATTAACACCAAGAAAACAAAGGTGGTCCATCAGCCACAACCATCCATATGTGGAACCATTGGTTATACCAAATGGAGAAGTTTTGAACACTGAGGATAAGTTCACTTACCTTGGTAAAGTACTTTCTAGGGATGTGAACATTGACAATGAGAATGACTCATGCTTTGCCAGAGCTAGCTCAGTGTTTGGGATGCTCTGAAGGAAAGTGTGGGAGCATAGAGGTATTAGACTGACTACTAAACCGAAGGTCTACAAAGCCATTGTGCTGACCTTGTTGTATGCCTGTGAAACTTGAACAGTGTACTAGTGCCATGCCAGAAAACTGAATCACTCCTTTTGAATTGGCTTAGGAAGTTCTGCAGATCACCTGGTAGGATAAGATACCATTCACTGATGTCTTTTCTCAGACTAAACTGCCAAGCATTTAAACTCTGCTTCAGAGAGCACAATGCAGTGGACTGACTGTGTTGTTTAAATGCAAAAAGACTATTTTATGAAGAACTCCCACAGGGAAAGTGTTCACATGATGGTCATAAGAAGTGATACAAGGACACTGTCAAGGTGTCTCTTAGGAACTTTGGAACTGATTGTGTGTCATAAGAGACACTGGCACAGGACTACACAGCATGACAGACTTGAAATAGCTCAAAAGAAATGTAAGATGTGTAAATTTAGAGAATGCACCCCAAATGTTTGAATGAACTATATGTGCCAGACCTGTGGTAGAACATTCTGAGTTTGTTCTGTTCTCATCAGCCACAGATGGACACACTGAAACTTGACTTTAGCAAAGTGATGTCATTTTGGGCCTCTGAGAATGAAGGACAACAACCAACCAACTAACCAAACCTAAGGTAGACTCAAGCAAAGGCATGGATATGGAAAAACTTGAGATGTGCTTCAGAGAACCACAATTAAGCCAGTTTTGCTAAAACTGAGAAAATTTAATGGATAGAAGACATTATACCAATCCATCAACAAGCATTTGTTATGCAACTCCTATATGCTAAGCAACAGAGATACAAAAGAATGCAAAATATTTTCCTCAACAGTCTGAGAGAGGAGTAAACATATAATTAACTGTATTCAAAAACTATATGTACAGAATAAACTACAGACAATTAACAGAGGGAAAGCACTAGCATCAAGAGGTATTGGGAAAGATTTCTTGTAGAAGACAATAATTTAGCTGGTTCATGAAGGAAGCCAAATAAAACAATAGATGGCAAAAAAGAAGCAAAGTACTCCAGGCATGTGGGTATAATACTATTCAGAGTTAAAGATCTTCCCCACCCATTAATGGGCCTGGCCATTAAGGACAGCTTGATTAGGGAAGGCCAATGCATTTGTTAATTTCTAATGCACTGGTTCTCAAGGGATGTGATGCTCTCTGGCCCTGAAAAATGTTTAAATGCTCTGAGGTGAAGTTTTACTTTTGGGCTTACTCACAGCAAGTGTTTGTTTTTTCATATAAGACTCTGGGCATAAGGAGCCCCTCAGTTTTGAAAACCCAGATGTTGGTGCTTCTCTCTCTGCTAACTCTGTATGTATGGTCAGATAGTTGTCTGTCTGTTTATCTGTGATGTATGTATTGCTTATAGTCAGACAGTTGGAAGCCCTGTCTGTTGGTTGATCTTTTTTTTTTGTATTTTCTCTGAAGTTCAGGGTGTTGACATTTCTCTGTGAACTAAGTGAATGATATATGTGTTTGACTAAAGTGATTGTTGACCCCTCAAAAGTTGTTTTTCTTTTAAAAAATCAGATCTAGGAACCTTTGATAGCAGGATCTTCTGTGTATGCTGGTCCATGCTTTTTCAGTGGGATAGCCTGTAATAGAGGCAGAGATATAGCCTTAGAA
Source organism: Potorous gilbertii (assembly GCA_028658325.1). Classification (NCBI taxonomy): domain Eukaryota; kingdom Metazoa; phylum Chordata; class Mammalia; order Diprotodontia; family Potoroidae; genus Potorous; species Potorous gilbertii. Next base: position 143,212,568 of record CM053769.1, read on the forward strand.
ACTGTGATAGTATAGATGGATCATAGAATGTGTAGATGAGAAGAACGTGTAAGGAATCTAGAAAGGAAGGAAGATAATACTTTATAAAAATCTCTAAAAGACATAGGAATTCCTATTAGATAGTGCAAACAATAGGGAAACACGTGTGTTCATTGAGCTGTCATATATTCATATCTATATTTATCGGAATAACTTTGGCAGTTGAGAAGAGAATGATTTGGAGTGATAAGAACATTGGGATAGGAAAACAAAATAGAAGGTTATTTCATTGACTAAAAGATGGAGGTCTAGACATTTTCCCTAAGCCTTTTGACCTTTCATATCTTTCAAAAATAGAAATTATGCACCAAAGATAAGACCACTTTGGCTGTCTTTATTCACTATGACACTCAGAATCCAAGAGGTTAAAAACAAACAAAACAAAGAAACAAAAGAAAAATGAAACCCTTCCCTGAGCTCACTTAGCACCTCTCTTCCCATTGCCCTATACTATTATGTATATAATCTATCTATCTACCTATCTATCTATATCTACATTAGATGTCTATATGTACATCTATCTGTATCTGTATCTCTATATCTTTCTGCCCATACTTTTATATCTATATCTATCATTCAATACCATATAGATCTATCTATTTATCTATCATCTATCAGTAGATAGATAGAGATATATAGATATATTACTAGCAAGAAGGCTGTACTAGCCAACCCATGGACCTGACAAACAGGCTTGCAATAAAACCCAAGGACCCAACATACAGACTTGCAATGAAACTAAAGGATCCAAGATGTAGGTTTACAACAACACTCAACCTCATGCCTTAGGCTTCTTCCCTCTTTGCACTGCCATGGAGATCCTGGTCCTAGACTGCGGATATTTCCATCACTGTGGCAGCACTCCAAATGAAGATACTTGTTGGGCCTAGATTCACTACCCATTCTGTGCCCAAAAAGAACTGTGCAAGAGAGCAGAGAAACAAAGGGAAACGGGGGAAGGACATATGTCTGAACCTGAAATAGAGTTTAATCCCACACTACACTTACATACTGCACCCTCTCAGAACCTCAGAAGTCCAAACTACAGAAACGACTCCAATAACACCTGCATGAAGCTCTCCTAACTAACAGTTTCAGGTCAAAGAACTAGGAAACAGAGGGAGAAGGATGACATAGGATATTGTGTGTAGGAGGCCTGTGTGAAACACCTTTAAGTTGAGACCATTTAGGACCCTACAAAATCACACAGAGCAAATACCTAGGTTGATGAAACATGAATTGCATAGCAAGGGAGAAGTCTGAGAAGCTGTGGGATCAAGCATCCAAGGAAACTATTATTAAAGGGGAGTGAACCAGAAAGTAAGCAATAGGGAAAAATAAAAGATAGGAAGAAAACTGAAATGATCGGTTATATCAGAATGAAGAAAAATCAGAAAGCTTCATGATAATCAGGTAAGTCAACAGGAAATGCATTAACAGAAATAAAGATGACCTTTAGATTCCTTAAATAAATAAAAACATCCTTGAATAAATACTGAAAAAAAGGAAAATAATCAAGCATGTCTTAAAGCAGAGGACCTCATGGAAAATGTGGAGAACTTATAAGCACAAGACGATGTTCTTAGTGCTTGAGTAGAGAAATGAAAATTCTGAGAGGAGAATTTATGACCTACATGGAAAAAAATAATAGAATAAAAAATCTCAAATCTGCTATGGCAAGTATCATAAAGGAAACAAAAGAGAAAAAAATAGATTGTAATACAAGTACACAGAAAAGGACAATCTGAAGAAAAGAAGAAAAAAACACTAAAGAAAATATGCTCACTATCTTAGCAAAACATATTGACCTTGAAGACAGGATGTATAGAGATAAGAAAAAAATAATACAAGAGAACTTTCCAGGACTTCTGAATGCCAAATTGAAATGCTAATTAAAAAGATTCATATACTGGTTTTTACTGAATAAAAACCTAAGGCTGAAAACTCTAAACATATAGTAATTAAATTTAAGAATTAAATTTGGAATCAACAATTTTTACAAACAATTAGGGTAAAGACCTCAAAGTAAGAAAAAGTAAATTCTAATAGCAAAAGATTGTTCTGTACTTACAGAAAAAACAAAATAAAAAGAGAGAATGTAATGTGTCCCAAAGAGCAGTAGAATTCATGGTGCAGTCCAGCATAATTGATCCTGAAAATCTGATCTTAATCATAAATGAAAAAAGATAGGTAGTCAATAATAAATACATGACACATTCTTACAAAGAATAAATCAAATCTGAAGAGTATTTTCTTTTCAAACATCCCAAACAACAGAGTTTCTGGAGGAATGTCTTCTCATTGATACTACAAAAAAGTATATTTCCCAGCTTCGTACAGAACTGTTACAAAGAATCAGTTTATGTAAGAGCACAGAGGTCTTGTAAACAAATATTCAAGGCCAGAAATAGTTAATACATCCTTCAATTCGTGGTTGTTGTTCTTTGTTCTCTAAGAGGACAGAAACAAGTTGAGTGTCCAAAAGTGCCTGATGAGACCAGTAAGATCTCAGAATGTTCTACCACAGATTGGACCCAAAAACACCTCCTTTACAGATCATAATAAAAATAGTTATGTTTTTTTTTTTGGAGACCACAAAGAAAAGACAGAGATGAAAATGGAGAATTAGAAATGAAATTTTAAATAATGAACTCAAAGAACAAAATTATAAAATAATTATATGAAGGAAAGTGAGGATAGTATAACAAAATACCAAAATTATTGAAATGAAGCTAAAGCGTACTCAGGGGATAAATTAATACTCCAATGAACATCTATCAATAAAATAGAGAAGATTAATGAACTGAATATATTGGTTTGGGGAATATTTGGTTAGACCTTCACCTTGGTCCAGTAATGAACCCTTAATTTTCTGATGCATGAATGAAATTCCCTCACTAAATAAATAGCAAATACTACCTGACAAAATTTGTTCCCTGAAATATCGCCTTTTCTCTTGCTTCTCTCACTTGACTCTAATCATGGCATTTGGCTTTGGGTAACAGGCTGTAAGTGTTTCCCTGGAAAAGCAAAAAGAACAAGTGTTATTAAGTCTGGAAAAAAAGGATACTTAGAGAGAAGGTCAATTTTGTCTTCAAATATTAAAAGGACTGGGTGGTGGAAGAAGGATTAAACTTGTTACACCTGTCCACCAAGGAGACAACTAGGCAGAATAGGTGAAAGCTGCAAATATACTTATTTAGGTACATTATAAGGAGTAAAAACCTTCCTAAATAATTAAAGCTGTTCAAAAGCAGAATGAGATAAAGTGTAAGATACTGAGCACCCTTTAATTAGAAGTACTGAAACAGTAACCGTACGATCACTTTATAATCTATTGTAGAGGGTTATTCCTGTGCAGTAACCATGTGAATTAGAGATGCCTTAGAACAACTCTTAAAATTCTAAGAACCTATGAATCTCTAATATTTGGCTTCACTGTAGCAATTTGACCTTAAAGTCAAAACTAACTGAACACTTGCTGTTTGTCAATCATCAATTTCAGTTCAGTTGTTGCTATTCCTGATTCTCACTGGCTACTAGCTAACTTTCTCCACCTGTGCTACAGGTTTACTCCTTGGGTGCTGCTGACTGTCTGTGGTCCCAATCATTTTGATTTAGTTTTTCTTTTTGTTTAGTGTTTCAAAATTAAATTAGTATTAATTAACTATTAATTTGTTTAGAATTAGTTATGTCATGATTCAACAAGTAGAATTTTAAACACTCGATGGGAATAAGGTCTGGAACTCAAATTATACTTGTGTAGGATATATGTATATGAGAAAACTCCATCTATCAATGCAGGTCAGTACTTGCATGGAAACTTACTCTAAAAGTTTCCTGAACTAGTAGGAATTCTTAAACGGTGTGTCATGACCCCATAATGTTGGGGTTGTAATAAAATTTTGAACAGTAAAGATTTCTGAAGGCACAGTGACCAAAAAATTCAAAATCAAACATATATTGAATCCAAGATGTTTCTGGCAGTGCTTGTTTGTGTTGCATCATGCAAGTTCACCACAGACTTGGTACTGAACATACAACATGAGCACTTTGCACTGCACATGCCATCACACCACTCGATACCAATAAATGCTGCCAGAAACACCTCAGCTCAGATTTGATAATATTGTATGTTATGAATTGCAGTTATTTTACTGTACATACAAAATTGTTAAATGATTTTGGTCTGGGATTAGTAGAGAATTTTCAGTGATTTCTGAAAGGTCAATTTCCCTTCAGTCCAGAAAATGATAGGCTTGTCTACCAAAAGGGGAACAAAACTACAAATGTTTCCCCATCTGCTCTTCTGTTTTATTTTTTAAATTTATTTTTAGTTTTCAACATTCATTTGCACAAGATTTTGAGTTTCAAATTTTCTCCCCATCTTTCATCTCCCCCCACCCCAAGACATCATGCATTCTTATTACCCAATTTGCCCAATCTGCTCTCTCTTTTGTCACACCCCTCCCTTCCCTTATCCCCATCTCCACTATTTTCTTGTAGGGCAAGATAGATTTCTCTATCCTGTTACCTGTGTTTCTTATTTCCCAGTTGCATGTAAAAAAAAATTAACATTCATTTTTAAAACTTTAAGTTCCAACTTCTCTTCTTTCCTTCCTCCCTCCCCACCCATCCCCACTGAGAATGCAAGCAATTCAATATAGTTTATACATGTGTAGTTATGAAAAAAGACTTCCATAAAAGTCTATTTGTAAAAGACTATTTATATTTCCCTCAATCCTATCCTACCCCTGCATTAATTATATTCTCTCTTTTGACCTTGTCCCTCCCCAAAAGTATTTACTTTGAATTACACCCTCCTCCCACTTTCCCTCCTTTCTCTTATTCCCTCACACCTCACCTATTCCATTCTCTTCTTTCCTACTTTCCTGTGGTGTAAGATAGATTTGAGTGTGCATGTTATTCCCTCCTTAAGCCCAATATGATTAGAATAAGCTTCACTTTTTCAATCTCACCTCCCCCTTTTCCCTTCCATTGAAAAAGTTTTTTCTTGCCTCTTTTATGAGAGATAATTTGTCCCAATCCATTTTTCCTTTTATCCTCCCAATATATTCCTCTCTCAACCATTACTTTTATTTTTTAGATATCATTCCTTCCTATTCAACACACCCTGTTCCCTCTGTCCATATGTATATGATCTCTCCAACTATCCAAATACTGAGAAAAGTCTCAAGAGTTACAAATATTATCTTCCCATGTTGGAATTTAAACAGTTCAACTTTAGTAAGTCCCTTTAGATTTCTCTTTCCTGCTTGCCTGTTCATGCTTCTCTTGATTCTTGTGTTTGAAAGTCAAATTGTCTATTCAGGTCTGGTCTTTTCATCAAGAATGCTCAAAAGTCCTCTATTTCACTGAATGACCATTTTTTCCCTGAAGTATTATACTCAGTCTTGCTGGATAGGTGATTCTGGGTTTTAATCCTAGCTCCTTTGACTTCTGGAATATCATATTCCAAGTCCTTCAATCCCTTAATGTAGAAGCTGCTAGATCTTGTGTCACTCTGATTGTATTTTAACAATGGTCAAATTGTTTCTTTCTGGCTGTTTGCAATATTTTCTCCTTGACTTAGGAATTTGGCTACAACATTCCTAGGAGTATTTCTTTTGGGATCTTTTTTTGGTGGGTGTTTGGTGGATTCTTTCAATATTTATTTTACCCACTGGTTCTAGAGTATCAGGGCAATTTTTCTTGATAATTTCATCCAAGATGATGTCTATGGTCGTTTTTTTGATCATGGATTTCAGGTAGCCCTGTAATTTTTAAATTGTCTCTCCTGGATCTATTTTCCATGTCAGTTGTTTTTCCAATGAGATATTATGCATTGTCTGCTATTTTTCATTCCTTTGGTTTTGTTTTATAATTTCTTGATTTTTCATAAAGTCATTAGCTTCTATCTGCTCCATTCCAATCTTTAAGGAATTATTTTCTTCATTGTGCTTTTGGATCTCCTTTTATGTCCAGCCAATTCTGCTTTTTAGGGCATTTTTCACCTTATTGTCTTTTTGAATTTCTTTTGCCATTTCGGTTAGTCTATTTTTTAAGTGTTACTTTCTTTAGCATTTTTTTGAGTCTCCTTTAGCAAGCAGTTACCCCGTTTTTCATGATTTTCTTGTATCTGTCTCATTTTTCTTCCCAATTTTTGCTCTACTTCTCTTACTTGATTTTCAAAATCCTTTTTGAGCTCTTCCATTGCCTGAGACCAATTCATATTTTTCTTGGAGATTTTGGAGAGAGGAGCTTTGACTTTATTTTCTTCTGTTTGCATGCGTTAGTCTTCCCTGTCACCAAAGTACGATTCTACAGTCTGATTCTTTTTCTAGTTTTTGCTCATTTCCCCAGCCATTTACTTGACTTGAACTTTTTGTCAAGGTAAATCTCTGCTTCCAGTAGGGGTAGCGGGGTGTACTGTCAGTAGCTCGATTCCACCAACCCCCCGCAAATTGTGGGCCTAGAGCTCCATGAATAGTCTGCTGTGGCTGCCACAGGCTCCTCCAACCCTTTCCGCTCAGCCACTCTGGGGTCAGTCCAGTCTACTCCACTCTCCTGCACTGTTTCCACAGGCTTTTCCCACTGACCTTCCACTTTATCCTCATTTTGGGGACCTGAAGTCTGGAAACTGCCACAGATTTCAAGAGATTCAGTCCACCCAAGGCCTGCTCATGTCTTGTCTGTGCTGATATGACCCATGCTGGACTGCATCCTGCCCCACTGTGGTGGGATAGACACTTCCCTGTGGCCTTCCAGGCTGTCTTGGACTGGAGATTTGCTTCACTCCAGCATTCTGTGGGTTCTGCAGCTCCAAAATTCGTTTGGAGACATTTTTACAGGTATTTATCTGGGCTTGGCAGGAGCTCTAGAAAGTCCATGCTGTTACTCTGCCATCTTGGCTCCATGCCCTTCCCTGCTCTGTTTTATTGTTAAAGGTCTATTTACTCTATAGTTGCTGCACAATTTTAGACATGCATTGGAATTAATTTGAAATCAATGACAAGGGATAACAACATTGTAGACAACTCCATTTTATACCTTTCTATAGAACATTTTACAGTTTACATGAAATAATGTTTTCTCATAAAATCCTTTAGAAAATATCAGAAATTATAAGAGATATAGTTTTATTTTAATTTTATTTCTTAGAATTAGAGCATAAATTATGGTAGTTGATAGAAACTTAGATCACTGAATGTGAGAAGTGAAAGACAACTTAGAACATAGAAAGCCTGAGTTTGTAGAGAACTTGGAAATAATCTAGTATACTCCCTTATTTTGTACATTAAGAAATCAAGGCATAGGAATATGAATTGCCTATGATCACATAGCTTATAAATGGTCAATATTAAAATATATGTTTTAAAATTCCAAATTTAGGACTCTTAAAAAGGAAAAGCATAATGAGAAAGACATTAAAACTCAAATCATTGCATTAAATAATATTCTCTCTAAGAATTTTATGATAAGTCATATTTCCCACCTCAAAACAATATGCATTTAAATATATTTGTAAAGCTCTTGACTAAGCTTGAAATGATGAACAAATCCTAGCTCCTCTGACTCCTCTTCTTTCTTCTTTCTCCTCTTTCCTCCCTCCTTTTACTACTACTGCCACTACATCCATTCTGTGAATAAAGAAGTGATGAAGAACAAGGCATATGTTGTTTGTTTGAGTTAACTATTTCTTTGTTCCTGGAGGGTATTATTAGGTATTACTGAGAAATGACCCAATATAAAATGATTGCAAAAAATAATATAATATACATTGCAGGTCACTCCTTTAAGAATTAGTAATTCTGGATAAGCTTAGTTATATTAATAGAGAGTATTTGTTAGCTGTCTTATAGCTGCATAACTAGTAACTTCAAGGCTCATCTAAAGAAAGACCATCCACAATGGTTCCACAAATTTTACTTCTCTCTCTCTCCCCACACACACAAACACATAAACACACACATATGTGTGTGTCTGAATGTATGCATATATAGATATATATATATACATAGATATAGAAATATATAGAGATAGAGATATAATTGACATAGATATAGCTGTGTGTATATATGTATGTGTGTATACACACACCTATCTATGTATGTATATGTATGTATGTATGTATAATACACACACAAATATATACACACACACATACACAGAATCTATATCCATCTGTTAGAATATGAGCTATTTTATTCATTTTTTTTAATCCTCAATAACAAGTACAATGCTAGGTAGAGAAGAGGCCCTCAAAACTTGTTGAATATAACTAAATTTAATTTAGTTGACTCTAAAGATTAATGAATATTTTAGCAGTGAAACAACATGAAAATACTTGTGTAAATTAAGTCTGTTCTGCTGAGACAAGTGACCAGTTTTGCTAAAATAAAAACAGAGAGAAAGAATATGACTTTGACATTTCTTTCTCATGTACCCAGTTTCTATCATGTTGTTTCAGATCGATTTCTTAAACCAAGTTCTGTTATTTACAATATAAAAGTCAAGACATGTCATTCAATTTCCTGACTTGAGTCCTGACCTTGAGCTGGACACTACTAGGAAATTTATTTCCTTGGGTCACAGAGACAGTGTTCAAATGAACAATAACCTCAACTAAGAAAGTCATCCCCATATCCAAGAAGTAATACCCCATCAAAAATATTTTAACAATATGTGATTTTACAGTATACTGCTATCAGATTTACAAGGGATTTTCTTTACATCCTCTCCCTGAATGCTCACAACAATCACTTGCAAATCTGTGAGTAATTTCAGTTATTATCTTTTCTGATTTACAGATGCTGAAACTGAGGTTCAGGGCGGTTCAACAACATTTACCTTCAAGGCCACTTCCCTTTCCGCTCCTCATGATCTGAAGACTTAGCCAATGTAATATGGTGTTATGGCAAATGAGTCTTAAGGTCAGGAAGACCTGGGTCCATGCTCTGCCTCTGAATATATATTACCTGTTAAACATGGGAAATATGCATTCAAGGCAACACACACACACACACACACACACACACATACACACACACATAATCACTCACCTTTACTTCTCACCAGCAGTCATCCAAAATGACTAGACCACAAAGGTATTATTGCCCTTCTTCATGTCACAGATATAGACCAGTGCCATTGAATCACCTCTAAAATGCAAATCCTTCCAGGTGTTTCCTGATGAGACTGCTATATCCATCTAGCATAGTCCTCCCTCTGCTCCCTGCCTCAGTTCTCAATCCACTCCCTCACCACTATAAACAACTTTCTTCTTGCCATCAGCATTTCTAGTTATGTCTCCAGCCTAGAGGACAGTGAGGGCAATGGAGACAATACTTCGTAAGGGCTGATTTGAAGGAATGCAGACATTTAGCCTCAAGAAGAGATCATTTAAAGATGATCTGACCACTGTGTTCAACAATTTGAATGCCTGCCAACTAGAAGGATGATTAGAATTGGTGTGCTCATTCTTGCGGGAAAATCCTACAGAAAAATGGGTGCAAAGTTACAGTGAGAGAATTGTGTTGAATTAAAAAGCACAGGGATGTTCAGTAAATAAATTAACAAGCATTTAGTAAGCACCTGCTCTTTGCTATGTATAAGAGATACAAGAACAAAATGAAGCAGGTACTTCTTTCAAATAACTGATATTCTGATGGAAGAGAAATAATCTGTATATGTACATACTGAATGCATACAAAATAAATGCAAGAGTTTAGGGAACCCAACATTTGAATGGACTGCCTTGAAAATGAGTGACTCCTCCCAATTCCTGCCACTACCATTGCTATTGTTTGGTCTGACTCTTCCTGATCCCATTTGGGGTTTTCTTGACAAAGATACTAGTGTGATTTGCCTATTCCTTCTCCAGCTCATTTTACAGTTGAGGAAACTGAAGACAACAGGGTTAAGTGACTTACCCAGGATGGCACAGTCTGAGGCTAGATTTGAACTCAAGGCTTCCTGATTCCAGGACCAGCTGTCAATACATTGCACCACCTATTATTAAGGGTATTCAAAGGGGATTTAGATGACCAATTTTCAGGTATGTTTTAGATGTTATTTTTTTCTTTTTTTAATTTTAGACAAATACTAACACTTAAATGCATAATAAGAAAAGAAAAAAAATATTATAAACTTAAATATAAAAAAACAAAAGAAAAAAAGCATGTCTTGTTCACAGAGTAACATAGAAGATTCAAAATATATAGCAATAACTTACCATTTCAAGAAAACCTATATATAAAATACTATATGATAAATTGAAAACTGTCCATCTTTGCTTCCTTATAAGTTTCTTTTGTTCTATGATCTATGCTGTATGCTGTATGCTTTTTACTTGGTTGTTTTTTGTAGGTTTCTCCCCCTACCTACCACCCCAAGGGTACATTTGAGGATGAATATTTTATATATAGGTATTGATATATACATATATGTATACCATAAATATATATACATGTATGCAAGCATAGAAATATAAACATAATTTCCTTAAGATTCTACTCCTAATCTCGTGTTTATGTTTGTGTATATCTGTTTTTTTCCCTGTTTTTCCTAACTCCTCTATTTTACTTTCTACTTTCTACCTTGCCCTCCTATTACTTAACCCACCCCCATTAGAGCAATCCCTCCCTCCCTCACCCTCCCATTCACCTAAATCTAAACACACTTTTGTACGCCCAGTTAACTTATTCTACCTCCCTCCCCTCAAAAGTTTCCTCCCATTTCTCTAAATCTAAACACCCTTCTATGCCCCAAATTCTAACCTCTTCCCTCACTCTCCCTTCCAAAGATCCCCCTTTTGTCTTCTCCCCTTCCCTATCCCCTTAGAGTTTTATTTCTTGTTTAAATTTAGAAGACTTTTATACTCTTCGAGATGTATATGTATTTTCCCCTCTTAAACCCATTCCCGAAGAAAGCAGGCTTCCAGAACTTTCTTCCCCTCATCTAATTCCTCAGTATTGGTTCTTCTTCGTGCTCCTCATTTGTAAAAGATGATTACTCTTTTAACTGCTCTTGAATGGTTTTACTTTTAAAAGTCATATCATACTCAGGTCCACTTCAATTGTTCTTATCAATGACGAAATCACTAGTAACAATCTTAGACATAGGTTTTACATTTGCTGTACATAAAAGGTAAAAATTCTATCCTTATTGAGTCCCTTACAATTGGTTATTGCTATATATCTTATATTTCTCTTGGCTCTTGTTTGTCAGATCTTTTATTGAGTTCAGTTTTATTTTTTTAACAGAGTCCTGAAAGTCTGATAGTGGACCAAATGTCTATTTCTTTCTATTCAAAATTATACTTTGCTTGGTATAATATTTTCAGCCAGAAGCCCAGTTCTTTGGTTTTTCAATATACATTGTTCCAAGGCCTGTGATCTTTTAGTATCGCCAGTGCTAGGTCTTGTGTAATTCTAATTGTGGTACCATCATTTGTATTTTTGTTATTGTTGTTGCTCAAAATATTTTGTCCTTGATTTGGAGATTTTGGAATTAGACTATAATATTCCTATAAGTTTTTCTTGTAGGATCTCTTTCAGATGGAGAGTAGAGGATTTTTTCTATTTCTACTTTGTGTTTTTGTTCTAATTCTTCGGGACAATATTCTTTAATTATTTCTTGCACTATTGTATCAAGATTCTTTGTTTTATCAGAACTTTCAGGTAGTCCAATTATTCATATGCTTTTTCTTCTTGATCTATTCTCTAGGCGCATTCTCTTTCTGTTGAGATATTTCATATTCTATTTTATTTTTTTAAATAAAATGTGTGTGCTTAGGGAGCCAAGATGGCAGAGTAACAGCATGGACTTGCTAGAGCTCTCACCCCAAATCCAGCCAAATACTTGTAAATATGATTCTTAATAAATTCTGGAGCTGCAGCAAGAGAAAGCTTTTTCAATGTAGGGGAAGAGGGGCAGGGGAAAGGGAAAGAATGAACCTTACTCTTATTGCTTTTAACTTAAAGGAGGAATAACATGCACACTCAATTTATTATGAAAATCTATCTTACACTAAAGGAAAGTGGGGGGGGAGTGAATAACTGAGGTTTGGGGGGGATAATAGAAGAGAGGGTAAATAGGAGGAGGGGGCAATTAGGAGTAAACACTTTTGAGGAGGGATAAGGTCAAAATAAAGAATAGAATAAAGGGAGGGGAAGGATAGGTGAGAGGGAAATACAGTCTTTCACAATATGACTGTTATTAAGTGTTTTGCATAATTACACATGTATAACTATACTGAATTGCTTGCCTTCTCAGTGAGGATGGGTGAGGAGGTAAGAAGGGAGAATAGTTGGAAGTCAAAAATTTTTAAGTGAATGTTAAAAGTTGTTTTAACCTACAACTGCAAAAGAAGACACATAGGTATAGAAATCTATCTTGGGGGG